>WBMZ01005823.1:708758-1082287 GCA_013400975.1 Atrichornis clamosus
GGTTAGGTTGCAGGGGGATTTTTTTCACAGAAAGGGTGATTAGACATTGGAATGAGTTGCCCAGGGAAGTGTTGAACTCACCATGCTTGGAGGTGTTTAAGGAAAGACTGAACATGGTAAGGAAAGACCAGAACACAGTGCCATGGTCTGGTTGACATGGTGGCTTTTGATCGTAGGTTGGACTCGATGATCTCAGAGGTCTTGTCCAACCTAATGGATTCTGTGATTCTGTAAAGTCATTCCTTTCCCTCATCTGATAAAAGGCTTTTTCTAAAAATCCCTTCCCACCAAGATCCAGTTTTTCCAGTCTGACAGATTTTAAAAGGCACCTACATGGCTCAGCCCTCTGGACACAAAACTCTTCGTGTAGATACAAAGCCAGCTTGTTTTTCTAGGAATATGAACAGGAGTCAAGAGAGCACAGAAAATGGAGAATTACATCCTCTACTTAAATTTCTCCCCTTCCTCTTTTACATCAAGGTTATGAAAAAATCTTGTGTGCAAGTAGAGACTTGCTTTAGCTCTTGTCAGAAGTTCACATTTTAATATCAGTTTCTTTCTATTTTGTTTGGTTCTCTCATTTTCTTTTTCTGGTAAGGACTTTATGAAAGGTAGCCTTACAGAAAATGCTGGGATCCAAGCTGTGGATGGTTTGCTGCCACCAAAGTCCTTTGAGCCTTAGAGTTCATCCTTATCTATGCTATTGGATATAACAGCATTGTCATATTACTTTCTGGCATCAGTTTCCACACATGATTGACAGCTGTAATAAGCAGGTAGGCAAGAAACTCAACTTGTTGCAGAACAATGGATGTGTGCGTTAGAAGCTTTCTGAAATGCAGAATGTTACTAAAAGCCACAACTTGATATCAGCAGTGGAGATGGCTGCAAACCACTCAGTGCACTTCCATTCTTAACATTTTTGTTTTGTTTTGTTTAGTTGCTCACCTTTTGTAATAGATCAGGACTCATGTCATCAAGGTATTTCTTGCATACCAGAAGGCCCCAGGACATGGAAAGCAATTACAGACATTGATATTCTTGCTTCAACATTAAGCCAGGGAAAGAACTGACAAGAATTTCGAGATCACTGTGTATGCAGGAGCTGGTTATCCTTTCCATATGGCTTTCAGATTGTCTCCACACTCAATGAAAACCCACGCCTGAGGGAGACCCAGAAGAGCCTGAGGCATGATTTGCTCCAAACTGCTCTTGATTCCCACCAGCATAATTTACTGGAAACATTCTGCTTTTGTTGGAAACATTCACAGCCAGTCTGGGAGCTACTGAAATGTTGTTATAATGTAGAAGAGGTTTGGAATGAAAAAGCTTAAAGTAGCCATGGCCAGTTGTTCGACAAAGTGCCTTTGTACTGTCCTTGCAGCAGGTCCGAGATCATATTTTCATGATCATGTTTTCAGTCACTTGTTTTTTGGTTTTTGGGGTTTTTTTTAATATTTATAAGTCCCACTGCCAGGCCAGCCTGGAGTCCCAGTATCCTAGCCTTGCACAAGCATTCTTGTCTTTCTGGATTTCACCAAACTGAACAGTGGCTGCTCATGTTCCCCAGCTGGCACTCTATGAAATGTTGTGTGACAGTGTCTGGGGAGAAGAAGTGGGAGGAAGGAGATCTTTCAGGTCTAAAGAGGTGATTTTCCATATGATCTCTTAGCTCATGCTAAGAGCCCTTTGCAGCCTGGCCGTGTTCTTGGGTTCTGCTCAGGAACATGGTGTCAGCTTTGGCCTTGTTTTGTGAACGGCTTTTTCCTGCCTGAAAGAGGAAAGAGGCATAGTGCTACAGACCTTCAGGATTTCTGGGACATTTATATTTTGGCTTGACATTTATAATTTTGGTTTCTCTCTTTTGCCCTCACCAGCAGCTCCTCAGTTTTTAAGCACACAAAGCATGCTTAAGTATAAGCACTGTATTTTTCAGGAGTAACCCTATGAATTAATAGAACAAAAATATTTTATAAAAATATCAACCTTCAGTTGATATGTGTGTGAGGTCCAATAACTGTATTATAGATGACAACTTTGTGTAATTGAGTTGCTGTTTCACATATTCTCATCCCAATGGCAAATCTCATTCCCAACCAATTTTGAATAAACAAAGGGGGTTGCTCAGACGACTTTCAAGGTGAGGTTTTAGTATGAGTCACACTCTTCTTCCTGCACATTTTAACTCCCTCATGTCTTCCCAGTTCAGCCCTAGGCAAGTGAAGACTTGTGACTTGCACTTTCACCAGCTGTTCCTATATATGGTTAAATGGCTGCAGTGTTTCTCTGCAAAAGTCATTGAGTTTCAGAGAGAGGTGAAATGGTGCTGGTTATACTGCACGTTGTATTTTGAGTTTGCCCAGATACACGTCTGAGATAAGGGACTGGGATGTGTCTGATTAATACTACCAATGTTTGCTGTCTGTGCGGCGGTAGAGATAGACCTCCACTTCTCCAAGTGCAACGGGTGCATCTAATGAGAATCCATGGCTATAAAGAGTGAGAAGGCAAACATTCATCTTGCTGACCTTGGCTATCTACAAGATACAGGTCTAATCTGACCGCCTTGTCCAAACTCCCTCTGTACTTGGTGGAGAGGGTAATAAGTCCCTCTGGTTTCAGACACCTTTCTCAGACTGAGATTAATCATTTCAGGTGATAGTCTCTCTTTGTTGGCTCTAGTGGAAGCTGATGTGACTAACATGGATTAGATAGTTATGTTTCAGATGACCGATTTCCTTATACCATTAGGTTTGGTAAGCTGAAGTCTTCTGTATAGGAGGGAAAGAAATGGTCAAAGCCATCATTTCATGATGCATGGTGCCAGGTAGTGTGGCTGTCAAGTACCCACACATCTTCATTTCTTGTACACGCAGCTTGGGAGCTGGAAAAGGAAATTGGATTATGATTCTTGCTCTTTGATCATTTCTTCAAGTAGCAGATTGATAAGTAAGCACAAAATGGATATTCACAAACATACAATAAATCCACTGTATAACAAACAATAGTGAATGGATTTTTTTGATTGGGGTTTTCTTATACTTACATAGCATGTTATGTCTGATTTTAGTTGTTGAGGCTAAAGAAACACATAGCTGCTGATTTGCCTTTTAATGACTGAAAATCTAATAGGACTGTAATACTGCCACTTCCTTCTGACCCCGTGGAAGAATAATCATAAAAGCTCAAGGGGCTCAAGGTGAGAATATCTGTCATTCTCAGCAGCAGGATCTGCTCAGAATGTTAATTGTTGCTGTTTCCAAGCTCAGAGCCATCTACTTTGTGAAGAAAACACCTTAACTATTCAGTCCTAAATGAAGTTGTCCCAATGGCACATCTTTCCTTCACACTCCACTTCTTGCACCCCTACACTGCCCACATGTACCTGTCAAGGGCTTTACGCCCCCTTGTCACTCTTATAATTTACATTTGCAATGAGGTGAAAGAATACAACAGGTTGCTCAGAGAGGTGGTAGGTGTCCCATCCCTGGTAACATTCAAGGTCACATGGGGCAAGACTCGGAGGCACCTGCTCTGGTTGAAGATGTCCCTGCACATTGTAAAGGGGTTAGGCTAGGTGGGCTTTAAAGGTCCCTTGAATCCTAACTGTTCTATGATTCTACAAGCAGTTATCCTGCTCAAAAAATGACAAAATTGAAATGAAAAATTAGGAAAGGCCATTGCTGTGTTCGGGCTAGGAAGATGTATCAGTATTGGGTTGGATGCCTCCAAGCTGTAAGGTCCAGGTACTTGACATTAAAGATTCACTGTATAGGTGATGTTAGTCCATACGCCCCTTAAATAACCGGTGAAAAATATACAGACAGACCTGAAGCCTGCAAACAGGGAAAGCTTGTAAAATCTGGCATCATCCTGTGGGTTTGACTTTGGGCAGTCTCTAAGCTGGTCCTTTCCTTCACAGTGTGTTCAGACACCTGGAGCTATAAAACCTCCCATACATCTGTGGTGAGATTTTAATATTCCTGTCACAGGGTCTGCTGCACCGAAGAGCACAGGGTGGGTGCCCCCTCCCTAAAGTTTTCCCCCAAATGTGTAAGAGCATGGCAGGAGCCCAGAAGCTCTCTGCACGCTCCATTCAAGGAGTAAGGGTTTGAAACTGGGAGCAGCCATTTGCTGTCAGATTGATTTATTTTCACAGCACAGCATTTAAAGGAGGGCTTTGACTTCACTTACAGGAAAGGACCAACGTAGAATTTTTTCCCCAACTTTCAGATTTAAAGCCATGTTTAAAGAACTTTAATGAGGATTAAACTAGAGACACTGGTATGAAGAAATGGCGCAGCATCAGTGATTTCATCACCTATGAATGAAATCGAGCAGCTGGACCATGGAAGACCAGCATGAAAAAAACCCACAAATCAAGTATCTTCCAATTTAATTATATATTTTATGAAAAGGAAATTGTTTATTTTTTTTGGGAACTGCAATAAGAATTTGCATTTTCTGCTTGTAAGCAGTTTTTGGGGCAACTTATCTGTGTTTACAAATGACAATTTCCTTCTAAGTATTTGTTGTGTTTGCAGAACACTTGATAAACACAGGTTAGAGGGCACCAAGACTCTAATACTGAATGTGTACTTTCCATTTTTCTCCTCCCCTATGTTTTCTTTGGCTTTGAGTTTTTTGACCTCCTAATGCCTTTGCTCCCTCCCCCGAAACATCAAGAAACATTTCAAATCTCCACAGGGGAAAGGTACTCCTTAAAACTTGCTTTGGTTTCAAATGCAGCAGCAGCACAAAGTCAGAGTATTTTTGACACAAATAACCTCAGTCTTTAACCTGAAGCCCTGTTTTACGTAACGTTCAGTTGTTATGCCAACATGTCAAGGGAAAAAAAATATTCCTAGATTTTCCTTCTTTGGGGCAAATAAGAAAGCACTTGTCAAGGAAAAGCACTTCATATCAGAGTTATGGCTTTTTCTTTCTTTTTCATCTCTCCTACTTCAGCTACTTTAGCAAGATGCTTGGTTCTAAGTGTTGGAGTTTGAAAACAGAGTGGTTTTAATTTAATTTTATTTTTTTGAAATTGGATATCATTATCTGGAAGAGTTTCTGGGGGATATTTTCTATGTGTGTGAGTCTTATTGATCCCCCTATTGAAGATGTATTCCTGAACATAATCTTTTGGCACCTGCCGTAACAAGTCTTTCCATCAAAACAGAGAGGAGCTGCTCTTGTAGCAACCCAGGATCAGGGCCTGGGAAGAACTAGCACTGTGCTGTCTCTGGGGGATGTTGCCTGCCTGTCACACATACCCTGTGTGGCCTTGGGCAAGTTTTTTGAGAATGGTCCATAGCCAGGGAGTTTCACTGGTTTGTAAATCTGCAGCGAGATTGTGCTTGCCGGAGAGTGTTTCCTGCTCCTGCAGGATTTCCCTGATTGAGTTTATCTTTAAACTTTGTTATGTCTTTAAGTAAAACTCATGTAAAACTGTCTTAACTTTAACACACCCAGTAACACTACAGCTCTCGGTTATCATTCCCCTGGTTAATTGCTATTCATATCAAGGAAACCGTGGTGTTCTTGAGGAAGCACGAAGCCTGGAGTTTACATATTTCTTTTCCCTCTATAGTTTCATTACATACAGAATACAATAGAGGAAACAGGATTTAATTTCTGACTCACAAATATATCTACCTCAGCAATACAGCACTACCTAAGCTAGTTGGATGTGAGAGTCCAGATCCCAATGCACTTTAATTGAATATGTTGATTATTAATTCATGCAGCCTCTGTGGTGAGTCAGAGTGTGGCTGCATTGAACAGTGGCACTGACCAGCTTGTGGCTTCTCATCCCAGATGCCAAGGCACCACTTTGCAGTTCCTGTTGGTGCAAACCGTGCTTAAAAGGCATGACTACTTGGACAGGACAAGGTTTTAGGTAGGGCTCAAATTTTACTTACAGTCATCTGGAAGCCATGTGTAATAATAATGCTGTACTGACACTCAGGCCAGGCTTCCAGGGTCTGACCAGTCCAGCATTTGGCCAGCCTTTAGGTACTGAGCTCTCATTTGGCCTGTGCAAGAAAGACCCTTGAAAAGGCACACTCCCATGAGGGATGCCTCAACACAATCAAATAAATAGTATTGTGACAGACTAATTCTCCACATAGTTTGAGCAGGATTAAGGTGCCTAAACATAAGCATCTAGCAGGTCTCAACTGCTGTTTTAAAAGAGTGTTTGTGTTTGTACAGAACAAGCAGGAAATGCTGCTTGGAATTGTCAGGTCTCTAAGGGCATTAGAAACAGCACTAGACCCCAGTGTATGGATATTTCAATGACAGCATCACTAACAGAAGAAAAACCCATACATTTACTTGAGCTTGGTCAAGAAGTATAGTCCGCCAAACTCAGTGATCCATTAAAGCATCTGCTTTACAAAGCTAGGCTGCTTAAACCCAAATGAATCCACTGTAATCTTAGTCTTTTAAGATGGGGTTGAGAACCTCTGTACCAGTGTCCCTTCTGTAGTCAAATTAAAGAGAGGTACACCTAAGAGTTTATCTAAAATCTAGCAGATTTTACATGGGGTTATTCCTGCGTTTGGCAGCTACCTAATTCTTGACTAGGCACTTTATTCTCACATGCTTATTTTGATCCATGCAGGATGGATTTTTCCTTTGTAGCATCAGTTTGCCTGGAGAAGAAGGTCTGGATGAGTCCAAGCTTGTGAGTGCCTACCCTGCAGCCCGTGGAGCTACATCTGCTACTGAAAATGTGTGAGTAGAAGCAGGTGCCCTCATTGTTCAGATAAACAATCTGGGTTTCAGATAAGATCCAGCATTTTTCTGCCTGAAAGTCCCTGGTGCAGCTGATGAAACGTGACTCTAGTTAGGTCTTGTTACCCTTTTGTCATACAGATCAGAACTAGCCAGATTCAAAACAGCTCTGCTCGTGAAAGGGAGAGGGCGGGGGAGAGGAGGAAACTTAGCAATGTGTGAAATGACATTTCAATGAGAAGTTTGCCATTGAGCTGACAGCTGGAATCTAAACTTTACTAAGATGAGGAGCATGGAGTTACATGGGCAGATCTTGCCTGCTGCAAGGGCTTGAAACTTTGAGGGATGAACTGATTTGGAAATAACAGTGTACAGGGCATTGGACCCAAGTGGTGGAGGAGGAATGGCCCAGCAAGGAGAATATCCACAGACTGTTGCCCTGTTTTGTTCTATGATATGAATGCTTTTGAATGCCTTCATGTGATAAATAAATAAAAGAAGTACATCACTGTCACCAAGGGACTTCTCTGATATTTATCAGAGAGACATGCTGTGTTTTTCTTTTGAATAGCAATGCTTTTCACTGCTGACAGATTCCTGTAGGAGAATCTCAGTCTTAAAGGAGAACAGAAGAGATTTTTCAGCAGAATTAAAACATAGTGAGTGACATATTACAATGTTTTTGCTGACTTAGCAGCCTCAACAAACCGAGAAAGTCAGGTATAGAAAAATACAATGTATGTCTGAAAGTCTTGGAGCAAGTCTAATTTTTGTGACATAAGAACCAAGATATATTACCTTGTCATCTCTATTTTAATTGAAATGGTGTGTTTTATACCAATGAATAGCTACTGAAATTGCTCTAATATTTAGAGCCCTTTTTATACCATTTTATTTGGTCTAACTACTGATCACCTTAAATTGCAGTCAGTGGTCATTAGATCATCATGTATTTTGTTCTGGAGTATGGTCTGATCTCTAGTTTCAGATGATACTGTTTTAAAATCAGATTCTCTACAGTTCAAATTTCCTCTGACACGTTTTGCTAAACTGACAATACCCTGCCCTGCAATCTGCAAATAGAGAGGCAGCACAGGTGCTCCAGACTGTGCAGAACTGTTTAAGAACTCGGTGGGCACAGCAAGTCAGTTCCTGTGAGTTACTTCACAGAGTTCTTCAGCACAACCCTACACCAGTTTTCCACCAGCAATCACTCTGTATTCCTGCACTTTGTCTGTAGACCTTGCTGCCCCTTTTTAGTGCCAAAAAATTGTTGGGTTTCTTCTTCACCACTGTGCTTTCTGTCATACCACAGCACCGGCCTCTCAAAGAAATCTTCCTCAGCCATTCAAGTGGCTGAGGGTGCCCCCCCATCTCCATTCATTACTTTCCAGTGTGGGAAAAGAAAAAGTGGTGAGCGAGTTAGCTATTCAAGCATGAGTGAAAGGATTGAAGTTAGAAAATGGGACTTGTATTGAGCATTTTCAGATAAGCCAGGAATTTTCCCTTAGAGGAGACAGACTGAAAAAAAAATGGGAATATTAAACATTAAATAATTAGAAGAGATCTTTAACCTTCTTCACTACTACTTTGAAAACTGATGTTCTACAACTCTGAGCAAATTGCTCCTTCTTTCCTTTGTCTTTCTTTAGTCTGGTTTGCACAGTTTTGTGTCTGGTTTTTGCAAGCTCTTACAGGAGATTTTAAAAAGTAGATTTAAAAGCTTCCATTGCATGATTATAAAAACTGTTACATAAATTTTCTGATCTGAAACAACCCCAGGATTTATGACATGAAAGCCTCAGAGTCTTGGATGTAGCCTCCTGGCTCTGAATGCTCACCATCCAAAGGCGATGGAATGAGGTGCAGTGCTCTATCAGTTGCTTCCAGCTTACATCTTGGATAGGAGATGAAGTATGTGTTTCTGAATTAAGTTTCAGGAGGTATGGCTTCAATTCCCAGGCACTGGAACAGGCTGCCCAGTGAAGCTGTTGAGTCACCATCCTTCAGGGTATTTAAAAGGTAGATGTCACGATGTAGGGACACGGTTTAGTGGTGGATTTGGCAGTGCTGGGTTAACAGTGGAACTCGATGATTTAGGAGTCTTTTCCAAGCTAAAAAATGCTATGATTACAAGATTCATCATGGAATTTTGCAGGACTGGGAAAGCAGTTTTTTATAATGAAGCCTCAGTTGACCATTATTATATTTGATGATGCTGTCCTCTATTCCAGGAATGTTACTGCCAGAATCTATCACTATTTATAGGTAGTTTAATCATATGGGTTATATTTGTCCTGTAGACCTGAATCAAATTAGGATGGGTTAAATCCTGAGCCTGGTAAGGCTCTTTCTTCAGACAGCAATTTACTGCTCATAGCATCAGATAAAAACTTGAAACACTGTTTTATATTGAAATAATTTTGAAAAGTAAAAAAATTTAATCTGCTTTTTTCTTCATTGTGTGTTCCATACAAACCTCATATTTTTCAAAGAAAAAAGTCTTCATTCAAAAGATAATGTACGTATTATCTTAAATCATTGCCCATTTTTAATTACACTTCTCATTTCTTTGCAGTTGCTGAGCTCCTGACTTCCCTCTTTCTTCCCTGTTCCATATGTGTAGTGATTTCATTGGGTGTGCATGCAGAAAACTAATTTCCTCTTCACAACTTTTAGGGCTTCACTTAGGTCATTTTCTTCCTTATCAACATTATTATTTTTTCTCAAAATGAGCACTACTAACAGCAGGTGAGATCCCCTCCAGCCCCACTTCAGGTAAACAAATGAGAAGTTAAACCTGCTCGTTATTCCTGCTTCCTGAAGCTAAATCTTAGGTTCAGGCAGGTGGCATTTTTTATATTTGGAGAGGCTCAAACTCTGCACACAATGTGAGGGAGTAAGGACAGAAAACATGACTGTGTTGGAAAAGCTGATTTACATCCTTGGAACAGTATTGGTCTGTCATTTATCCTCACTGTGTCTCAGTTTTCAGAACTATAAAATTCAGTAAGAAACTGTGAGCAGCTCTTTACATCCTTCACTCAAAACCTCTTTCCTCCTTGCTCTTTCTTCCTAAATGCTCTGGGTTAAAAGAGGTCAGGCAGAACATTTCTGCTTTGCACTGCCTGAAGACAGGAAAAGGCTTCAAGTAGTGTCCATGAGGCCCATTTGTGGTGGGTTGGTGTGCTCAAATCTACCATTCTCCTGCTCTGATAAACACAGTGGGCATTTACATGCAAGTGCCAGCCTGGTTCTCAGTTAAAATTCTTTGAAGAAGTTTCTAAGTTGCATTTGGTGTAAAACAGAAACTCTTCTCTCTCTGCCCCCTCTGCCTCTAGCTGGCTGGTAGATTGCTGATTTCTTGTCTTTCGCCGTGATGGAACTATACCAGCAAGAATATAAATACTCATTGCTTAAATCCTGTTTGCATTAAGCTAACATCAAAACGTTGTGACAACATTAAGGAAAGAGAAAAACAGAGATAGGGAACTTAAAAATAAAATCTCCCTTCAGAAAGCAATTAACCTGCTGTTAACCTTCTCGTCTATGGACTGTCAGAAGGAAACTTTCCAGTATTTATGTCATGGCAACACAAGCATTTTTTCTTTCTTCCTCGTCATATATCCAGATCCAAACATTTGATACTCAGCTGTCGAGTTCACTCTTGTTTTAAAAAATACCTTGCCTGAAGGTCACTGGAAATAAGGAGAGTATTCCACAGAAATATCACAATGGGACTGTGTTAGCTCTATATTTGGCCCTTGGTGTTGGCTGTTGGGGCAGGATCCTGTGGTCCATACACAGTTACGCTGATATTGCCTAGCTGCTGCTCTGTATCTGTGGATTAGAGAAGTTTTCAGTGGAAGGGCAGGAGCACAGTGATTTTTCCTTACATGAGTGTCTGCATCTCCTGGCAGTGGCTTGCTTCAGGTGTGACCCTATCTGAGTTTTGATTTCTAATAGAACTGACACATCATGTTTAGATGCCAAGCAAACAGTTTTGAAGGATCAAAATCCCGTATTTCTATCCAGTGGTGTGGAAGGACTGCCAAATGTGGACACATGTTCTCTCTTTAGATCCAATGTTGAGACTGAAGAAAAGGAGTGGAAGAGCAAAAGCAGATCAAGGCCATCCTTTTTAATGAGGAATCATATGGATATATTAATCCATTTCTCCTGTTCCACTGCTTCTGATCCCTTCTGATTTTTTAAAAGTGTAAAGATTCAAAAGAGTTTAAAAATTAAATATCCCAAAATAAACTAAGATTTTAGTTCTTTAAAAGTTTTAACTTTTTATTATATTACTTGGATTTTGTACAACATTATTTCCTAGGTGCAGGTGAATTCAAACACAAAATAGAAAAGTTGCCTTTTTTCCTGAAGGCCTCCCATGTAAATACAAGGAGAGACATTATAGACAAATTCCATATTAGGTACATACAGAGGAAAAACATAGCAGAATTGAGTAGTGGATTGAGGAACCTAGCATTGTAACATCCTCACATATATTTTGGTTACTCACCCCCATATATTTTAGTTATTTATTATTTTGTAAAGCAGTTTTCTCTAAAAATATGTACACAGAGAGGGAAAAGTAATTTTCAAGATCCTCCTTTTTTTTACAATAAAACTGCCACATATCAGCTCACAAAACATCAGAGAGCTCTGCTAATTCCATTATTGATGAACCTACGAGGCTGAGCAAATCTCTTAGCTTCTTTTGCCTTCATTTCAGCTTGCACCAGGGGTCTGTTCTTGATAATTCCAGTATTTGCCTCTTGGTCTAAGTGAATCTCATCTACCTCCTGCTAGGCTGCGTGTCTGTGCAGCCCACAGGGTGGCCGTGTCCCAGCTCTTTGCTGTCATTGTGCAAATAATAAAAATTATAAATCATATTAAGAACAACTTGTAGCAAAACTAAGGTGAAATTTTTGTAAGCCACAATTCCACTTTCTGGGATACTCATGCTAAACTGGATTTTGACAGACAAGAATCAGAGGAATGCCATTAGTTCCAGCAAAGCTGTTCCAGTTTACCTTATAGAATACATAAACTTACCCACTTAAAAAACCTTAAACACACAACTTTTTGCAACTATGAATTTTTTTGTCATTTTTTCCCCCCAAAGAACTGGAAGAAAACTTACAGTCTACCAAGAGGACATCTAACATATTAAATTAGATCACGGACCAAATATATTAGATCAACATCTGTGCTCCCAGAAGAGGCTTGCTTACTGTCAATAATACAACCTGACAGCTTTAGGATCAATCATCTTATTAAAACTTTCTTCTCTCTCTTTTTCCTCTCTTTCTATCTCTCCTTGAAGGAGCTTGGCAAGGTTTATTTTTCTGGTTGATTTCTTGTTTTTTTCTACTTCAGAATTTCTCTGACTAATACTTCCAGTAGAAATAGATTTGCCTCAAGTAGCTTGCATTAATCTGGGACACAATAATGAATAAATATTTGGAATAAATAATGCATAACATCTAAGTCTGATAATTATCCTAATGATGACTGACATCCTCCTAGCACCTTCCAACCCAAAATCCCAAGGCACTTAATTGAATGACTAAAGATTTGGGAGCTGGGGAAGAAGACGGGGAAATACCCTGAACTGCAGCAACCTGTCAAAGCTCTGATGTTGCTTGGGCCTCTTTACCATGCCTGAAATCTGCTTTTGTTGACAAGAGCCTCACTATTAGCTATAAAATAGGATGTTTTTTATTATGAAAATGGCTCCCTAAAAATATTTTTTTTTGGTGGTGGTTTACTGCGCAAAGAGATGTAAAAGGCCACTACTCGGAAGAACTTGCAGGGCAGTAGGAGGGCACACCAGAATTCAGGGTACCAGAACCTCTGGGCTACACTTCTTGATATAAAACCCCTTCACTGTGGGTTGTTTTCTTTCCTTTTGGCTGGCAGCCCTCCCAGGTAGACACATTCTATTTAAAGCTGGCAGATGTTGCAGTGGCTACTGGTTAGAGTAACACCTGGACATCCCTTTCTCAGCAGCCTGTTCAGCACTGTAAGGTTCGTGCACCTTCTACAAGTACCGTGACAAGGATTGTACCTTAGGTGTCAGGGACATGGCAACCATTGTAAGAGTCTGCTTTGTTCCTGAATTCTAATGGAAGTAGAAAATCTCCCAGAAAATATAGAGTTGACTCTGAACCCGTGTGCTCTGGAGCAGATCTATACAAGGGGAGCACAGACGGGACTTCTTCAGGGAGGTGTGCAGATTTACCATCAGGGTCGTAGCCTTTGACGAGTCACATACATCCTGCATTCCACAACTGCTTCAGTGGAACAGTCCACAGGAGGAAAGATAAAACAATGATTTGCCTATATAAGCATGACACACAGAAACACAATGCGCAGCTGGAGAGCGATAAGGGAAATTGATTTCTTTTTCCTATTCCTTTGCACTTTATTTCCCCTGTTTGGCAGCAGCAGTTCTGTTCTGTTCATCAATACATTGCCTCTATCTCCTACATGGGGGCAAATTTTCCAATGGGCTGGAGCCTGCTGCAGGCATATATATATTGAATAATCTGCCTCTTTAAAATAGAACTGACATTTCATGGAAATCTGCTCTATGTTGTATAAATTATGGAATATTTTCCATTTTTCTTTGTACTATTCACCAAGCTAAAAGACTAAAAGCATCATTCTCACCATCATACAATTGTCCTAATCAGCTGGTGATTTGGAGAGATACATGCCACCTAATCCATGGGGGTTTTCTGGCTCTTTTGGGTGTGCTAGGCATGGTATTAAACACTTAATCATAAGATTTCTGTGCAGTCTCTGCTTGTGTTTAGGCTGCAGATGAAGCAATGTCAACACAAGCATGATAAATTGGAGGTTTCTTCCCGGAGCACTTGCACACACACAAACAAACACTTCATTAGCAAGATGATAAACAAAACAAAATCCACAGCAGTCCCCACGAATGTGTCAGTAAATTGCTTCAGGGTGAGAAAACACCCTCTGCATCAACTTCAGGATATCAGGAAGACCAGGGATGTGCTGCCAGGCTGGAAGCATCTCTTGGCACGCTGCCTCTGTGAGATGAAGTTGCAGGGCAGGGTGGGAATCCTCCCTGTGCCCAAAGGGCAGGTCCTGCTGGCAAATTTCTGGCTGCTGCAGCATCCCAGGATCTGGTTCTTGGCCTGCAAACCAGCCCTGTGAAATTACTTCAGATGAAGTGGTTGGAGTTGATGGATTCTGCCACATGTGGGCTCACTGTGAGGACTGCCTGTGTCCCCATTCCTTTTAACTGAAAGCTTTGAAATTCAGCTACAGGGAGTGATGCCCCTTAGGGAGAAGAGAGACATTTGGGTTCTCTTGATTTTAAGAAACCCAACATATTTGGAAAATCTCTAAATAGAGTTTTCAGTGCTGTTTATCTTTCTCCAATCAATTTGGAGAGTAGGGCTCAGGAAATACACACAAACAAGTCCCATTAGGAAGTATGCTTTTCCCCGTGATTTTTTTCTTTTAATTTTTGACTATAATTTAAAATGTTAACTTATTTAACAGGTTTTGCTATTGAACACAACAGCAAAAGTTATACCTATGGGATTCAGCTGGGTTTTTTTAGTTTCCTCCACCTGTGTGTTTGTTCAGCTGCCTTAACTTGGTAAAAGGTAAGGCAAAGTAATTTCATTTTTTTTGTTGAGGAAGTATCTAAGATGCATCTTAATTTTTTGAATATGTATTTTTACATTATCTTTGCCTCAGACTGTAACTCTATTGATTTCAAAGGTTGTAAATGTATAGAAAATTAAATGCAAGAGAAGAGAGAAAAAACAGGTCTGAGACTCATTCATACAGCAGAATTTGGAGTTCAAAGTGGTAGAAGGAAAAATATTGAGGAGAACGCGTTTAAAAATTAGAAAAGAGGAAATTTTCATGTTAAATTTCATGAAATAAAAATAATGCAGTATTGGTGGGTTGTAAGTATATCTCCTGTAAGGGGATTTTGAAAGGATTGAGGCTGGATTTTTTGATGAATAATTTTCACTTTGACTTATCAGATAACTGGTTCATATGCTAACTTTAGGCAGTGTGATGCTCATATCCTCCAGAATCAAGGAAGCTTAAGCTGTCTTCACTTATCCTTTTCACTTCCTGATTCAAAGTATTTCATTAGGAGAAATCAATGGAACTAAAAAAAGACACACTGCTTTCCCAAAAAATTTTTCTTCATAAGAACTTTAATAAGTTTGCCACAGCTGACAACTTCAAATATTTTATATTACCCATTACTTCTGAACCAATGTAGCAAGGTAGGAACACTGACTTTTCTGGAAAGATAATCCACATACATTTGTCCTTCTGGAACCTCTGATTTTTTGTTTTTCTTTTTTTTTTACCTTACCCCCTGCTGCACAATTGAGTGCAGCAGGCTTTAAATTGGTAGAGATTTATAGGTATGTTTTTTTGTGTTTTGTTTTTGGTTTTGCAGCTCTATCACCATGCCCTGTTTCTGCTTGCCTGCTTCTACCTAGTGAGTATTCCATTTCATTTCATGGGGGTTTTTTAGGTTGTTTTTTGTTGATTTTGGTTTTGTTGGTGTTTTTCGGTGTTTGGTTATTTGGATTTTTTGTTTCTTGGTTTTTGCTTCATGGTACTTTGGTGGTTCTGAGCATGTTGTCCCAGAATATGCAAACATCCAACTGAGTTTGTTAAGGGGTGAAATGAGTAACTGCTTGACATATACCAATGTTCTAATAAGATAAGAAGCCTAAATCTTTCATTGTGAGTGAGACAACTGTTTTGGTTTTAACGTTAAAGGCAGCTAGTACTTAAATATCTGGTGTAGTATTGTTTCTTTAAACAAGGCACTGAAATAAAAGACATGAATTCAGGAAAATGTATGGTGGATTGTAAACAATCCTTCAAACATACAGTTGAATTTTTTGTCTTGACAGGTATGTTTTAGACATACCTGTGCCTCTCAGATAGCTTTTTATGTGGCTGTATCTGTTTTCAAAGACTTTCTCTGAATTTTTAGGCTTCAGTTGCTTTGAACATGTTGACTATGAAATCCTATATTCATGGTAGAGTCCCTTTGCTCTTTGCTAAACTAGATATTTTTGTTTCTTTTTCCATTTCTTGTCCCTTTCTTTAATTCAGATTCACAGAAGTTCATGCTTCTTATTGCTCAAGTCTCATTTTCTCTCTTTGTATATTTTTTTAAGTTTATGTGTATAATCCTGTGTCATGGGTGGGACTCAACTAATGAGCAGCCTGAAAATCTGAGTCTGTTGTTATAAATGTTCTAATTTTTCAGGTAGATTTTCTTTCATTCATTTTTCTCTTCTAAAAAAATCAAGAATGACTAGGAAGTGATCTCACTTTTCTTTCCTATAAAAAAGTGTAACATGGGCTTCTCAGAGGTTAATATATGACATACCTGTAATGAATTGCAAACAGCAAAGGAGTGATCCCATCGAAAGTGTCTACAGTTGTAGCCCCATACTGGAGATGTTCAGTACTCTGTACCACTTAGCTTCTTGTATATTATATCACTTTTACTAAATCAAATCAGGCATACAATTAGTCACTGCACATGAGAAAATAACTGTTTCTTTAATTTTATGTTTTAAATAAGTATCACCAAGACTCACTGTTGTCTCAGAACTAACTCTGTGTATATGTTTGATGCTTTCTTACTCTTACTGCTGTTAATGTATTTACAGCATAAATAAAGAATTACAAAATGAGGCTTTAAACAGAACTACCTTTGCCAGATGAATTAATTCCACAATGTTTTATGTTCCATGTGTGAGTAATGGTTCAGCATCCTTCTTTTTCAGTTTGTGCCAAGTTTTACATTCTGTGTTTGCTTTTGGTATAATGTCAGAGTTCACACCATCACACTCTTTTTCTCACTCCCTTCCCAAAAATATGGTAGGATTTTTACAGGGATTTATTTAGCAGTTCTCTGGGAATTTCACTCTTCAATTTTATCACTTACATTTCTTACAGTTTTTGATAATTAATATTGCCTGAATACAGAGAAGGTTCTGGCATTTAACATACAGAAAACTGTGCTTAAAGTAACATTAGCACTCTCGCACACCAATAAACCTTGAAGAATTCATTTGAAAGGCTGAAATTATATCCTTAATTTACATGCTTCTCCTTCCCCTTGTTAAGAACAGTGGTAATGAAGCATCTTCCTTAACTTTGACTTGCCCAGCATCTGTTGGTTTGTGGCACAGCCCAACCCTAGCATTATTTAAAGGTATTTTATCTGAATATTAAATGGTGCCCTGAGGATTCAGTTGAGCAGTCCAGACTATGGTAGTTACAATCTTATAATTTCTTTTGTGCTGATTATGTTTTCAAACATATATCTAACAAGTTCAGTGAAAAAAAAAAACCCCACAAAACCCAAAACAATATAACCCAGGGAGGAGGGAATTCAGATTATATTTTTGGAAATTCATGGAGGTAGGGTTACCAATCTGTTTCCTTCCTATAACTTTCAAGTTAAATCCCCAGAGTAAGGATACTTTGAATTTCTTACAGCACTTCTTGTCAGGTTTGCAAATTGCAGAGTTCATATGTTCTTAAATTTGCTTTGGTTTCCCTTACCAAATTAATAGCAAAAACCATATGCATATATATAGTAAATATAATATATCAGCTGAGAAGCACTGAAAGCTGAAACCTGTTTCTATCAGAAGGAAAAGGTGGCACTAACTTGAGAAGAAACCCACCACATTCATCTAAGCCTGCAAATGGTGGTAAACAGCCTCTGTCAAGACTGTTTTTGTGTGCTGCTCTGTGTGTTTACACAGGTTTAAATGCTAATAAGTTCAGTAACTCTGTTTCAAATGCACAGATGGATTGTTAAAATTTGGATTAAAAGTAGTATTAAAAATAGGGCTTTCGAGAAGGTAGGTTTTGGGTCATTTCTTTGGATTCATAGAGGTCATTTTTCAGAAGAACCCAGACACTTACATAGGTGCCTTTTTTATTTCAGAAGAACTCTTGTTTACAGCAGTATGAGATGCTTTAATAAAATCTGAGTAACTGTGAAAAAACTTAACTTTTTTTTTTTACTCTTAGCTTTCCTATTTGTGATTCTAAGCAAGATTTCTTTTTATTATTAGTATTATTATTTTTAAAAGAGATTTAGAATCACCATTCAGAAAAAAAAAAAAGAATGCGGATATGATGTTGAAAGCAGTAAAATAATTGGAGTTTTTTACTGCAAGTATTGCTTCTTTTGAATATTTTTCCCCTCTCACATGCCAGGTAACATCAGCTGGCTTTTTCTCGGGGCAACTGCTAGTTTTTTCAAGGGGAAGTAAATGCCTTGCTGAGGGAAAGAAATAAGAGCAATCACATTCTTTCTTCATGTTCTCTGCATTTATTCATGTCTCTTCCTCTTAATTTTTCATCTTTCTTATATGGCCGGGAGCAGAATCTCATCTATTTACAGTAATGGGAAAAAATATTGAAAAATAGTAAATCCTTTTCAGGGTCCATTAGCTAAGCACTATGATGCATGTTGATGAAAGGTGCTGAGAGCCTCTCGTAATTCAGGTCTCGAGAGCGATTCCTTCACCAGTGTTGGCTCCATTGCTCAAAGCTCACCCCTAATGCTGCTACTTAGGAAGCCACATGAGGGATACTGTCCTTTGACTGGGCTGACATTGGCATGAAACCTGGAAGGAGCTTAATTCCATGCCTTGTTCCCTTGTGCTGATTTCTTGTTGGTGTGATGGGAGTGTCTTTGCAGACAGACCACCTCGCGACCCTCAAGTGCAACATTATCTTTAGGTTCCTTTGATGTTTCCAAGCGTCAAGGACATAAGAGCAAATCATAGTAAGTGGCAGAACTGCTTCAGCGTGACACCTGAAGGCTCTGGAATCATCACTGCTGTACTCTGGTTTACAGATACTGCTGGCTCACCCAGCACTGGTTTGTAGGACTCAATTGCTTTACAGTTTGTGCTTTGGCTGCTTAAGTAACCCCTTTGTGAGACCCATTAGAGGCCTGCTGGTCGCTGGTGGTATCCAAGACTGTATCACTGCATGTAAACTATCACTGCATGTGCTTGACTGAAAAATATGAATCACTTTTGAGAGGAAAGGGAAGGGCTCCAAGTGAAACATATTTGCCTAGAATTTTAAAAAGGTAAACAAGTGAGGGCCAGTATGACACACAAGCAACTACACAAAGCCAAATGTGAAAATTAGCTTTGGTTTCCAACATATCTTCATCCAGAAGAAATAGAGAAACAGACTCAAACAAGTATGTTTTTCATCCTACTTATGTTGTTGCTTCCCAAGGTGTTACCCTATTATGTGAGAATGATGTGCATAGCATAGCTGTCAAAACACCACGCAACCACATCCAGGCAGTTGCTGAACACCTGCAAATCCCATTGAAGTTGTCGAAGATGCAGCTGCCAAGCTGTAGCTCAGCTCTTTGAAGGGACTGACTACAGTGAGTAGTAACAAAAGCAATTAAAAGTCACAACTACCTTGCAATGTCTATTTTAGGGAGAATGGTTATATATTGTAGAAAGTTAAATTCCGGTTCTGTACTGGAACTAAAACAAGACCAATTAGCTGTTGCACACCAGTGACTATTCTGGCTATTATCCTAAGCCTGTGTAAGTTTTCTGCTTTTTTTGATTTTTTGATTTCATGGAACTTTTGGGGTTGTTTTCTCAATAGCAGTTATGCCAAGTTTGAAGAACCTGTCAGAAACTCTAGTGAACACTTTATTTAACTGATTCTGAAGGACTGTGCATAACTTTTAAATAAAAAGCAGGATCCCTGAAAGGAATTGCCGTATGTGGTACCAACAGAGGTCTGTAGCCAGTGTTGACTCTGAAAACCTGAGTGCTAAATTTAGATCACTGCATCTGCAGGAGATTAGCCAGTAGACACCAAACTGAGATAATGAGTTTATGATTAAAGAAGTAAAAATCACCTTTCCTCAAGAAGGAGCTGCATGAAGGCCTTGAGGAACCCAGTGGAAGGCAAGCTGTGTGCAGCTTCCTAAGGTCTCAGTAATGATCTCTACCTCCATTTGCCTCAGTGCAGTGCAGACAGGTAGGGATTTGAAATACTTTGCAGTCTGTGTGCAGGGAACTGCTCTTTCTTCAAGTAGAGAAAATTGCTCAGAAGGGGTCAAGTTCTACTTCATTAAAAATATTTTACTTACAGAGGAGAAGGCTGCTTGATTCTTCCATAGTTGCTTTACATGGATATGTTGACCAGTTGATAGATTGCATTCACTTCAAATCTCATTCATTTACACTTTGTTAAGTAAATCCCATGTTGCTATAGCCATTTTTGTCTTCTGGAAAGATGCAAGTGGTGTTTTGTAAGAAAATATAGATCGCGTAGATCTGGACAGTTTGCAAGCCTCTCAGTGGGGCTTCTGCCTCTCATCACACAGGAAGTCGTGGTTGTGAAATACCTGTTTGCTATGCCCTTTTGAACTTCCCCTGTGGGACAAAGGAGGACTGCATGAGTCATCTTCTAGCTTCATTCATGAAATTCTACAAGTAATTTCAATTTTACAATGGCTTTGCATGACTCTTTGTGTGATTTCTTCTAATACTTTCTTCTACTTGTTTTAAGGCCACACTGCATAGAACAAAAAATACTGCATTGGTTATTTTATTGATGGAAACTGGGGACCTGCTGGGAACTTAAGAGAATAGAATTGATTTTTTGACTAACTTTCCCTTTGTATCTGTCTTTAAGACCAGCCTTATAAAGTAGGCAACTTCAGAAGCAGTGCATGAGTTTCAAGCAGATAGAATCATCTTTATGTTTTATTTGAACTGTCATCATGTCCTTACCTCCTTTGGGATTTTTTTCTTGTTGGGTTTTTTTTTTTGTTTTCTTTCTTTCCTTCCCCTTGATTCCCTTTTCAGTCTTGGTCCTTTCATATTCTTCAACTTCGCGTTAAAATGACCTGTGTGTAGTTTGCAACATGAACAGAGAATTTCATTTATATTTGACAATTAATCAACAGGGAGCAAAGCTCAATGTCAAATTAACAGTACTTTGTTGTACAACTCCACAGATGTGAGTGTGTGTTTGGAGGGCAGGCTGCTTTTACTTTGTTACAAATGTGCCTTGTTTTTCTTTTTCTTTTTTTTTTAATGCCAAAGTTAGGAGCATCAGCCTTGAAACAAATGAAACAATCAGTGTTTTGAAGCTGGTTTAACATACTCTTTCCACTATGACTCGACTGTATCCCATCAGAGATATCTGGTTTGAGTGTTGCCTTGCACTGCGGATAGGTTTGACATTGGTGGAGCTGCTGGTGCGGGTGGGCTGCAGTCTGTCTGCCTCCTCATGCCTTTACCTTGCTTTGGACCCCAGACTAAAGGCTGGAAGCACAAGCCACATCCTTTTGTTCAAAGTACAGCATATGTGCATGCACACACACAAACACAGCGTGAGTCTGTGTGACAGCCACACTCTTCTGATCATTGCCATGGGATACAGCAGTTTCCCACGGCTTCTCTATATGGAGCCTGTGGATGCAGCAGTCTGGCAGCTCAGTATCTCTGCAGAAGTAGGGGGTTTGTCATGTCAGGCATTTTGTAGCATTTCTCTGGAGGAGGGCTTTGGGTTTGGACTTCTAAAATTTGTGTCAGTGTCACCTCTGTCATGCTCTGTCCCCCCGTGCTGACTCCCCTGGAGCATTCATGCCCATGTCTAAGGTTTGTGCCCAAGGAAACATTTTACTGCAAACCTGCGTGCTCACCACAGAGGAAGAATGAGGGAAGCTTGCTTTATATCCTAAAAATTTACACTACAAGATAGCAAGGAAAAGACTAAGGGCAGTAGGAGATAACAGAGTGCACTCAGTTCTTAAAATCCTATGGGCATCATGAGTGGTGATTTTGCTTTTTAAAAAATGAGTGGTGTTATGGAAGTAAATTGCATATATGCTTTGGAAAAATATGAATGTCAATATGCATAAGTTTTATTTGGTGAGACAGATCTTGCTGCTCTTTCCCAGTTCCTTTCCCAGAGCTCTGGTATATCACAAAGTTGAAGCACTGATTAAACAAGATATTAACCACTTAAAGGATAAAACATTTTCTTTTCCTAAGGACAAACTATTCAGAGCCAGTAAAATATTTATGACTTGTCTAGTTTTAATATATTCAAGAAAATAGCATTATTTTCAATTGCTTTCAAGGTTGGGGGAGGAACTTTTACTGCCTAATTGGATTTCTGGTTTAATGAATTCTGTGTATTTTTACCCTATAACTTCTCTTTGAATTATGCATATATTTAAGACAGCTTTTAGCCCTTATTCAACAGTCACAGATAATGAAGACTTTACCACATCTCTCAGTAGTTTCTCCTAATGGCTAATCACTTTGCTGTTAACAGAGTGTTTTGTAACTTTACTGTGATGATTTATTTTTTGTCTGTTTTATGTTTTCAGCCATTGTCTCTCACTGTCTTAGAAACTTGACCTGTCAGTTGTGGGCAAGTTGCTTTATAACACTATGTAGATTAAATGATATTGAGAGGCTTTCTTTGTTCCTGCTGTTTTCCAGAAGTGTTGTCTTATCCTCTGGCTCTCACAGCTCTTCTGTGACTCTATCCCAGCCTGGAGACACAGTGTGGGTCCCCAAAAACCCTAAGCAGGCCCACAGGCCCTTTTTCCTGCTCCCCGGTGTACTTGTTGCTATATCCAGCCAACCCATTTATCTGTAGCATCCTACTTGTTGTTTTATCACGCCAATCAATT
This sequence comes from Atrichornis clamosus, assembly GCA_013400975.1. NCBI lineage: Eukaryota > Metazoa > Chordata > Aves > Passeriformes > Menuridae > Atrichornis > Atrichornis clamosus. The sequence goes on from WBMZ01005823.1 coordinate 731,269, forward strand.
TATCTATAGCACCCTGCTGTGGGCTTGTTGGTCCTTTTCTTCACCAAACCTTACTCAGGTAACAGGTTGTTGCTGGGATTCGGATAAGTGTTGTGCTACTTTGGGGTTACCCCAGATGCTTTAATAGGTCACGTGAAAATGTGTTTAAAGAAACAAAAAAGATTTGATGAGAGTCCCCTTCTCCTGCTTGAAATGTGAAATGAGGATTAGTGGAATTGGTAAAACATTGACATTTCCTCCTAAGTGCTGTGTTATCCCAAGGCTCTGTAATTCTCTCTCCTTTGTGTCTCCCACCACAAATAACTTTTTTCAGATATAATTCTTTAAAAATATAATTATCTGAACACTGACCTTAGGGTAAGCTGACCCATTGGCTCTGTGCATTTAAAACTATTAAACCTCTGCTAACATATCCATTAGAAATGAATGAAATAATGATGTGGATGAACCAAACCAAAGAACACAATTAATTAAATTTCTTTTTATATTGTGATGGATTCCTGGAGCTCTGTGGGCGCTGACCAAAGATACATTTGCTTTTCTCATGCAGGGTAATTGGATTACTAGGTAGTATGAGTCTTTAATCTTTGCTGATAGAGTGAGATAAATGTCTGCTAAATACACTGAGCAAACAAGAGTAGCTTAAGAAAAGAAGTGACAAAAAAGGTGTCATGAATATAGGAAGCTTAAGCAATATTTCTTCTGGTGATGGAGAGGAAAAAGTGGTTCTGTTGTCACTTGGTTGGTTAAACATACTGTGACAACAGGGGTAGCTGCTTCTCTGCACACTTTAATAGTGTCTCCCTGTACGCACTGAATTTTGAAATGGGGTGTCTCCTTTTAGTGTCTGCATAAATGTGTTTGCTTTTCAGGGAGTGGGTGTTTGAAAACACTTGGAAATTTTTCTCTGTGAGGAACTCTGAGATTGAAGTGTTGGTAGTCATTTCTAGGGCTGAAAATGAACACCAGTTTTTCATCCTGTGATCAGGAATGAAAATACAGAGTGTGCCTCGGTAATTTGAGGTTGGAGTATGTGCTTTATTTTTTAAGGTATTAGGACATAAAAAGAAATATCACAAAACTAAAATAGCTTCATAATTCCGGCAATTCATCCTACCAATCACTGCCCTGAAAGAAACCAATGCCACTCACCTATGACTAGTCACAGACCTGCATTCAAGCAAAAAGAGAGCACAAAAGTAAAGATTATGGGCTGTGCTGCTTGGGGGGGAAAAATAAATAAATTGGTGTTGGGCTGCTTCGAGATTGGAAGCAATTTCCTGTGGAAGACCTTTCCTCCTGACCTGTAATTTATGTCCTGCTTAGGCAGAACCTGATCTCTTTTGGATACCTGAGAAGCAGGTAGGAAGCACAGATGTAATTCCCAGCTGTAGGAAATAACTGGGATCCGAATGCCTCTGCAGGGCTCCAGGGCTGCCCTACATAGCCAGAGAGGGGGAATTTCAGAGAGACAGCTGGTGGCCACCTTCCCCTAGAAGCCATCTGAGCAGAGTGTTCAAACCATCCATGGTGCTTGGAAAGCCCAGCCCTCTGAGGAGCAGATCTGGATGACTAAACAAACAGCTGGAATTCCAGTAAGCAGGCATGCCACCTCCAGAAGTATTGGTATCCCGAAATCCTGACCTGAAGACAGCTCTGGGCTGTGAATGAGTTCAATGGCCTGCTCACATTCTGGGGGGTCAGATCACTGCCAATTACAAATTCAACAGGAATTGATGATCAAATTCACTTGTTAAAGCTTGTTTGAATAGGTATCCCGAATTTGCTCCATTTTAGGAAAGCCACAAAGATCTGACACCCAGATCACACTCTACAGACAAGCTTCCCCTCTTTCTGGGATGTTTTGTGGCTGTAGGATTCTAGCAGACATGGAAATACATCCTGATCTGTTTCATAAATGCCAGAGAGGTCAATCTTCTTGCTTGGCAAGAAAATTATTGATGTTTGGCATCAATTATACTTCTGTATAATAATAAAAGATTTCCAAAGTTTATGGTCAATAAATTTGTGTAACAAATAATGCATTCTAATGCTATTATAGTTCATACTTCAATAACTTTTCTAAGTTATTTTCTAAGGCTAAGATAATGGAAGTTTTAGTCATGCTTTTTTTCCTTTTCAAAGAGCAAAGACTTCGAAATTCCTTTTAAGCCTAGTGCATGTTAAGGTTCTTGTCTCCTTGAACTGGTGATTTTTGCTGGAGTCAAGACTGTGATTTTAATTTGAATTTTCTATGAGTGTCTGCAAAATGGTGTGGTCTGTGACTTTAAGTGAGTGCCAGATATTTTCATGTTGATATTTGTATGGGACACTTCTATTTTCATGTTGATATTTGTATGGGACACTTCTGAATACACCTATATTTTTGTAGTGAAGTGGCCTGCAAAACTGGCTTTCTGTTCAGGTATCTTTCATGAGGTGTTTTGACACTTATGATCTAGGACAAAGCATAGTTCAATCAGTGGAAAACCCTTCCCTGCCTCTACCGATATATGTATAAAAACTTCAGGTAAAATGATAATATAAAAACACTCATCTATCTTCAAGGCATAAAGTTTATTAGATCTTTGTTTTTCTATGCTCTTTTGTTTCTTTTGTTTTCTCTTGTTTATTCCAGCAGTTCCTTTTTTTTTTTAACTTTGGATTCAGATAGCAACAGTAAATGGGGCTGATAAAGGAGATTAGTCCAGTCCTGTTTCCACTGGTTTTGTGTTAAGAACTGTGCAGGTTTCTAATGGTTCATGTGAGGGATGTAAATAGAGGTCGGAGACCAGATTAATGAGATTTTCAGTTGCAGAACCACATTTCAGACAGCTTTAGAAATCAGATTAAAAGTTTTAAACAGCCTTTGTTTTCCTTTTAAAACTCCATATCAGGTTTTGGGTGTGTTTTGCCTTTGCTGTTTTCAATGCAACTGTGATAGTTCGGCACCAACTCAGTTGCCAGAGTGTAAATACAGAGAGAGGGGCATAACCAGGCTCCTCAAACACTGCAGAAGGGGGGCAGGTGCTCTCCAGATCCTGTACCTCACCCGGCAGTCTCACCTGAGCACCCTGCGGGGTCTGCAGCAGCACTATATCTGCCAGTGTTTAGGCAACTGAGCTTATATATTAGTGTTTGCTTTTGCTTCCTTTTGAACATGTGAGGAAAGAAATAAAAGATAGTCTGGATCAAAAAAGCCCTGAATTTCCCTTTATTTTTAATTCAAAATTGAACAGGTTTTGGGGTAGTTATTCTTGATTTAACCCCTCTTTTCTCACAAAACAGTAAAAGTTGACTAATAAAATGTTTAGAACATGAACTAGTAGAGAACAGAAGCTGCTCAATTTTCTCAAGTCCATCTTGTAATAGACTATTCTCTAAAAACTCCTTCTGAAAGGCAGTTTCAAGAAATTTGTTCCCTGTAGCAGATATTGAGGATATATACTATTCTGGGATATTTGCCTCTTTGGGAATAGCTGTTCTCTGTTAGGTTGTTCAGGTTTGGTAGAGCAATGGTGGAGAGACACAGGAAAAACCTAGAAAAACTAGAACTGAGACAGGAGGAAGGTGTCAGTGGATAGGTCAGGTGTCAGGTCTCAGACTTTGCTTGACAAGGGATTCATCTTGCCAGGCTCTGTTTAACCTACTTAGCCAGGTCCCCCTGAGAGAGAAGAATGATCTCCAGAGACAACTGCTCCCCCCACTCTGAGAAAGCTGTTAACAAAACCGGAGGCCATGTGGAATCGATCCTAACCTAACTCTTTTCCTTCCTCCCAAGTTGACTTTGTGATATGAAAATTATGACTTAACACCTTTGCTTTCTGTTTTGATAAAACTTTTACCATTTTATCTTCAAGCATTCTTGTCAGGGGATGACATGTGCCCTCTGCTTTGTCCTCATGACTTCTGTCACACTTTTGCTGTCTTTGTGCATGCTGATGGCACATGATATAGCTTTTTCTATTCAAAAAATGTAGAATCACATTTCTAGACCTGTCCAGTCCTGTGCAGTAGCTCATATCTCTGACTTCTGTCTTTTTCTACTCATTCCATAAAGGCCAGGGCAGAATTTTGTGCTAGACAGTCCTTCAGTCTCACTGTAGCTCTGGCACCCCAATTTATAATCTAATACCAGTTGTTGTCCCCCTTCTGAACCGCCCCACAACAGCTGACTGCAGGGAGTATCAATGCCTCCAAATTAACCCATGAAGGCCAAGGATTACTTTAGGCAGGCAAAACAAGTTCGTAAGGAGTCCTCAATGTTAGTGTATAAAAATACTACAGTAGATTTGCAGCTTTTGAGGCATAAGTTTAAAAGAAGAAAACACGGCAATTGATGGCCAAAAAGAGACTGCATGGGGGAGAAAATACATGGTCACTTGTAAGCTGCAATCTGCTGAAACCCAGAGGGTTCTTTTAAGTTTCTTTTCTCTGATCCGTGTTTGTTTATTCCAGCAGAACATGTTTTTGTCCGGAAGATATTTTGTGCTTTGAATAAAGCATACAACTTTGCACAAAGAACTCTCTATTTTAAACTGGTATCAACCTTTTATGAAGTTCATTGTGGAAACTGCACAAATGGAAATGTGAAGATTCCAGCTTTTAAGGACAGGCTTTTCTCTCTGACTGGGTAGGTCAGAGCATCTATCTCTTTTCTTTGTAAAATTTGTATATTGCCAATAAAAGAATTTCAGGCCTCTTTCTAACAGATAGCAAAAATAGGGCAATTTTACATCCCTGGACTTAAAGATACTTGTGACCTTGTCCTGTGAACTGTTGCTACTTTTAGGTAAAGAACTTGGGCTTAAATGAGAAGTAGTTTTCTTTGTATAGGTCCTCTCTTTTTCATTTATGCTATTACATTCAAACTGAATATTGCTGCGGAAACTGAACCACACTGTGTGCGGTGCTATAAATAATAAGCTATACTTTCTGTGCTGAAGAAACAAACAGGCCAAAGAGATGACAGCACAGAGAGGAAGAGTCGAGAAAAATCAGTCCCTTTGTAATTGCTGGGAACCTGAAGTTCAGAGCTTGTTCAAGGTCATTCAGGACCTGAGCACGAGAGATGAGATTTAACTAGGCTTTCTGAATCTGAGGCCAGCCTTGCAATCATTGAAATATCTCTTCATCCAGAAGTTTGCAGTCACTTGACATTTGTGTTAATGCCTGACACTTGACTTCAGCATTTCAGCTTTGATAAGGCCACGCGAGATTCACTTAAGATGAAAAGTGTTAAAAAAAAAAAAAAAAAAAGTAGGGGACTGTGTGTTGTGCAGGCTCCTCCATGATATGTGAAGAGAACTCACTCACTTTCAATGAACTTGTACTAGAAACAATCAGAGTAAAACCTTCGAGGAAGTATAGAGCCCCTAGAGATTAATATGGTTGCTTGTACTAATAGTTGAGACAAGGGAGGCATCTTGGCTTTTTAGCATGAATAGCTTAGGGAAATATTTTTCAAGACAAATCAGGGGTGTTTCTAAACTTTTGCCATGTGTATTTGTTTATGGCTATATGCCAATACCTAGCATGTGATAATTCCAGAGAATCAGTCTGGAGAGCAAAGGACTTTGCAGAGGTTAAGGAAAAGTAACAGATCAAAGTGGGCTCATCTAACCTGAAGGGCCGGGCTGTTCATTATTATTACTACTGTTATTACCACCAGTAGGGTCTGAGCATTTTCAGATAATCTGGGAGATGGTTTCTGTGGTTTTGATCCGTAGGATATGACAGCACAGCTTTTGGAGGGGCATTTGCTCTTCATGACCTTAAAGTCTTTCTCATGTGCTGCCCAGTCCTTTAGGGGAGGGAGTGGGGTTGGGGTGAAAAGTAGGAATAAGTCTGAGCCTACAAGACACACAGCTTGTGCAGGGGTGTCACTGCAGGGTACAGTGACTGGCAGAGGCCACCTTGTGGAAGCCAATAACACAACTGTACATTTCTGCAAACCAGGGGGACTTTTTGGGTTTGTGACTGATTATTAGCTATTACTGACTAGACAGGGAAAAAAGAGCCCCATTTTTGAGACTTCTGTCAGAGCAGTTTTGTGAACTGACATACAAAGTGCTTAAATTGTAGCATTTAACCTAATGGAGGCAAAGAGCTTTACAATTTCAATATTTTCAAGAATATCACCTTCTCTTTTCCTTCCCATTTTCTTGTACCCAACAGCCAATTCCCTAATTACTACTGTGAATCTGTTTATTTCTAATAGGTTTTAAAGAGGCAGCTTGTCATAATATCAGCAATGACTGTCCAGGTTTCTAATTTGTTACTTGTTTTTCTAATAGTGCTTGCCTCTGCTTCTGCGCTTTTCAAATGCTGTCATAGCTGTTAATTTTAAGTTGGATTATATTCTGAAAATTATTTTTTTAAACTATATACTCAAAGTCAGTTCCCACTTTTTAGAGAAGGAAGGAAAAATGTTGGGACAAGAAGCGATAAACAAAGAATAGCTGTCATGTACCAAAAATTACATTAAAAAGTAGTCAATGGCAGGTTCTGTGAACAAACAGCTCCTGCCAAGGTACATGAGTACCCAGTTTAGGAGCAAAGCCACAGCACTGAGGCGGAATATGGAGTACACTGAAAAGTACAATGCTCCCGTGTGTTTCAGGGTGGGGTTTTTTCTTGAACCTCAAATTTTCCTGTGGAATTTTCCTTGTATTATCATTCTGACATATGACATGTGTGTGGGACTGGTGGCCAGGGTTTGCCTTGAAGAAAACAAGGCCAGAGAAGGCAAATGATGTATGGGATATTTGAAGAGGTGGGATAAAGAATGATTTGCTATGTTTGTTTTCCTTGTTAGAGTAGAAATGTAAAGTACCCATGACCCTACAATGGGATTAGTGCCAGACTGGTTTCAGAACCTAAAAATACAGAAGCTTGCTCAAAACATATTAGTAACACTGATGTATGTTCTTCTACCTGAAAGGAAAGGTGAAAAAGAGAAGTCTTGTTAAAAATTGCAAAAAACCCCTATGCAAGACAATTAAAATGTTTTATTTAAAAATGTTTGAAGTAATCATATAGAAGAGAGGGACCTGTTTTAACTTGAGGGGAAACATGTCAAATGAACTGTGAATACGCTTGTTGAGTTTTCCATTTGGGGAGGCAGAGACAAGTTGTCTTTAAAGTACCTAAATGGGGGTTGAGTGGTTATATGACATCTAATAAATTAAAGGCGTGACAACTTGTCTCCTGAATGATTCCTTGCAGTCACTCCTGCTGGGATACTAGGAGGAAAAAAATATTAGAATTTGTCTTTCTCCAGCCTGGCATAGCAGTAACGTGTAACAGCAGAACGCAGAAAAACAGACCAGTAGTGTGGTGGAGCCTCCGCAAATAAAGAGAAATCAAACAAAAGATGTGCTCCGTCAAGGAATCTAGTGGATAAGGGCGAGTGACGCCTCATCCGTGTGTAGAGAGGACCAGGAGCTGTTTGTGTGAACACAGCCTGTGTTAGCACAGCCGGTAAATCAGCGTGCTCTCGGTGGGAGGAGTGGCGGGTAAGCTCGTGTTAATGTCAGACTCATGTTAACATGCGCTGAGGAAATCAATACAAGGTAGCGCTGTTTGCATAGGGCAAACAGATTTCTGGCATGCTTGCTGCTTTTGATTAGCCAAAAATCATGTACGCAGAGCTGAGAGTTTGCACTGCATTGTACAAACCAGAGGGTAGTTCTGTGTGAGAAAATAACACATTTCAATGAAGCGTCAGAAAGAGCTCGGAGCCAATTTCCCTGTTGCTTGGCACAGGGCTAGGGGCTGCCCTTTACAGCAGCGCCTTTCCTTGGTCTGAATCTTATTTGCCTACATGTCAGCTTGCTCTTGGGGCAATCTCTTTAACTATGCCAGCAAAGTGTAAACTGAATTGTTTGTATGATGAAGAGACCATGTGGGAAATTTTAGACATAACCAAAATAAAGGACCTGTTCTAAAGGAAAAAGGTGCATGGAAGCATGCTCAAAATGTTCCTTTCTTCACCAAGCAGTTAGGTCTGAAAGGCTGAGTGCAAATCTAGTCAGAAATAATATTTGATCCCAATTTTGTAAGTGCTTTTTGAAATCCTAATCTGCTCTCATCAGTGGCCAAAATTTCCATGAACTGCAAGCTACATTTTTAATAAAAGTTGGGAGAATTTGCATCTCTGCAGCTCTGATTTTTCCTTCCCATGTTGTGGTACTACCTGTTTTACACCATTAATATCAGTTGTTGGTTTAGTGTAACTTCTTCCTAGGAGAGCTGCTAGTGAGCTTGGTCTCTCACCCTTTAATGAACCGTGGATTGTTTACAGCTAATGAAGCTCACAGTAGCCCACTTTAATTTGAGGCTAATTTTCTGGACCCAACCTATAAGCCATAAAGAGCATAAGTGGGACCTGACTGAAGGCCTGAGGTTGTTCAGTCCTCAATTCCCTCTTCTGCCCTCATGCTGCTAGAAGTTATTTCTTTTCATAATGCGCTGAGGATGTGACATTCCCAGCAGGATGAGGCCATGGGGAAGCAGGGAGCTTTTGCCAGCTTTTAGCTGCTGCTACACCAGATGTGATGAACTGGGGCTTTGGGCTCTGAACAATGCCTTTTGCACCCCAGAGGCAGGACATGCCAAGCTTTATGTACAGATTCTCATTTTCCAAGAGCACAAGTTTACTTTTTCACATCCCTGGGTTTGGAGATGCTTCCAGTTTGGGAGCTGCTAGGTTGCATCTGATCATTTTGACCTCTTTGGGACCAATTTCATTAAAGCAAAAGCTTTCTCAGTAAGAAAGATACAGAACCACTTCACTGAAGGGCATATTTCTTGCTATCCCTCTCCTACCCTGACTGAGTAGGTTAGTTTCGTACACAGAACTGTAAAGATGTGTTTCCTTTTAGTAGGATCCATCTTCCAAATCCCTGAGGTGCACAATGCTTTTTTGTTATGGTAAACTTCTAAAGATGTTCCTATTTAGGTAAAAAAAAGTGAAAAAAAAAAAGTTACTCTTTGCTACAACTTCAGTCCAGACACAGCAGCATCTGTATCATTTAATTCTAGACTGCATGATACTTGCTTTCTGCACCACAGGATGGAAGACTGATTTTCTCCCTGCTTCTCCCCAGCCCATCAGTATTAATAATCCAAATAATAAATCTAAAAAGGACTCCTCAATTCCCTTCCTTACAAGAATAGCCTCTGTGTGTGGTGTTTTGGTTGATATAATATTTCTGCTTTGTTTAATTCAGATGCATTTATTTTTCCTTCCATCATTCATTTTACTGCATTAAGTTAGCAGTTCTGTGGGGATTCAGTTGATTAATGACTAATTTCCATTCTATGCATGCTCAAGAGGAACCTATTTTCCCAGTACTTTCCTCCAAAATAATATAATCTTCAGCGAGGGGGAGCAAAATCTTCACGTGAAAAAGAAAACTGGTAGAAAAGCAATGGAAAAAATGGGATGAATTAAAACCATTTTCATTTCAGTAATTTTGTGATATTCCTGAGAATATCTTCTGACCTGGATGCCTGTATTTATGCATTCCTTTTTGACTGCTCCAGCAGCAGCAGATGTTACTGTCACCTACTGATTGGTGTCATGACTCACTTGGAGGTTAAACCTCTTGGCTTTACTGACTGTCTGAATTTCTTCCAACTTATTTCAGTTTCCCTCTTAGAGAGCTAGAAAAGGATGGGTAAACACAGAATCATGATCCTTACTTCCCTGAGAGGGAACTGAAGCAAGGGCAGAAAGTGCATGGCTCTAAGTTGTGCTGCAGATTGGTGGCAGAGTCAAGAATTGGTCACAAATCCAGTTTGCTGCTTAGCTCTTCGTATGAACACTCCTGGCACATGCATCCCACTCCCGGTCTGAGTTTCTCCAAAATACCTTATACTCCCTCAATTACTAAATGTCTCCTCTGAGACATCAAAAACCAAGAAATGAGCAGTCAGCTTTCAGTAAAGGCGGAAGATTTCCAAAATCCCATCCAGTGCTTGGAAGTGTGTGATGCTTCCGAGTGCCTCTGTCTGTTCAGGGCAGAAGTTGGGGTCTTTGTAAATGAAGTAAACCTGGAAGTTTACAGAAAAAATCGGTCACATCCTGGTAAGCCTTCCTCTGCAACATCGCCACATTTCTTTTACTTGCAATATTTTAAGCATTTGTATGATGTTAATGTGCCCTTAATAATAACACAGAATTCAGTGAAATACCACAGGCATTTTGGCAACGGTTCTTTCACACAATTAACCATAAACATTAGCATGTTAGCAAGTGAATTGACATGCAAGCACATATTGCAGGCACCAGATCTGTATTTCATTGTTCTGCACATCACAAGTGCCATAATCATCTGCCTGGCAAAGGACACCACCAAACTCACGTCTGGTTACTTCCTCATGTGTCCTCTGAGGATGCAATAATCTTTTAATAGGTATAGCAATGCAATCATAGATTATTCTTTTTTTTTTTTCCCTGTTGGAGATGAACCAGAGGCAGAGTTCCATAGCTAAATTAATTAGAAGGAAAGCTACAGGTGCTCTTGCAATGCTGCTTGCAGAAAGGCAGATTTCCTGATAAATCTGTTTGTCTGTTAATGAGAAATTAGGAACACAACATGTATTCTGATTCTGAGTTTGACTAACTTAAATTTCTTTTCTTTCTTCTTTGATTGTAAAGCATGGGAAGGAAGTAGGAGGAGGGTAGGTATAATAATTCCTAATGCAAAGTAAATTTTATTTTCAATATGCACATTTATGTATGAGTCTAGACATACAGTGTTAATATCCTCATAGAACTTGCCTTTTCCAACTGCAACTGTGCACAAAAATTGCACTCTGATTACTAGTAACTAAAGCATCTCATCAAAATCTGAAGTAAACCTGTGAAGTAAGATATTAGAAATGAGTATGTAGCATCTTACATTACAGCTTTTATGTCTTCTGATTTTTGTAAGGTCAATCCCCAAATAGAGCATTCCGGTTTTGAACTGTCATCTTCTCCTGTCTTAGACTTTGACCCCGTGTCTATGAGTTGTTTTGTGAATGAAGTTTTGGTCAGCTCTGTTGGATGGACTGAGCTATGAGTGTTTGGATTCTGATCCTGCAAAGCATAAAGTGCCTTGTAAGAGCTGTGCAGTCTCTAGTGTCAGTATGATGAAAAGTGACATTCTTCAAATGCTGTCTCTCTCTGGTTATGAATACAAAATATATGTTTTGGCAATAAAATGGTTCTGTTGTGCTGTTATTGGACCACATCAAGTGGAAAACAGGCTCAGTCTCCAAAAGCAAAAGTCATGCTCTTGTCTTGCTTGTTTTCCTGGGAAGTTACCATCCGTACTAGGACTGGGAAAGGAGAAGCAGGACCCCTCAGCTGTCACAGTTCATGGTCGCAGTGCAAACGTGACTTCCCCAGGCATTAGGCATAAGATGCCAGACTGAAGTGTAACAATGGAACCGTCAGCACCGATTGCCTTTTGTTAACTTCCATGCATGAGATGAAGATTGCAGACAGATCTGTTAAGGTATTAAACTACAGCAGGAAAGATATTTAGACCCTTTCTCCATCCATGTCAGCAAGCACTTTTGCTATGATTTTTTTCTAGTTTTGCTTTATTTTTTTTGTTTCTTTGGTGTTGATTTCTTTTTTTTTTTTTTTTACTGTCTGCAGTGAGCAGGTTGTGCTGGCCTTAGTTATCTAGAGTCTCTCTCAGTAGAAGATAAGCTTCAAGCTGGGCGCACTCATGATACTTATGTCACAATTTTATAATAGTGACTGAAATTTGTTAGCTATGCATGGGCAGACTAGTTTCACAAGATCAGTTTTCTTCTACGGATAATTACTTTTCCCCATGAGATTTCACAAGGCAGTGCATATGCAAGCACACACACATTCTATTTTTAAAAAATTCTGTTTGCTTTTTCATTAGGATGTGAATAGATGATCTGCAGGTCTCTAGTGATACATCTTGGCTTTATGTTCAAAGTCTGTTGATCTCATGTTTTACTAGATGAATTGCTTCCTGTCTATGCTTCCCTTTTTTTGGTATGTCTCTGAATAGATACTTTTTGTGTTTGAAACAGAGTAGAACTTGAATCTTTTTTGATGCAGTAGCAGTTAAAGGCATTAAATATCCTTTTGTTTCTATTTTTGAGGTAAAATTTAGGAGCTGAATTTCTGGATGAATAGGTTAATATTTAAATAAGTGTGTAATCATAGCCTGTCAACACAAAGTAACTCACCAGTTAACACCAGTTGGACCTCACTAGAAATTGTGTTCTTTGCTTCATGATTAATTATATGAATTCAAGATAATCTGTCTGATCTTTACTAGTCAGTTATGAATCAAAACCACAGACAAATGTGATTCTGGATCTACATCAATTGTTGGAAGCTGCTTCTGTTCATTTGTGGACTCTGGTTTGTGCAGTGCTAAAAAAGTTCTCACTGGGTCCTTGGTGACTTGAGAGAGGCTACAAGGTCTTCTCTCCATAAAAGGTGCTATCAAAAAAAAAGAAAAAGAAAATAAATGTTGAAAACTCATTCCAGGATGATACTTCCATCTGAGAGGATGTATTAATGAAAAGGCTGTGAACAAATGTCTGGAACAGCCCTCCACACCATGGGCTATATGAGTTGCTAAGATCAGGCTTTTTGCTCCGACACCTGGTGTGATATCATACCATTCCTACCTAGCTGGTAAAGCTCATTTTATCTTCTACCACTCTGCCAATACCCCTGAATAAGTATAATTTGCAGTAATTAAAGGTCTGGCTATCACTTCACTGACTTCACTGGTGAAATCTGCACTGACATCAGTGGTATCAAGTAAAACCCCAAATAATTCCATGTATTACAATAAACCACCCAAGCCCTGTTCCCAAGGGCTGCTTAAAGAAGACATTCCCTAGGGACAGAACAAGAAGGTCCTACCAGTCCTCATATCCCCAGCTAAAAGACCTTTGGCTCTTGAATCTTATAAAGTGACACTGCTCACCCCATTCCCTTGCACACAATGATGGTGAACATTTAGTGCTTTGCAGGAAAAATCTGCTTCCTTTTCCACCATGGGGCAGGTTAGGCATTGAACTCTTTTTATCTTTTCTCATTTTTACTAGCTGGCATACATCCTCCCTCACCAATGAATAACTGTGTACAATAGCAAGGCACTGCTTACAACAATTTACTTGTAAGCCTTTGAAAATGGAGTATGGTCACAAAAAGCACAATGTTACACAAAGCAAAACACCAGAGAAAAACAAATTCTTATCAAAGAAAAGGCAAAGCAAAGAAAATCAGAATGTGTGTTAAAGATAAATCTTATGTTACGACCTTAAAAAGCTCCAGCTGGGATTCTGCTATTCAGAATAGCCCTTGGAAATTATTTTCAAAGGTTAGCTGCATGTGAAAAAGGAATAAAATAAAGTTTGACCACCCAGGGATTTGCAAACGTGTGGGAGCCACCAGAAGGCCCTGTACAGATGACTCGAACAGAGGAAGAAATAGTTCAGCTTTCCAGCCAAGCGAGAGGGAGTGAATGTTCTGCAAAAATTTGAATATCAAAGGAGGCCATTAAAACCATAACACAACTTCACAGGATGCCAATTTAATGAACACATACCAGAAAAAAAGTAAATTGCAGGACTGGGATACTTGGTGAGAACACACCATTTTGGTTCCTGCCATTTTCCAGACTTTTCTGTGCAGGTCCAGAAGCAAGCTCTGATCTGAGCCTTGTTGTGTGACTAATAGGGCAAGATAAAGAAGCTTAGGTTCAGGAAGGACCTGGATTAATGTTTAACGTTTGAGAATGCACCTGGAGCCAGCTGCTACAAGGAAAACAATAGACACTTGGCGTACAGTAATCCTTTCAGCAGGTTTAATGAAGCTTTTTCTCACAGATAGTCCCTTCTGGCTTATAATTCCTTATTACTTATTGCTGATGAACGAGAACTACCTAAAAGCTGTGTTGAATTCTGGGGTTTGGTTTTTGATGCATCTTTTCAGGTGGGCAAAGATACGGAGAAGCCTTAAACAGCTGTTATATGGATAGGCACCTTGAGGGCAACAGTTCCAATGTGGTGAAGGGGAAATGACATTCCCATCAGTTTTGCACCACACAGCCCTATGCACCAACAACTTTCATTTACTTCCAGTAAATTAAATGCAAAAGCATGAGGAAAAAAGAATTACCTCATTCATTTCAAATTATTTCATTTCCCCTTTCTGGAACGCATTTAAAAGTATTGGGGGTATTTTCAAGCTCCTGAAACTTCACTTTTTAAAAGAGTGAAGCAATGAAACCCAGTGCCCCTCCCCACCCTCAGCACATTTTACTGTTAGAAACAAGCAAAATATTTTTATGTTTTTCTGGGGTTTTTTTAATATTGTTAAAAGCACAAATAGGTTCACCAAAGGGTTAGATGAATTCATGTCTCTTAAGAGTAGCCTGGTTGTTATTTCCAACTCCAGATGTCTCTGTACCACATACAATAAATCAGGAAACTATACTGAGGAAAAAAATTACTCTCAATATGTCCTCATTATTACATTCCTCAATTAGCTCTGGACCCCCAGTGGAGCTGGGAGGCTGAACTCGATGGGCTCAGCTCCACCCCAGTGTAATGCTTATGTTCACCTTATGTGTAAAACCTTCACAAAAAATAGTCTGGTTTTGATCTAGAGAGCCTGACAACAGGCAGCAACAACGTAACTAAGGAAATACAGGGTCAGAAACACAAGTATGATGGGAGATAAAGAGGAAAAAAGAGTTATGTTGCTATAATGACAGCAATGAAAATGTGCTGTTTTACACCTCCTGTAGTCTTTACTGAGGTAACAGCATAAAGGATCACTGTGAGTGTAACAAACGGTTCTCGCTAGGTCCAGTGGATTGCAGCCAGCCATGGCAGCAAGCTGCCTGTGCTTACACCAGGGTTCAGTTTGGCACAACAGCTGGAAGTGTGATGTGGTTTACCAACTGATTTATGCTGGCTTTGTAGGCAGCTTCCAGCACACATCTCCCAGTGAAACCTTACTGGGGAGATACAGGAAGAGAAGTGAGAAGCATCTTGGATGGCGTGGCCACCCAAATCTGTACAATATTTGTGTTGCCTCTGTCCATCTGTGTGAGCAAAAGGCACAGAGGAAATGCATGACTGGAGCCATAAAGATCGCTGGATCAGGGGTGGGCAGGTGATGACACACTCAACTGTGGAGAGTGTCAGAAGGGGTAGTTCCCCATGGGTCATCAGGCGGAGATGTTATCCCGATATAGGACACTGGGTTTGGCGGAGAGGTCAATGTGTTTCCAGTCTGGCTCTCTTTCATCCTATAAACTATAGTGGGAATAAGTTTGTCCTTAGGTTAACAGCTTGAGAAGAGATGGTGGGGGAAATCCATTGCTCTAGGAAAAACTGTTGCAAACTGGCATTGCTGTTTTCCCCTGGGGTGTTTGGAAATGAACTACCAGAGCTGAGCTATTCGGTCATATGGTCTCACTTGACATTCTATGAGGGTGTGACAGCTTGGGCAAATTTAGAGGAACAACTCTGCCCCAGCAGAAAGTAATGAAAATGGAGCATGTCAGGGATATTGTGCAGGCATGAACAAATTATGCATCCCTGAAAAATACTGAGTATGCACAAAATAACAGAAGATCATATCAATCATTTATCTGAAAAAAACCCTTTCTCTATGGTAAAGGATTCAGGTGCCTGTCTCATGTCCTGGCTGTTCTACCCAGAATTTGCAGTTTGCAAGCAACAGCACGGCTTTGGAAAATAGCTTGCTTTTCATTTTTTAAAATTAAACAGTTATGAAAATATTTTAAGACAAATATTCAGGAGAAAATAATATTTTATAGTTATTGACTCTTTCAATATTTAAAAACTAAAGGTGTCTGTCATGTGACCACAGACAAATAGGACTGTGGTTTAGGTGAACCGTGTGTTCCTGGATTAGTAACTCTCAGTGTGTGTCTTTGCCTCTGAGTGTAGCAACCAGGATGTGAATGACTGAACTGGTCCTCAAAGGCATAAATGTGACGTGGAGAACCAAAGCTGTAGCAAGTGCTAATATGAGCTGGCCACGCAGGGAACTTAAGGCAACTTCCTTTACCAACAAAGCAGATACATAATGATAGATAAGTAAATAGAATTATTGCTAATGTGAGAAGGTGGACCAGAATATACACTGACACTGTTTACAGTCATTAGACCATGACCTGGAATACACAGTAGTGCTGTGGTCAGCACACTCTGAACTCCCCATGTTTTACCTCTGAAATTAGTTGAGACCACCCATCTGTTTCTGCTCTGCAGCTGGCTGCTCCCTGTTGTGTATCCCATTAGGACATAGCTTAAAATATTAGCTTGCATTGTTGGCTTTCTCCCCAGCATGGACCATATGAGTAGACACCACCAAAGGGTTCATGCATGGTCTAATGGCACAAGATTATACCCAGAAAAAGCTTCTGTGCTGTGAATGTAAGGAAACATATTCAACAACATGCGCAGGAGTCAACAGAAGCAGGAGTTAAGTTTTTTTGGTTGTTTCCTTTCCTTTTCTGATTTTTCACCTTTATTTTGTTAGTTGAGAGAAAAAGGGAAAAAGGAGAAAATGGATGGTGGGAGAGCGTGTTCAGTATAAACTCCTTGCATTTCACATGTGCTTATCTCATTTCTGTCTCTTTGCTGTGGTTGGGGTTTGTTTAAATATCTCAACAGTGCTGTTTGCTAAAGACTTTCTCATATAAGATTCTGTTCTTCCCATCTACTCTATAAAACATGACCATTTCCAGGCCAAATGGTATGCCTTAGGCAGAATTGTTAAAGCTTTTGGGGCAATGAACAGGGGAGTACAACTGTTAGTATAAGTAAAGAGGAAATAGATAGTTGCTTTTTTTGCTAGCAATTAAAAACCAGAAGTCACCTCACTGTGTTAAGGAAGACAGCAAGACCATCGTGTTCTGCATAAATTTACCCTCTTGTAATTCTACAGGACGACAGCGTTGTGCTCCTGTCTACTCTGGTTTTAGGGAAAAAATTACTAAAACCTCAGCCAAGCTATAATGATCTTAAAAGCACTGTTTGTAATTTTTTAAAAACGTTAGCTGCAAATCCTCAGGCAATTGCATGCACCAGGTTCAGTGCTAAGTGCTGACTAGGTCTGCAGATGCTGAGCAAGACTTCTGCCGTCCCCTGCACCTGGAGAGCTCGGCCAGTCTGGGTGTTCAAGAGGATGTCAACTGGTGCTGAAGCAACATGCCAAAAAGGGCAGGAGAAATTTATAGGGCAGCTCAAAGGTGCTGGGTTCCCAGAACAGACACTTGTGTGCTGCGGCAGGGCTGCATACACACCCGGTGAGAAAGCAGCTGTAAACAATGAACACAGGGGTTGTTTCTCCTAAGATTTCTTGCACATCTGGTCACACAGAGGTAGATCAAAACCAACATGCAAATGAGAAATCGCTAATGCAAGGGCAGTAGCAAAGCCCCTGAGGAATTAGCAGCGCAAACACGTTTTGGTGGATACAGTTTTCAAACAGTTTTCTCATGTGAAGGGTTATTTTGTATTTGTGAACGTGAGACAAACTGTGTGAATAAAAGATATTGGGGGACGGGGAAGAATCATGCAATAAGAGAAACTATTTCCTGAAAAGAAGCTTCCAAATCTCTTTTCAATCTGTTTCTCCCGTGTTCTCTGTTATTGTAACGCTTTCCCTCCTCTGCCTCCTTTTCCTTCTTACTGATCTGTGCTGAGAAGCTGTTTCAGAAGAAAAGCCAGGACTCTGCAGAAGAGGGTGTGTTTGTCTGTGTGAAGTTTTGAGCCAGTGTGGCTGGACTGTAGGCAGGAGCTAATGAACAGTTTCACTGAGCCTGGGAGCAGCAGCTTTGCCACAGCACCAGCCCTTCCAGGTCCCTCGGGATCCTGGCACTGGATTTCCTCTGTGCTACTGCAGGGCAGATGAGGGAGGAAATTTAAACAAAATCAGCAAGTCCTTTGAAAATGTAGAAGATCAGAAGCTGCAAAGAGCTTGGAAACTGTGTATAATCCTGTAATCTTGGGTCCTTGTTTTCTTCTTTTAAAGAAGAACAATACTTCCTTTCTCTTTCTTCTTTTTAAACACTGCAAGCGACATTGACTGAGGTTGACTTCTGTGTGTGTACTTGTTCATTCTAATTTGGTTGTTATTCCACTCTGTTTGCTTCAGCAACTTTAATTTCATTTTAATTTTATCTGATTTTTCAAGTCAATTTTCTTAAAATCACTGTTAGTTGTTAATCTGAGGTGCATTTAAAGATCTGAACCCAGGTAATTTTTGTCAGAGTGACAGGAGTGTTTAAGATTACATCAGGAAATTGAATGCAGGTCTTCCCAGTCTTTAAAGACTTCCCTAACTTCCCAATCCAACAAAGAAACTAATATAGCTACCAGGCTGGACAGCAAGACTCTCTTCATGATTCTTTGTCCAGCTTTTCAGCTTTTCTTCTTTCTTCCCTTTTCTTATCTTCTAGTAGCAGCAAGGACTAGATTCTTTTTGCTTCAGCAGTGTCATACAAATATCTTCCCATCTAAGACCATCACCAGCCTTATTAGGACAGAAGGTTTCATTTTGTTTGCCAGTAGGTATAAGCATTGTCTGATGCTTGCTTTTGTGCTGTATTTTTCATCTTATCAGCCTTGTTTATATTCATTCTCTTTCCCATTTAATCAAGCTCCTGTCCCACTCTGTTAATGGCTGCTTGTTAGTTGTAAAAACTTTAAATTTAAAAAAACCCCCAACACTTAAAAAATATTGATAACATTCTCCAGTTATCTTGGATTCAGTTTCATGACGTTCACCAAACGTCATGCAGAGTGCAAATACTCTTCACTTTGATTTGCGATGTAGCAGCTCCTGGAAGGGCTTGGTGGGAGAGGTGCTGTGCATATGTTTAATTAAGGCCCTAAATTGCAAACAGTCTCGGCAAACAAGACAGAGTCAGGAGGCAAATTAGGGTCTAAAGATGTGCATAAAACCAGATGGTACCATGCACCAGGTCAGTAGGAACCCTGCTAAATGGCAGCCAAGGTTTGGCCCCATCCTGCCTGAGTTACATGGCAGTGGCCATCCTCTGCCTTATTTGAAAAATCACCATGGAACAAGCTGGAATTAAATAAGATCCATAAGTCTCATCCTGTATCTCCTGCACTAGAAGAGAAAAGTATGTTTATATAAGAGCACTTTTTACTGTTCTTACACTTTCCCACTCTCAGCTAAAGATATTAATGTTATTCTTACAGTATTTATTTATAAAGAAAATTTATTCTGTTGAGGGGGGGGGTGACATTTACACTGATTTTACCGCAGCCTTTTCACTGCCTGTGTCTTTTATTAGAGCTGTATTTCTTTCATTGCCTGATGTTCATCCCCTCTTAGAAGTAAAATATTTTACCAAGCTGACCATCTGATGAAACATTTTTTCTGCTAGCTTCAGAATATATTTTCTAAGTAGCATTGGAGGAGTAAAGGCATATAACATTTTCAGACAGTGTGCCACAGCATAAGGGTGATGGAGGTTTATGGGAGATATAAGAGAAAGGAGGGAATCACTTCCTTAGGGTGATTAAGCAGATTTTATTTACGGCATAAACTGGAAACATGCAAATTGTGTCTCTATTAAACACAACGCTGCTTTAGAATTTAAGGCAGCTGGAGATGAATACTTTGGTATTAATTTTCACCTAGCATATAAATGTTAGATCAAGTTAAGGTTTAGGAAATGTCAACTATTTTAAGTTAAAAAAAAAAAAAAGGCATGAAAAACAGGGATTTTGCAATTATCCCCAGAGAAACCATTGCAAGTACAATAAAAAGAAAATGGAAAGTCAAATTTTCAAGGCAAGTAAACCATATAAGATAAAGTAGTGCAAAGTTGAATTTAAAGGGCTATTTAAGCTCTGCTATTTAGGTTTTTATCATAGTTCTTTCACACCATTGCAGGTGGAACTGGTGAGAACTGGTAGAAGTTAGGTTCTTTTCCTGTCTTGCCTCTCCCTTCATTCTCAACCTTGATTCCCAGCAGAGTAATCTGTGCTTCCCTCTGCAGCTGCTCTGTGCGGGAGAACGGGAACAACTGGGGTCCTCCCTCGCAGTGTGGGAGGCACCGGGCCATGTGCACAGCGCAGCCTGGGAAGGAGGCACACACACCAGAGGGGCTGATGGAGGCCCCAGAGGTGCAGAGAGGCGGAGACCACCTGGGTCTGGCACAGAAAATGCTGATTAGAGTAAGTGAGAGAAATGAATAACGCCAGCCTGGACCAGATGCAGCGATCAGTGAACAGTCATGGTGCCAGCTGCTCTCCCAGGCATATTGTGAAAGTGCTTTTTACCACTTCAAACTCAATAGAGAAAACGCAGCATGTGGTTGTGACTTTAGAGTGAATTTCCTTGTGTGTTGGTAGAGCAGGGCCTAACAAAAGCTATTCTCTGGTGGGTCTCAGAGCTGCCCCCAAATCAGAGCATTTCCTACACAACACCCTGTTGCCATCACCCTGAGCTGCTGCTCTCCATAAGGTTCGGATCCTGTGAACAACACCAAGGAGATCCTGCTCTTGCTTGTGCATTCATAAATCAGGTGTACTTCTGGAGAGTTACACCCATGCTTCTGACAGCAAATAAGTAAATATAAAGCAGGCAGTCTTTTACATCTTTTACTCAATACCATGTGCTTTGCTTTTCCTTCACCTTCTTTCCCAAATTTTTTCATAGGAACAAAAACGATGCTAAAATGTAGGAGATAAAAATCTCACCAGCTTTACAGGTTTCAATTAAACACATATATTAATGTTATACTCATGTGCTTATTTATAAACACAATTTATACTTTTCTGCTAGTCATTCATGGAGCTGCTATGAAAGTGCTTCCCTTGACTGCACATTTTATTATCAGCATATTTCCTTAGCTACTTTCCATTCGTCCTGCCTTAGAAATAAAATATTTCATTGAAATGTCCATCTGATAAAATATTCCCCTTTAGACACATATTTACTCGAAGAGTATTTGAAAAGTAAATTTGTATAGTATTTAAGGCAGGAAGTGGTGGCAGCAGCAATAAATTAGTGGCAGGCTCACCTGCAGGTTTGTAGGCATTCTCTTCCTGCAATCATACACACTCTGTCGTTGTTAGCAGTGATACACACACTCCTATAGATGCCAATTCATCAAAGACTTATGCACAAGATTTGAACAAAGTCAAGTGCTCCAGTTATCCAAACTGGAAGGGGCTTTAAGTACATGTTTGAACTGCAGAATAAAGATTCCCTGGGAGGTTTGGGGGTTCATAAGGCCGTGTTCTTTATGAGTTCCCAAACTGAAAGAGAAAAGAGCTTCAACTAAATGTTAAAGTGAGTGTTTATTACATGTGAACATACAGTTCATTGCTATTTTAACCATGGTTTTTAATTTAGGACAGACTGTATTGCGTATTCAGAGTTCAAACGTATCCCAAACCCCTCAATAGAATTTCTAACAACCCATGGAGTTTCCACCAGGGGCTGAGTGCTTTTAGCTGCAGAGCCCACATTTCAGCTAATGGTGAATTGTCCTTCCCTTTGGCTGTATTACAAAGCCTGAAGCCTGGTTTGTTCTCCACTCCCTGCGCAAGTATCAAAGAGCCAGTGCACATTGGCTGAGGCAGGAGTTGCCAGCAGTTCACTTTACACAGATTTGCAGTGCACAGATTCCTGGTCTAGTTCATCCATTCCTCCTCAAACGTCTTTCTGTAGCCTCATCTATGTGTCCACCTGGTAAAAAATGGTGTAGCTACTTGGCTTAAGGGGGTCCAGGTTCTTCTCCCTGGAAGGCTATGATGAGTCTTCAATGTGACTGAACTCAAAGCTCATAAACACTCAAATGTCCTGAATATGACACCCTGTGAATTATACAGGTTAAGAAAAAATTGCAGGGCTTTACCTCACAATACATGAGTCCATTTCCACGATGTCCTGCTTAATGCATTACATTTGCTGCCCAAGGAAGCCTGCAAACACAAGGGTACCGAGTGCAGGGAAGGGCCCCAGACACTGAGCTGTTTGCTCTCAGGGCTGCTGTTGTAGGTATTTTGGCAGCTGGACTGTATGTGTATTAGACAAGGGACTTTTCTGTGCCTGACTACCATTTGTAAGGCTTTGCAAAAGGTAAGCTGTGCATATTATTTTGGCCCCTCAGCTGACTTGTATACAGTAAATAAAAGCTTCAGAGGCCAGAGGGTAGTGGAGGGTGAGAAATACAGATGGATTGAAGATAAATAACTCACACCACTGCTCTTTTCTAAAATCCTTGTTGCACTGGCAGAGCATGGATGGATGCTTTTCTCTTTGTAGAGAAATCCTTTTTCTACACTGGTATTCTCATCTCTTCCAATATGATCTGAGTTAGGTTTTCTGGAATTTGCTAAGAAGTAACAGAGAGATTCTGTCTCTCAAAGAAGCCCAGTGCCACCTGGTATCTCTCTAAGGCTCTGTTGTTCCTGCCAGAGGCAGCAGCTGCCAGTCCAGTTACATTTGGGAGCTGCTGTCTTTCACAGGCACTTCACTCAGTGTTCCATGGATCTCACCTCCTTTGTTCCTTTCTGTGGCTGACCAGTGATTTCCCTTTGTCTTCAAGAAATTAAAGAATGGCATGATGCCACTCCTTAGCAAGAGTTAATGGGACAGGGAATTTAAATGTCATATTTGTGTGGTACCACTGAGTGTGGACAGGGTCCCTCAGGTCCTCACTAGCTCAGAGAACCTGCTTTCCCACATAACTTCTCTTTCTTCATAGTAAGCTCAATGTATGGTTTAAAAACCAAATGATATTGGAATGCCTAGCATTATCTCTGTTGGTTTTTTTTCTTTACACTGGGTATCTCAACTCTTCTCTTGTGTAATCTCAGTGAATGACCTGGTGGGTTAGATCTGCATGACGGTGGAGCTGCCTTCCCAGGGGTATGCCCTGTTCACCTGTCTGTGCCCCTGTTAAATGTGTAATCCTCTGTTTCTGACAAATTAATCTCTTTTCTTTGCAAGCACTAACCGTGACATTACAAGCAGAGGATTATGTTTGCATGCAGTGAAGAAACAGCAGAGGAATGTGCACTTTAAACACTCCTTGAAGTTCCTGTTTCTTGTGTATCTTAGTAATAAAGATCTATGGAAGGGTGGAAAATGAGACTTTCTAAGATTATTATAAGCTAGTACGTCCAAGGTGCATTTTAAAGGCCCCATAAAGTCTTTCTGCCATGAAAAACCCTTAAGTAAATGAATATTACTTCTTTGAAAATCTGTTTAGGAATGTGTCACTGAAACAGATTTTGAACTTTGAAGGAACTTTTACATAAAAAGCACAAGTTTGAGCCTAGAATGAGAAAGTGGATGTAACATTTTTTGGTTTTTTCAGTGCTTGTCTGTCAGTGGTCAGCCAGAGTGACGAGGGCACCCTGTCTTCCCTGTCACTGGGCTCAGGTGGCATATGACACCTGGTGTGGCTGGGGACATTGGCCAGATTCAGAGCACCTCCTCACATTTTTCCTGCCTTTCCATCGCTTTGCCTCCGAATTGTGCCTGCCAGCATTCATTTAGCATTAAGCTCAGCTCAAGGGTGGCTTCCCACAGGGTTAAAGCCATGGTGTGACACACAGGGGCAGGTGAGATGTCCACTCCAGTCTGTGCCATAGAAGGCAGCTAAGGCGTGTCTCCAGCTGGTCTTTCTTGCTCCTCTCCCCTCTCCTGTGCTTTTGTAGCACAGGAAGATTGGCAGGGTGTGCTACGGAATGCTTGCGGTCCTGTTCCCATTTCTGCAGCTCTTGTGAACTTTCCAAAAGCCCTGTTCTGTGTTGCAGGCACCGGCAGCAGTTCATGGAGGGTGGAAGCAGGTGTCCCCTGCAGTGAAACATACTGTCTTAGAATGAAGTTTTATAGCAGTGGAGTCTTCAGGGCACAGATATCTTTAGCTATTGTGTTTATGTGCATTGGTGCACAACTTGTGCCCTTGATGCTGTCGTACCCAGAGTTCAGACTGTAATGTGGTGCAGAATGACGCAAATACTAGTAATTTTTCATCTTTGGCCTTTTCTTTCTAGCTTTCTTTTTAAAACTCCACTGAATCATCCCAGACTAAAAAAACCAAAAAACAAAAAACATTGATTTAGTACCTGCCCAATAATCTACATTGAAAAAAAAAGGAGGATTATACTCCATTTTGTAGCAAACCTCCCCTATCTTATTTTTCCCCTATTGCAATGATAATCAACATTTGTCTTTTGTGCGATGAAATAAAGATAAATATTAAATAGGCATAGGCAGTGTCCAATCGGTAAAAATATTTGTCTTTGACTATAACTGGATACCTTAGAGGGTAAGGCTGGGATACATAAAATGAAGGAGAGAATTCCTGCTGAAATCCCAATGATGTAGAACACGGAACCATGTCTATAATGACTGATACACACTGTGAGTACAGTGGAAAACCAATTCCGGTACAACTCCCTATTTGAACTCATTTCTAAAATTTTCTTAAACATCTGATATTTGGGATAGCATTTTTCGACAAAACTTTGGAAAAAATTCTGTACTTTGTTTTAAGATGCATTTAAATTAATACCTGCTTTTCTAATAAAAGCCTCTGTCTTCAAGCAGTGAAAGAGAGAAAAAGAACAACTGCATATTATAAATATTTTCACAATGCTATGGCATTAATAAATACAGGGTTTTTTCCTAATAGAGATTATGATTATTAAAAATATGAATTGTTTGATTAATTATAAATTATAATTTGATTTATAAGATGGCGTTACATATTAAATAATGCCAGATGGTGCCATTAAGGCATTAGCTCCCCATAATAGATTCTGGATGACAAGGGAATTAAAAGAGGACAAAGTCCTGGAACCAAATTAAGCAAGCAGTGAAAACTCTTCCAGAATAAAAATAGTTTCCAAAGCATTTCTCTTTCTCCCCCTCCCCTCTTTTAAAAAAAATAAATATTAAGAAAAAACCCCAAAACCTGCTTTTTTTTTTTTGTTATGCTTTCAACATTTACGATTCTAGCAGTGCTCTGAAGGCAGTAAACCATGGACTAAGGTTTCCATAAGTTCATATGCCTTATAAGCTTCTTTCAATACCTTTGCATTGGTTAGTAAAATATCTGTTGCTATGTACCACCATTTGAAAAATGCCTCTGGATTTAGAGCAGCAAGGCTTTCTGCTTCTACTACTTCTGGATTACACAGATCCTGTCTCCACCATAGCACTGGTGGCTGAGGTACATCCTTGCCTTGAACTGCAGTTCTTCCTATGCAGATGTTAGCAGTGTACTACATTGGCTTTACTTATAAATAGGACTTCCAAGATACAAAATACATGCTTATACACAGAAAGCTCCAAGTACGACTAAAGTGAATGAAAATTCTTCCCTTTCTAAAGGTGTGAGTGGAGTAAAAGAGTAAAGTATGCAAATACATAGATTAAGATTACAGTTATAGACATTGTTAGCACTAAATTATAGGGTGTTTAAAATAATGTTCAATGTTGATTTTTCCATAGGAGTTGCCCGTGTTAAAGACATTTGAGGAAAGGTATTCTATTTCAGCCCTTGCCTTAATATCTTCTCTTGGCCCTCAGTTCTGACTTCATGTCTGTTCACTGTAATTAAACACCTACCACTGCCCATGCTTTTCTCTGCCATGGTTAGTTCCACGATGCCTTGCCTCTTAAAGAGATATTCTGGAGTCAGCCGAAACATGCATCTGGCAATGACAAGCTTTATACTGAGCGATTTCCTTTAGGAGTTTGCTTGTTCTTTGTCCAGTGGTCTGTTAACACTCTGTGAGCAGAGTGTGCTGATGCAGCAGCATCCTCCAGAGCATCATCTTTGCAGCTGGGCCATCAGGTATATTCTCATTTGCTTCTAGCTTTAAGTTTGGTGTCCTTATTTGGTATGACTCTTTAATATCTACGGAGACTTTCCTTTTCCATCTAGCAGTACATTGATGTTTCCGTACCCGGAATGCAGGGAGCGTGTCTGAGACTGAAAGCTCTGTAAAATAATCCTCGTTATGAGCTGCAGTAAGCATCTACAGAGACTGAGAAAGTCTTTAGGCTTAGCAAGTGCCACTTTCCTCTGGGAGCTGTGCTTCTTTCTATTTGCATCTTTTTTTTCTTTTTTTTGTGAAGAGAACAGTGAAATAGTAAGGCTATCTTTCTTGAACTCAGCCTCATGTATTTTATTTTGAAGTGCCTGATTCAAGAGCACCAATCTTTTTTCTTGTACTCTTGAAGTTCTTGTTTTGATATATCATCTTTCTATTGGAAAATGACTGATGACTTCAGGTTCTGTCTAACAGGTAGTGTTTATAAGTGGATCAGAAAAGCAACATGGCAGGTATATGCATAAGAAGATAAAGTAATGGAGTTGAACCAATTTTGTCTCTGGAATTCCCTATTTAAAATGTACTGGTCTTCAATGTAATATGATGCATAAAGTTGAGTCTGGATTCTTGTCTTAAATTTTGAATTTCCACTGTAGGTGATTCCAGTATTTCCAAATTTGTTTTGGTACTGAGTAAATTGAAAAACTGTATTATAATGCAAGTTATGAAGGAAGGGTGGAAATTTTATTTTGTTTATTTTATTTTATTTTGAAAGTATCTGAGTAAGCTGTCTCTTCCTGATAAGGTTCAAAAATTTTATTTGAATGGGGTTTTTTGACATTTATATTACAGTATAGTTTTAATTCAATAAACAGTCAATTTAAAGATGAAATGAAGAATTTCAGTCACTGAAAAGTTCCAGTAGTTTTAGTACAAATATAGAAAAAAGTGATCTCTATTTCAGTTGGAATATTACACTATTTCTGAAGTATTTGCTGATGAAAAGCACTTTTGTTTCCATATATTTTGAAGATGTATGTGTTTGCAACTTGTTAAGTTCTGGTTTTCATTTAGTATCCAAAATGCATAGAACTCGTGTATTTCTACTTCTGCCCTGTGTGCCACAGAGAGTAGCAAGAACTGCCTGAATCTCTTGAATTTCACTCAACATAGTTTTTAACAACCTGGAAAAAAAAATTAGATTCTACAAATTACTTCTGATTCTGCTGAGCTTCAAGTAAAGATAACAAATTACAACTTAATCACAGTGGGGAGGTGTTTCCTGAAACTCTCCAACCTCAAATTGTGTTCTGGTCACATCAGTTAAGAATCTTATAAAATATTATTTGATCTAGACTGGAGACAGGAGTTGCTCTCAGAAGACCTCAGAAGCATGTGTGTACGTACTTGTAGATATATTTTTATTTATATAACTCAGGTAATTGTACTTTGAAACAATCCTTTCACCAAAAAAAACCTCCCTTTGTTTCAACAGCAAAGAATGTAATAGGAAGTTGAACCCAGAGTTTCCTCCCTTCTTGGAGTCTCATCTCTGTGATTTCCTTGTGAAATACTCTCTTTCCTTCTTCAACTTTCTGCCTCAAATTTCATGAAGTATAGGGCCTCTGTGACTTATTTTTAAATATCTACATATTTAAAGGATTATAAGTCAGCTAAAAAAAAAGTAAGAAGGAAAATAAAATCGATATTGGTGACCCATCATCTGATCCTCTGATCCTGACCTGTATTCCTGCATGACTCTTCCTGCCCAATTGCAGCTGCACTGCTCAAGACACAGTAGGAAGGAGGTTAACATCTGTCATGCAGTTCAGAGGGACCTGAGTCTTTGCTTTGCCTCCTCCTGGGTGCGTGGTTACACCTCTGCAGAACAGGGAGCCCCGACAGCACAGGCTGACATAGGCCAGCAGGATAAAATGGCCTGGAAAAGCCCTCTGCCTGGTGTAATGCTGGAGCATTTCCAGCTGCTCTGTGAAGGCTGTTGCACAGGAAGGGGGTAAGAATAGGGAAATAAACAGGATATGGAGTATGAGAGGGATTCAATGCAAAAGGAGACTGCAAGCATTGGAGAAGTAAAAAGAAAAACTAAGGGACAGTGATTGATTTCCAAAGGAAGGCTACCCAGTTGCTCATGTTTCCATTTTCTTCTATTACTTAATCAAGGAATGATTAAAATCTCCAGAAGCATATTAAAACAGACTAAAGGAAGTTTGTGTCTTCTGTTTATTTTTACTTTATTATTATATTAAGCTTTTTATGACAAACTTATGAAATGCTATCCTGAAAGGAGGGATGGAAGGAAGGAAGCTTTTATCTGAATAATTTGAACCAGTTACATTGTAGACAAATCTCTTAAAGTGTTCAACTTTTTAGTCTCCAGGACTAATCTTTTAGCTAGCTCAGGTTAGGAAGATTGTTTTCTTTGTGCCATGGAGGTACTTTTTATAAAAGTGTCTATGAATTACTCCAGCCTGGCTTCCCATTGAGGAAGACTATTGATCCCATTTGCAGCTGCTGTTCGTATATCACAACTGATAATGTCCACAAGTAATTCTCCAGCCCACAATTACTTTCAAGACCTGTTCCTGAAAGGGTTCTTTGGGAAAGAACAATTTAAAAGAACTTCCTACACAACAAAAAAGAAAAAAAAGAACTCAAAAGAAAGCAAAACAACATATAACCCAAACATAAAAAGGAAACAAAAAACCAACCCTAAAACCTCTCAAAAACCCACCACCAAAATAAAAGGTAAAACTGTTGAAATGAATTTGACTTCTTATGCTTAGCAGTTTAAAATATTAAACAGTTACACCAAAACCAGACCAGCACTGTAACTCTTACTCTGGTCTTTCTTTTCGTGTGCATTTTTGACACAGTCAGTTATCACATGTATGAAATCAATCAGGTTATGTTTCATATTGCCAGTTCTCTAAACAACAAGAAAATCTACTCCTGTATGTTTCCACGGGCATGCATTTGAGAGGCAGGTAAGCTGCAAGCTAGTAAGAAGTTGGGAGAACAGAGAATTTACTCTGTAAAGTTAAATTGCCTGTTTTTTCCTTACATGCACATTAACTGCAGAGGTGAAGCACCACTAAATGGGTTTGCTCAGGTACATGACCCTTAATAGAGTATTGTTCTTTTAAAAAGATTGATCTAGCCTGGGACTTTAGAAACAGAAATTTGACAAAACACAAAAGATTGTTGAAATAAATGTACAATTAATTTAACTTGTGTTTCTAACACTCACAATACCAGGCATAATTTTTTTAATCTCCCCTGCTTTCTCTCTCTATTCATTGCACATTTAAATTCATTATGGAAAAAAAAAATCAGAAAAAAATTCCTGATAGTTATTTTTATGATCAAATACCTTTTCCAATTAGTCTTGGCACCTCACTATAATCACAACGAATGTTATTAATTCAGCAGTCTACATCCTATTAAGGGTTTCATCATAGCAGTGTGTTCAGGAACTTAATGGCTTTTGCATATTAATGCTGCAGCCTGTGGCCTTGTGTCCACTTGTGCTTGTAATATGACGGGTTTGCAGTCATACATATAGATACCAACAGAGAAACATATGGTTACACACAATTCTCAATCAGCTGAATGCAAGGTTATGAAACAGAATTTGGAGTTTATGTAAGCAACTCCTCTAAGATTACGGCACATTCCAAATGTTCTCCACACAGCAAAAGAGGTAATCAGGTTATAACTCTGGAGGATATCAGTACACCGTGCAAGGCTGCAGTGGTAGTGGTTGCCAGACATGGTGCACAGGCAGTGGTGATCTTTGAGGTCGTGGTAAAAGTACACCTGACATGTACAATATTACTGTGAAGGTGTTTTAAATAAAAGAGTGGTTCGTAAACGGGGCAAGGTGCTTTGTGAGAACTTTTGAAGGTTTGCAATGATTTGTGGGACAAACATTTTGGTAACTACTGGGTTATAACAGTATGCCTTGCTTTCTGTTGACAACAAAATAGTTACGAAAATGTTTGAGCTATCCGGCCTTCAGAGGAGTTTCAATTTTGCCATAAACTGCTTTTTTTTTCCCCTGGTTTTTAGTTAGCTTGTTTGGTTTTGTTTTGTTTATTGTTATAGAAGACTTAACCTAAGATTATTTTTTGTCCTCTGAATTTCTAAGGGTAAGGAAGAACCATTTTTATCATTTATTCTCACCCCCATCTCTGTATAATAATGGTAGTCCTTAGTTCACTTTCCTCCAGTAAACTTATAACTTTGCTTTTAACTTTTTGGGAGACAATCTAGACATATTTTTGAAAATTTACACGATGGGCAGTCAGTTGATCATGATTTAAATCATCCCATTAAAAACCACCACTATTTAAACCCGTACCTTAGAATTTTTGTCAGTTTTTTTCTTCCCTACTGTCCTGTATTTTTTTAATGTATTCAAATGTTCTTCTGCCTTTGAATGGTGCACATCTGGAACATCTCCTGCAAACTGCTGTTCCACCAAAGCTCCTGAATGTTCATGGCTCTTTGGCACCCCTAAGGAGCACTCTTTTTCACATATCCTACTTAGGATCTGGCAGCACATACCAAAATCTTTACCTGGACTTGACATTTCTTCTAAATTGTTAAGATGTCCACCTTGCGTGACTCTGAAGGCCTCGCAGAGGAAGATCCAGATGTAACACACCCTTTTGTGCTCTTTCTTATTAAAGAAAATAAAAAATAAGCAGTATGCCTCGATAATGTCACTGCTGCGAGTCCCCAAGTGCTGGGCAGGCCTTAGAATTGCTTCAAACCTGAGCTCTTCCCCTGTCTTCCAAAAGGAACACTACACAAGGTCTATTTAGGTATTATGCCCTCATCAGAAAGCACATTTAGAGCTGAGCAATGAAACAGTCCTTGTATCACTAATTAAAATTCAGTGATGAGGTTGCTTAATTACTCCCTCCACTGAAAATTCTTACTTTACTTTTCACATTTATTCTGGTAATAATGTGTTGAAAAGCTCATCAGCCTCTGAAGGAAGGCAACAATTTTTCTCATGTACATAATCATTAAACTGACAAATAGGCACAGCACCATACAGTTATCAGTATTAGCACTGCAGACCCTTCACTATTAAAACTCTTTGCAGCAGAGGATTAAATGCATAAAGGGGGGCGTGAGGGGAGGGGGAAAATGGTAGGAAACAACCAAGTTTGAGATCCTTCCCTTCCTTCCCTTTTCTGTCAAAGCAGTCACCTCAAATCAATTACAACTGAAATTCCTCCTTCCTGTACAAAAAGCAAGATAATTGAGTGCATTTGATTCTGTAAAAAATTAATGATCTTATTTGTTTTTTCTTTAGGGTTTAGACTAAAACGCTTTTCTCTTTTTTCTTTATTTTTTTCCATTCGCGTTCATAAGATCTTAAAGCTGATGGATGAGTACAACTGTGTGCTGCAGGCTGCTTTCAAAACCAGTCACTAGCTCTGCCAGTGAAATAAGTGGGGTAGAGGGGAAATTCCCAAATTACCTCATTGAAATTTGGGTAAAATAACTGGTTTGCAGCTCCTCAGCCACCTTCTCTCTTCTTCTTCAATGCAACCAGGAAAACTTGCTAGGAAATCAAAGACCCAAAAGATCCCCTGGGTTGTCACGTCCATTCCCCCAGCACACCAGGCAACAACGTGGGACTGTGTGGGACTGAAGGGATGTGTGGTGTGATGCTACCTACAACTCTTCCTTGCTTCTTCTAACGCAGCGCTCTGGATACACTACAAATAAGCATGGCAGCACTGCCAAAACAGGTAGTTTACTAACACTGAAAATCACTTCTAATAAAGAAGGAAATGATAGCAAATTTAAGCTGCTCAGGAAAACAGCAGCACGATAAATAATGTATGGAAATGGGATGTTTCTTTAAGAGACAGAGGAAGGAATGCTGAAGCTTTTATTGAGCAGTTAATGCCCTCTCCACTTATTATCTTTGGAGTTTTTAAACCTTATGGCAGTCAGACATTTTAAAATTGAAGAATTTAATCTCTTCTACTGTGAAAAAGAGGGACCCAAAATGGAATTTGACCTTAAGTTCCAGGATGTTGGTTTAATTTTGTAGAGTTTGATGTTTTCTATTGATTTGTTTTCTTGGTATCATTCTACTATGGGTCCACAAAGAGGGAGGTAAATTTCCAGACATATACCTGGAGTGTAATGCCTACCTTTCACAGGCATTTTTGCCTTGGAAAAGCAAGTCTTTCCCATAGGATAAAAATTTCTGCATTTCCAAGTTTGCTGGTGATAAGGCAGGTGAAGTCCAGCATTTCTAGGAATCGCATCTTTGGCTTGTATTTTGAATTTGAGCCATTTGCTCGCTGTGACGACCTTGGACTTTTACTTACTCAACTTTATGTTCCAATCCTTTGAGGTACATAAAGAATGATTAAGAGCTAGAAAACTCTTATGGCTTATATATTTTTTGCAGCACTGCCAAATCTTTTGATGCAGTCTTACATTTGAATGTGCAGTTTTTGTCCAGAATCTGTCTCTATCCAAATTTCCCCATTGCACCATGAAATTTGGAGGCAAACCATTCAAATACTGTGCTAAGTCTGTCAATTTGGATCAGACCCTCTGAAAAGCTTAGAGCAAATGATGCTTTGTTTTGCATGTATAACTAGAAAAAGCACTTGCAATGGATTGCAGGAAGACTAGATTTCAGTAATGGAATATATGCTTTGTTTTGGTACTTCCAATTGCTCTTCATTACGTTAAAGCCTGTCAGAGTCACTGTTGGATGAACCTTCTGGGAGGGGAAGGTGGTAGCTTCACCACTTTGAATTATTTAGAAGCAATCTCATTCTTCAATTAAAAGTCATTGGGTCTAATGAGGTACTAAAGCAATAGATTATGGGTGCAAAAGACCAGCTGAAAACTCTCACCTCTCTTTATCTCCTACTCTGGTTACAAAGTTATGTTAAATGGAGGTGAGGAAAGCAGTGTAATCAAAGGCAAGGCTGTGGGAGAGGGCTTGGTTAACTCGTGCCCAGCAGAAGAGACAATTCAGAATAATGTTTTTATCTAGGGAAATGATTTGTCTGAAAATGAATGTTGTGCTGGATACGTCATCTAGCAATTATACAGTCCTTTAAGTTTTCGAATCAAGAGATGATTGTTTGCTGCTCTTAACCTTTCTGAACTTTTTTTTGGGGTAAAGCAAGTGAAACCCATTTTCCCAAAATTATATGCTGGCACAGCAAACTAAACAAGCGTAGGAAGCATTCAATGAATGTCACAGTGTGGTTGGCTATGTCGGAAAAGCTCTATTCAAAAATTATATGTAGCAGCTCCCCTCCCCAAACCTGATTGGGGTTAAAGAGCTTTCAGAGGTTCCAAACTCTAATTTATTGTGCTGAGTAACCAAGGATCTCAAGAATTACTATGCTCCGTAGGATTTGCTGTGGTGTAATCTTCTTGCAAAAATATGTTTTCTCTTTTCATGTCTCTCACTAAGCACTACTCAGAATGCAATAAGGATTTGTATTTTCTTGCTCATTAACATGAGAAAAAAAGAACAAAAGGAGAACCAACACCAGTTCCCCTCCCAAACACACACAAAGCAAAGAGCCAAAATAACCCTGTGCTGAAAACTAGCCTATTTGCAGTGACAAAGTACAGCTGATTAATAAGGATATGATTATATTTCATACTTTCCACCTACAGGTGTCAATGATGGCATGCAAAGCTTTTTCTGACTGGAAAGAGCCTTTGCTCTGAAAGTATATTGAGATATTTAATTTGGAAGGATGGTGGTGTAATCAGTTACCTATCAAAATGAAATAAATGGAAGTGACATTGTGCCTGAACTCTGATATCTTTCTAACGAAAAAAAAAATTATGGCTGTATTTCCAGAATTACACCATTCGTAAAATTTCCATTTGGGAAATCATTTGTTGGAAGGATACTGAAAAATCAAGCTGTAAAGGGACAAGAAAATCACAGCTCATATGTCAAAAAAATGTACCTGGTATCTTTGTTTTTTCTTTCTTTCATTTTTTCTTTTTGCAACAGTGGAATAGTATTACCTTTTCTGTGTCATTTTTGGGCCAAGAAATATGTCACTAAACATATTTAGCTATTGAGTTAGCTTTGAGAAAATCCCTGTGATTGAAGAGTGGGGAGGAATTATCAGCTCAGCTGGTGAAATTTTAAGGGTCCTAATCAGCAGTCCCTGAAGCTGAAGACGTAATGAATCCTGTCCCATGTCAACTTTTTCTTTCGGTATTGAACATATCATCCACACTCATGAAGAGAAGATGAGAGGAATTTCCTCAGCAGAGTACAGCTCACAAGTCCAAGAAAGAAAGGTAAAGCCTAGAGAACTCCACATGCTGATTAGGAAAATATTCTTCTTGATCAGTAAGGGATTACTGAAAAATTAATGCCTGCGGAAGATCTGAGGGCTTCAGCGTAATAAACAGCTGTACCAGTAATATGTAAAGTTAACTTCTAAGTTAACTAAGTGCTAAGACTCCTACACTTGCAGGCAAAATCTATAGGATCTTAGCTATGTATTTGTTCACATTTTAGAGCACAGAAGAAATATCCTTAAAAACAACTGCTCGAGGCATTTTTTTACTGTTGGTTTCTTTTTCTTGCGAACATGTGAGACAAAATACTCTGTATCTATTTGTAATGGGCAGTAATGAGATTCTCAACTGATGAACCTTGAACAGTGACTTTGTGCTACCGCAGCAGAGCTGATGAGCACGAACAAGCTCTAACTTAGTGCAGAGCTCAAAACTGCCTAGTATGCCAAACAAGGGGCAGAAACAACAAAGGCAAATTTCCATGGGTTTGCTTCTGGTGTACGATTTCTCGAGACCCAAGTAAGCCTTGAGCTCTAATTAAATATTTTTCAACACATGGGCTATTTGCAACATCTGTTTTCCTCTCCTGCTATCAACTACTAATGTTTGAATTCACAGTGCAGTTTTGAGGAATTGGGATTTTTTTTATGGTTTTGGGGTTTTTTTCTTGTGAGATTATTACAGAGTTGTTTTTCCTTTAACTGGTTACTGTTTATTTTCATGTCAGAACTCCTGCTGTCAAATCTGGTTGATAGATGCCAAAGAGCTAAAACATGGTTAGAGAAGAACATGCACAGACAGTATTGGTAACATTTTCTGAGGAAACAGGACTGAACAATTGGTTCTGGTTCCTGGATCCCTTGACCACCAGATGCCCAAGAATGCTTTAGCTGTTAAAGAAGCATTTCAGAACAGAGACAGAGGGATGGAGCTGGGGTTAAATCACCAGCTTGTGAAATTAATTTTCTTCTTTTATTTCCTTTCAAAAAAGGAAAGTAGAGTGATTGTAATGTGGGGGTGAGATGTTCAAAACTATTCACAACAGTAGCTTTAGAGTTCAAAATGGAGAAAATACATTGAAAATATTATTGCAAATGTTCACATTTCTTCCCCAAATCCTTCCATATCACACTTCTTTCCTGTAAAAGGAAAAAAAACCCCCAACAAAACAGTACAGTATTTTTGTGTGTGAGTTTGTGTTATAACCTGGTGTCTCCTGTGATTGTAGTTTATTGAGTTAAAGTTTATACAGATTCCCAGGTACCAAATGTTTTACTGGGTCACCAGCTGGGTCTGCAGTTTCATAAGCTGTCTTGTTGCCAGGCTGCTCTCAGTACACATAGCACTGCCGGGTGTGAGGTTATAAGGATGAAACAGAGAAAAGAAGTAAATAGCAGAGGAGTAAAGACAGGGAGAAGGCATAGGGGAATGGCACAGGTGGTTAAGTGGAAGGTGCTGGTTTTCGTGGAAAGCAAATTTTACAATGCTCTGCACAGTGAGGTTTCCCTGAACACAAACAATGTAACAATATAGGGTTATGGATGCAGCTGGATGGTCACCCTCCTGTAGTGCTGAATACTCCTATTGTTCCTTCCTTCTATCTGTTCACATGGTGGATAAGTTTCCTCTGTGTATTACCAGCATGTGACATTATTTCTTGAGCTGAATCTCTTTGTACTTTCTTTTGCTGTTCTTCACAGGACTCTTTGTTATTTCTGTCTTGAGTGGTGTTTGCAGCTTATCCTAAATTTAAATTATCTGTGAATTTAAATAACATGAAGTTTGTTACTTCTGGAATGTTAATTATTACATTAAGCAATTCAGATAGATCCTTTCAATTTTCTGCATTACATTATATTAAAGCACTGTGGTAATTAGTTAATGAACCCTTCTAATGAACCTTTCATTCTTAGACCAGATCTGTAAATTAGCATCAGTAAAGAACACTGCACATTAGTTTGGCTCAGTCTCTGCTTAGTTAGAGAGGGCAAAATGCAAGCACTGAATCACTGAAGTGTGCTGAATCCACATGAAGGGATTACTTGAAGAAAATAACCTCCCTCATACAGAGAGCACACTCTATCTCACCACAGATAAAAGAAGAAGGTATCTTTTTGAATTTTCTTTAGTGGTGATTTCAGCAGGTTTAGTCACAAATTAGATTCCTATAAAGTAGGGAGGATGATTGGCAAGACTTTATTTTGTTTTCTCATTTTTCCTTAGAAACCGCTTTTGATTTCATCAATATAAAGAACAGGCAAACACATCAAATTAAAGATTTGGAGTGGGAGGATCAAACAAATCTTATCAGGCTGCAGGAAAGAAGAGAAATTATTTGAAAAGTCCAGATGTCCATGTCGTGTTCCCTCCTGCTCATCCCCGAAACAGTGGTAAAGAGTTTGCTAAAGGCCCTGGAAGGATATGGAGGTCTGCTCTAGCAAATAAGCAGGAGTTCAGGTTTTAAGAGCTTTAACCTCACAGCAGTCTTGTGTCACTGAGAAACTGAGACACAAGGAGATGAGTGATTTGGCTGTGGTTACAACTGGTAGAAACCCCCTCACTATTGGGTCTCTGCATCCTCTTTTTTTTATGAACTAATTGCATACATAGTTGCAGAGATCACATATATAATATTTTCTTCATAAAAGAAGAAATACACTGATTTTCTTTTTCTGGACCAGGTGGCTGTTTTTAGGTGTGGGACAACTTTTTTTCTCCTAGCTTGAGCTGAGAAGTAGTAATTTTCAGGATTTTGTACTTAATTCGTGAAAAGGGTTATACTGTTGATGCCCTTAGAAGCAACTGGTATTACCCATTTTTCAAGAAAATGAATGATGTTGCCCATTCACTTTCATCTATGAAAAGAATGTATTTGCACTCAGACAGTCTTTTATGTTTACATTTTAACGTAAATATTGCAAAAATATAAGGTGTAGAACCGAAAAATGCTATGGTTTTTCTATGATGTATTTTGATGTTCTGTCTACGACTTCAAAGCATTCACTTCTTGAATTATTTGTAAGGAAAGAAGTGTGTGGTAAGAGCCCATAATCTCTTTGCATAACTCCCTCATGGTCTGTAGTAGTGATGCACAGGATGTGTTGTGTCTGAAATATTATTTCGTCACCCTGGCAAGGAGATCTGAAATGCACTGCATCTGTGTGAGAAGGGCATTTCATTCTGTGACCTGTGCAACAATAGTCTCTTTTTCTCCAAAATTATTTTTAAAAATCCTGGGGGAATGTTGACAACAACTTTTAAAAATGATGCTATCTATGAAGCTTGGTTTTCTAGTTACATTTTATGAAATAAGAGAGAACAATTTGGGGAAATTACCCAGAGACTTTAGTGTCGCTTTCCAGATTAAATGTGGATAGTTTTGTTTTTATTGAAAATTCCATCTGATCTTGTCAAATTTCTTTTTAAAAACCAACAAGAGACAAGAAATGACATTACTGGTCATGGTGAATGAATCTGGAACGACTCATTTTTCTGCATATTTAAATCCCAGGCACATCTTATCTCTCTGCTTTCTAGCTTGGTATTTTCTCCAATGACTTCTGGTGAGCACCTAATTCTTTGCACACCAAGACTCTCACAGCAATAAACAACTAAACCCTTATGAGCATACTGTAAGTTTTCTTAGATCAGCTGAGATAACTCTGACAAACACACACTAAATCTGTTTATTGTCAAAAGATATTCAAGTAGAATACTTTAACTGAAATAAGATCAATTATGTTAAAAGGCCTATTGTTCACTAGGGGATCTCAGAGTCCCAAAGTACAACGAAATGTGTGGATTAAACTTCAGAAGTGTTTCCCCTCAATGTACCTTTTTCCAATTATTTTCTTTTTTTTTACCTACTTAATTGCTTTCTCTGTATTTCTGCTCTGTGGGAGAGTTAGAGAGTGATTCTGAAACAGGAGGATGTCATATTTATTCTGTAGGCATTAAGAGTTCTAATTACTCCCTGATGATTCTCATACACAAAGCATGTTATTTATGATGCTTTTTCTTAAAAGATTAAACATGTATTGGTTAAATGTTTGCTAAGTGTAAGGGCATCACATCCTTGATGCTGCTTCCCAGTAGGAAAATAAGAATGAGGAAATAGTAGGTAGCTGTTACAGGAAAGTGTTTCCCAATAGACAGTAGCTATTTATCAGAAAGAAACTGTCTTGTTTTTAAATATATATATATAATTATACCACATATTTTTTAATTTGAATTTCCATCTAAATTGTTTTCTTTTTGTTGTTGATTATGATTTTCCTGTTTCACATCTGTTTTGTCTGCTCTTCATCGCATAAATAAAACCTTTTGAGGTTTGACTTTGTAAAAATATGTCTCAGGTAGCTCATTACAGTCACCTCTTTGTTTCCAAATTGGCAACAACACTTCTTTTAAAAGTTCTTGCCTTCAGCATGCTGGAGATCAAATGGAGTGTGTGCAAAGAAAATCAAACGGAAGGACACAGAGTGGAAGTTAACCAGGGAAAAGCCCTGAGTGACTGCCCTAGGGATGTGGGCCTCATAAAAGTTGTCTCTGCATTTCCATTTTGTTTGGGACCTGTCCTTGCCTGCTGCTTTTTCTCCCTTCTTCCATTATTTCATATTGATTCTTGGGGTTCCCTTTATCTAATTTGTTCTTCTCTTAATTGACATTATTTCCCTTACCCCTTAACAGCTCTGCTTTCTTGCCAGCTCCCCCTTCTCCTTTTCACACACAGGCTGCATGTTGAGATTGCTGGTCTTGCCCTGTTTCACAGCATTTTCAGCTAATTATTTCCTATTTGCAAGCCGCCCTCAGTGGGAGGGGTGACACTGGCAGCCAGTGCAAAATTCTGCACCTGCACATCAGCTCCCATCTTGTGTTCAGAACGTGGTGACCAGAAGCCTTGAGTGATACTCTGCGTGTGTTTGTGTGTGCCAGCACAAGAGGCACACTGGGCAGAGCAGGTAGAAGAACATGGTGGAGACGGGCATTGTTAGGGGGGAGATGGGTGCTGACTACTCAGGTAAGCCCTTATTCCAACTCTCCAGTTCTCTGTTGAAGCTCTTCCTTCACCCTTGGCAGGTTTGTAAAATTCTGAATTTTTGGTAACTTGTTCTGTGCTCTCACTGTGAAATACATGCACGTCCTAAAATGATGTTACTTTAATCTTGATGTAAATAAGGAAGAAATGATGGATGCCACTGTCATCATTATATCTCCTTCAACAAACCAATAGCTTTTAAGAAAAACAAAACACAGAGGCAGCAATATAAATTCCTCTTGCTAGTGCATAAACTAGGTGAGCTGAAATAACCACAATCATCATGAATCTTTGATTGTTTTAATAGAACATGTCAAAGCAAAAGGGACAAAATGCTTAAGGTATGTCTATGTAATGAGGATGGAGTTTGGCTGTGGGCCCCACATGGGCTTGGAACTTGAGGTTTTGTAGGCCAAACAAAAAATCCTTTGAAAAATGCTGTCTTTCTTGGTGTAGTGTAAAGAGGCGTTGCAAGGAGCTGCAGCACCGCTGATGTATGTCCGTGGGGGAGTAAGATGAAGTACTGTGGAGAGGCAGTACAGCCTCACCGTGGCATTGCAGGCTGAGGACTCAGAGAGCCGAGGCTGGCTGGGGAACGCGCTTTACTGCTTGCAGCAGCACCTGGGTAAACACCTTTGTTCTGAGACGTAATATTTCAGTCCTCCAGTCATCGACCGGGTCTTGAGAGCTGAATATCACCAAGAAATGCATTTTTCCATGCTGAGTTATTGGTAAGTTTGGCAAGACTTTAATGTGTAACTCTTTGTATGTCAGGAGCAGTCTGTGTGTGGGGCTGCAGATAAAAAGACATGGTGAAATGGATTTCTTCAAAGAATTTTTATTTCCTGGGCCTACTGTACCGCACAACATGTAAATTCAGAACAGCTCCACGGAATCCAGGGATGGATGGCATTTACTCTACTGCGGGTGAGATCAAAGTGAGCCTGGAAGACGTATGCATTTTAGTGCCTGTAACGTTATGTATTAGGCACACAAACCGACAGCTCCTGAGCTCAGTTCCTGCTGTTAAGTGCCTTCCTCACAACCTGCAAAGGCAGATTCTTTAATTAACCTTTAAATGATAATTATTTCACTGGCAGTGCACCAACCTAGAATCAAAGTAACTCAGTTCACCCTGTATTAGGCTTGTCTCTGGAAGACGGGTTAGATTACCTGGAGTACCTTAGTGAAGCTGAAGACTCCTTCACCTACTTGTTTTTTTCTGGATCCTAGTGGGACAAATAGGATAAAGATCAGGAGATATATGGGGCAGGGCAGATGATTTGCTTTCCCAAGAAAATTGTGGTGTGGAAAAGGCAGCGAGTGAAGTCAGGAGTCAAAGGGGAAGCAACCTGAAAATATACTGGGAAGTCCAAAGGAAAACTGTCCTGCTTTGTGACTTTGGAAATGACCTAAATGGACCTTACTGTGAGAAGCGTCGCTGTGCTGATAGGGAAAGAATTGCTCTGATACTTGAGAGAGACACATCCAGGTGACACTAAATGAGTGATGCCACTTGCAGTCACTTGGATGAGCTGAGCACGGAGCTGTTCAGCTGCACAGGTGGCTGGTTCACACACCTGGCCTGTTGGGGCTGCAGAGAGAAATTCCTCTCAAAACCAGGGAGGTAAACTGAATTCCCAGGCATTTAATATGCTTATTTCTGGAACGTTCCCTCACTCCTCACTGAGTTTTATGCAGTGAGTCCATAGTATAATCTGATAGTTCAGTACCATCACCTGAACCAAACACACAAAGAAGTGCTAAGTAAGCAAAGAGATAAAGGCAGATTGTTGCCTCCTTTAGACCTCATAAACTTGTGGCCATAAAAGCTATGGTAGAATTGACTTCCCCAGTCTGGGATAGAGATGCCACTGAGGTGAAAGTGGATGTCTAAACATGTTATTCACTGCATATCCATCATTTTATGGTAGGTGGTGATGCCAGGGCAAGCAGCTTCTCTTTTCCCCACAACTTGCTTGTTTCTTCCAAGTCTGCAGGAAGAAACTACCATGGAATAAAAGCAGGAAAATGGTGGGTAACCCATCTTCTGTTTTCAGGACATTTTTTCAGATCTGATTGGAAATCTCCCTGAGAGTAATGGTACTGCCTTTTGTTATTTAACTCCAAACTGTCCCAAGAATCTTGATGTTCTCATCTTCACGTTTTTGATTCTGTCAGCAGCACATCTCTGGAGGTCTCCTTTACCCTTCACTAAGGCCACATTGTGGCTGTGCACACAATTCACTGGTTCCCATTTATTCCCACGTGCTCATCAGCAAGTCTCTCATCTGAATGACTGGAATATATTGCTGTCTCCAGGCTAGTAAAGTAAGAATAAATGGATGAGACCACATTCCTTATCTCCAGACTGCAGAAACTTTTGTCAATCCACAAGATAGACTGGGCAGAAGCTGAATGCATAACAAGATCATTTTGGGTCATGGTACAATGATTAGATTCCTATAGCCTGTGTTACTGTAGATTAGTACTCTGACTCCCTGGAGGAAAAACAAATTTGAAATTCTGTGCTGTAGCCAGATGCCAGGCAGGCCATCATAAACAGCGTGTGAATCAGGGAAAAATGCACGTCCTTTTTAAGGTACTGAGATCTTTTCCCAGCAAACCCTAATCTTGGTGCTAAAGTGAAAGCTCAGTTCAGCCTGCAGTGCTGTGCTCAAATGGGGCATCTCTGCTGCTTGCGTGGATCACAGCTGTTGTTTGGTAAGCTTTAGGAAGTCGTACTTTTCCTTGAAAGAGGGAGAGAGGTCAGAAATTCACAAAAGCTCTAGCTCTGACAAAAAGTTTTCAAAAGCTTTATGGTAAGACCCAGACAAAACTGACCAGGGATCGCCTTTATGTCCTGGAATTCAGATATCCACTGAATACACGTGAGAGACCACAATGTACTGCCTAGAAAGAAATGAATACAGGCCATGAGACAGGCCAGGGAGATGGACTTTATTCAGCACCAGCAAAGTTTTCCAGTTTTTGGCTATCTGGCTGTAGCTTCATAGCATTCTGATTATATAGTAAAGGGCATTCTCCAGGTCAAAGCTAATACTCATTTCTAGTCTGTGCATTTGCTCCTGGGACAGGGGTTTATCAGTGTTCCTCTGTCACCTCACTTTTGCAGCCTGGTAGCTGCTTTGGATGTGGATGTGGTTTGGCTTGTAGAGGAAATGAGTTTAATCCTGATTTAGAAGCAGCCCCTTAGAGCGCCTGGGAGCAAGTAGTTTTGTCCAAAATCTTGGCATCATGTAAGGAGAGAAGTTCAGATTTCTCTAGACACGCTACATACCTTCCATGGAGAAATACAGTTGTGGGAAGCTGAATTTCTAATACAAGCATCAAGCAGGGAAGTATAATTAAGCCCCATATCACAAGAAAAAAGAAATTCTCTTAACAGGGCACAAACCCAAACAACTCCCTGATCCTTCCTTTTTATGTGGCAAAAAAAAGAGAAACATTTCATCCTGCCAAAAACCAGAAAACAACAAAAAAGGTGTTAGCAAATGTGATCTTATTCCAGCAATGTCCAACCTAAGAGAACAATTTGTGCTTCTGCCAGTAGATACTGCAATTGGATACTATTTTGTGGCAGCAGAATTGTTGTAACTGCTGTGAAGGCACAGCATGCTGCTAAAAACCTGGCAACTTTTATGAATGCCATTTATATTACTGTAGGCTTTCTATAAACAGCAGCAATAAAAAGCTAAACTGTTTTAGGAATAAGATGCAGATATTAAAGATGAGTTTTTCTGCTACAGTAATGCCTTTTGGCAAGTGTACTGGCATTTAAAGAAAAAATAAAAATAAAAATAATAAAAGTATCTCTTAGAGATAAAGACTTTCTCACTGCAGCCTCGACAGCAAGCAGGACCCCTTCCCCAAGATAGAGCAGCAGTTGCAGAAATTAAACAGAATTAGTTTTCTTACTAATCTTGCAAGAGAATGGGGACAGAGCACTGCTCCCAGGTAGTAAAGGCATTTGTTTGGGTGGTTTTGTTTGGTTGGGGTTTTTTTTGTTTTTTTCTTTTTGGAGCTGTCTCAGTCTAGGGTTTTCCTTTGAATCAGTGGATTTTTCAATGAAGACCTTGGAACACAGACCACTTATTTAGGGCATCACCGTAACAGGCCTTGTCTGATGTTATGGATATATATTCGAAAGACTTGAACTACACTGGCTTTGTTAGTTTTTGTTCTAGGCATAATTTCTATTGGTTTCTAGAGTTAGAAATGTTTTCTTTCAGTCAGGTTCAAAATAAATTGTCTTCAGAAGATCCCTGAGCTGAAAATGGCTGGAGGTTAAGGAAAATGTGTGGTCTGGTTTTAGATTCTTCACTAGTCAGGTCTTTTTAGACGTCACCAGAGACTGGCTACTCGGCTTTGGTCTGAACTATTGAAGATGTTCCCCTATTTATGTTTTCTTGTGTGCTGGTGATGCTTTCCATCAAACAGCTACTGGGCAAAAAGGAACGGAACATAATGGAAAATATCTTGCTGTTTTTAATCTCCAAGAGCCTTTCATAGAAGAACAGCTGTATACTAGAAAATCAGTCATGTAAACACTGCTACACCTTGCAAGAATTATCCCTCTACCCCAGGAGTCCTCAGTTTTAAAGGGGGGGGTGTACGAGTCTTCTTAATGCTTTCCTGTGTGATTTAAAATATTAATAAAATCCCACTCATGCCTAAACACAGAGAATTTAGAAAATTTGAGATATTGTAAATTTATGGGGCACTTAAAATCATTTACACTTAATCATGGGCTAATGGAGAAGTGTGGGAACTGTGTGCAGTGTACGGACCCTTTCCCAGCAGAAAGCTCTTGCAAATACACTGGGCACCTGCTCCCCAGCCCAGCGGTGGGGCCAGGGTTTGCAGGAGCGTGTCTGACGTTAGGTTGTAGTTCATTGTCTGCAGCACTAAAATTATGCCTACCCAAGCTGTGCTCAGTGCCTACTATTTATCTTACCTGGAGCAGGATAACAAGAGGCTATGATATCTGTGCCTACTCTCCTGATTGTAAGTGATTATTTCTCCCACGTTGTAGGAGGCTGTGAATATAAATATAGTTAAATATAGTTTTCCCCCTATTTCCCTATTGTTCCACAGAGGCTTGAATTCTCTCTGCTGCATTTGGTATTAGCTATCTTGCAGAGCTGAGTAAAATGTATAACACTTTTTTTTTGAAAATGAGACTTTATTTCCCCTTCTATTTGTGGACTTCTGGTGAACAGGTCGATATTTTCTCAAAGTTATTCAGTATGAAAATAATTAGGGACATTGAAGCATGAAGTTTGAGGGAAAAAGGAAAAGGAAGGATGATTCACTCATTGTATATCGCTTCTTTAGGGATGATATTTACTGAGCACTGAGATTCAACATCCAAGCTCTTTGCATTCAATTCTCTAACTTCAAGGCTTTGTTTCTCCTGTTTGAATGGTAGGGAATCAGGAATCAGCACAGTAGAGCTTTTTTTTTTTCCAAAATAATTGCTCTCTACATTAAATCTGAAATATTTGCTTACAATGGTATTTTGAGTAAAAGTTTAAGCCCACATGAATTTATGAGAATTGGGTGATGTGACTTAGAAGGTTTATGAATATATCTTAAGAAATTTATTTAAATCTTTCCTGAAAAATGTACAGAACTTTTTTTTTTTTTGAGGCTAATCCCCGGTTTATTCATT
Organism: Atrichornis clamosus; assembly: GCA_013400975.1. Lineage (NCBI taxonomy): Eukaryota > Metazoa > Chordata > Aves > Passeriformes > Menuridae > Atrichornis > Atrichornis clamosus. The sequence goes on from WBMZ01005823.1 coordinate 776,232, forward strand.
AAATAAATGTTTCTGCAATTTTCAGTTGCTGAGGAAACAAATCCAAAAACTATTAAGAGTCAGTCGTCTATTAGTAGTACCAGTAATTAGATTTGCCAAATCTATTTGACAAGAGCTATGGAGCTGAGAGAGGCAGTCTGTGCTGCCTCCATAACCCTCACATCCTTTCTGAATTGAGCTCTTACACTCAAAGCTCCATCAAGTTACTGTGGGATTCTTTAGAAATCTGCCCTCAAAGCTAACTGGGGGAGACTGGACGGTGTGTAGCTGAGCCCTCCACACATTTGTGTGTTATTTGAGCTGCTTTAGGATACCAGAGGTCTGTGTGCAGTGAGCTGAGGGGAAACAGGACCTGCAGGGTACCAGAATCTCTCTAAAGGAGCAGCTGGATGTCACTCAGCATGTTCTACATCTCTGGAATGACCTTAGATATATGTTTATAGAAACACATTATTGCTGAAGCTGGAAGGCACCTCTGGAGATGATGTAATTCAAACTCCATGATCGAAGTAGGGACAACTAGGGCAGATTGTCCACAGCCATGTCTGGTTGTTTTTAATCATCTCCAGGGATGGAGACTCCATAACCTCCCTTTGCAGCTTGTTCCAGTCCTTGTTTACCCTCACACTAAACAAGTTTTCTTCCTGTATTTTGAGGTGTTCAGGTGCCAGGGAAGCCTGGATTATAAATCCTGCCACGTCTAGTTTGGGTGCTGTGTGGTCACCAGTCTTTAACTGACACGTCCAGGTCCTTTTTTGCATAAGAGTGGGAAGTGCAGGCAGCTGTGTGCAGGGCTGGGAACAATGACAAATGACAAAATGACAAGTGCCAATGACAAATGACATTTCAAACCAGTGTCCCTGGAGCTGCTAAAATCTGAGCATATAACATTAAATTCACAGTGGTCATATGTGATGGGAAAGATGATGAGACTTATCTGATGCTCAGATTTCCTTGTGTACCACCAGGGCACCTTATGCTTCCCAGTATATGCTGTTACATTCAGAAATACACTCCGCTCCCACGGGGCACAGTGTTTCAGGGGGAAAGAAATCATACTTGTCGTTTCCCTGCCTTCACCAGGAGGGCAGGAGCTGGGAAATCTCACCCAACTTCTATCTAGGAGAAAGAACATCACCATCACATACATAATTTCCAAAATTTGCTAGTGGCATAAACATACATGGGCAATTCACAAGGCAGGAAGGAATCAGTTATGCTATAGGTAGGCACCCTAGGCAAGACCACGTTGACGGAGGAAATTTTGCAAGGAAGTAGAGAAAGAGCAAATAGCTTTCCTATTCGGCGCAGCAGCCCAGAGGTGTCAGCTGCAGGAAGTGACTAATCCGAGGTGAACAGGGGGTGAATGTCGGGCCAGTGCCCGGGCGCTCGCGGTGCCGGCGGCGCAGGCAGGGCAGCTCCTTGAGCCTCTGCCCGGGCGCTCCCGGGGGCTCTGCCCTGCCTCCGCAGCCACCCCTGCCCCTGGTGCTCACAGCCCGCGCGGGGAAATTGCTGTGCCCGGCTCACAGGCTGCTGTCAGACCAGGAGACTTCTCAGCAGAAGGTGCGTGTCTTGCTGAGGAACTGGGAAGAGCCCCAGCCCCTGTGATGGCGTTAGAAGCCGTCTGCTGGGTCGGACCAAGGGTCTGTCGTGCCCGGGACCGTCACCCAAGGGGTCAGGGCGACTGTGTGAGCCTGGACACTGTCTGTGGGTGGTTCTGCTCCTGCTTCCCTGCATCTGCAGTCAGGGATTAGCACTGTGAGATGGCACATCCCTGCCTATTCCCTTCACTGTCTGTGTGGACCTGTTGGCCATGATTTATTTTATTTATTTTGAAGCTGTTGATGTTGCTTTCTGCCTGCAGCTTCCTGTGGCAGCAACTCTTGTGGATTTTTATAATTTAGTGGGATTTTTTATTTGTTTGCTTGGTTTTATTTTTTTTTTTTTTTTTATTTATACATAACAGTGTAGCTTTGGCTTGCTCTGAAGATCAGCACTCTATCCAATACTCACCTAATGTAATACCTCTTGGCACCTTTCCAATGAAGGAAGCCAGCCAGCAACTCTCATCTAGTCATTCCCTGCCTTTCTTTCATATTTCTACAACAGAAGCAGCAGCAAAACCAGAGTTCACCCAACGGCACGTTAAGAAGGGTTGCAGAATCTCCTTCAGCTCCAAGATGGAGCTGCATACCTGCTAAGTGGAAATAAATAGTAGCATCCCTGTTGCTGTGGTCTGAGAGTTTTCTCTTATGATGACTGAATACTTGCGAACGAACTGATTGTCACTACTAGGTGAAAAAAAAAATCTATATATATTCATCATTTGAGTCAAAATCTTAATATATTTCTACTAATTGTTATGTATGTGATTGTATATACCTAGGATATGGTTCTGCATGACCTAAGCTCAGCATAGGACAAAATATGACCCCATGATTCTAGATCCTTGAAGAAATGTACCTTTCTCTTAGTGAAAAATTATGCTTGAAGTACTTAAGGACTTCACTGATGCAGCAGCCTGCTACAGTCAACAGGAACTTCACCTGCTGGTAACATTACACCATTCAGGTTTTGTTAATATGAACAATCACAAAAAGAGAATTCCAGAGCCGTGCACATAGTGGTGGAAACAAGATTTTAAGCTAACACCCCAAGAAGGAGAGTGGAAACAGTACAATATGATTCCCCTGACCCTTGGAACAAAATGATAGCATAGCTCAAATGGCTCAAAATAATCTGTATTTAATATCTGAAACAAAAAAAAAAATCAATGTAGAAATCTGAATAATGGATATGTTTGAGGAACTCTATCCTCCCCAGAGATAAACGAAAATAAAAGGTGACATTTATCAGACACACTGTTGGGAATTGACTGAAATCTGTTCTGTGGGAAGTGATGTGGGCAGATATCTTCCCCCTGCAGATCCACAAAGCAACTCTAATAGAAATAATTTAAACTTGCTAATTTCATTGCTATTGTGAGAACTCTGCCAGTTTGCAGCAGAGTTGGTGAAGTTCTGCTTTGTGCTAGTGGAAGCACTTGATCAGTCCCTTTGAGTGGAGCTTTTACCGCAGGCACAAGAAACTTGGGTTCCTCACAACAGGAATAAAAGCATTACCACTTGCAGTTAAAACTAGATGATTTTTTTTTTTCTTCCCTTGAGTGGAGCAGAAGAAAATGAGAATTAGGTTTTTGTTGATATTTCCCTTATAATTTTTCATCCTTTTTCTTCACAGAAATCTTAGCAAACAAAAATTGTTTCAGTTAAAATGAGTGTCTCTATTAAGGAGAAGGGTTTTGTAGAAAAAAAAAAATTCAAAAAATTATTTATCCTCAAAAAACCTGAGTCCCAGATCTGTGCAGGGCTGTTTTCCCCTGAGAAAATTTAATTTTTATTTATTTGACTGTGAGGAAAGGCAGCCTCTGGAACTCCCATGTTGGATCTTTCAATTGGGATTTTGCTAACATGATTCCCGTGAGGTTAGCTGGCCAGTTCTACACATATCTGAAGTGTAGGTTTGTTCTGAAAAGAGTAGATCTAGAGAATAATTTAGGCTGTTTTGGTGTACCTCATACTCTTTGCTTGAAGAATACTTCCTTTGAAAAGGCTGAAAATAATGGGTGTTTTCCATCAGCTGGCTCCAAACCCAGTGTGATTTGTGTCTTGAGGTTGTTAGGACGCTTCTCTGCAATCTCTTGGCCTGGTAGCCAGCTTGGAAACAGGGCTGCAAACACAGAATATCTCTGTTCTGGTTTTGTTCTCCACATGCTGATACTTTTTCTTCCTGCCCTACAGAAATCTCACTGCCTGTATATAAAACACATCACTGATTTCTTAGAACGTCATTTATTTACATTCTGATAAATCCTTTTTAATCAGGCTATTTACTAAATTTGTTTTCTCCAGAAATAGCATGGCATTAACTTGTGACAAATGACATTTCAACATGTGACATCTCTCACTTAAATTAGTTTCAAGTGATTCTGAGTAAATTTGTGATTACATTAAGCACGGGTTTTAAAGGAATATTTTGCCATCCAGTGTTTCACATAGTAATGAGGCTGAAATCATTCCCATCTCACCTTTCCTTGGCAGTATGCAATGAGCTCAGTGACTCCAAGGGCTAAACCTTTAAGGTTTTGTACGGAAGAACTAGAAGAGTTGAATCACAGAGCATTGAGAAGGAAAGATGATGGAAGCATGTCACAATAAATCCAGGTTCTTAAGGGCCTGTTAAGAGGCGTGGGTGGGAAGATCCATGGTAATCTTTGTATATCTGACAGGTATCAGAGGAAATGCATATCAGTGTATCACTCAAGTGCACTCTAATCCTGTGTTGAAATCTTATTAATCTGTAAGATTTTATGCATTGTCATTTCATCTCTGTGGTAGAAAATAATGTTTTAAAAGCACAAAAATTCAGCATTCTAAAGAGTAAACAAAAAAAAAAAGAGAGAAAGAAATAGGTTATGATTCAATAGGGAGTTTCTAAATTAAAATATTCACTTTCAGAGGACTAAAGGGAACAAGACATCAACATGTCTCCATTTTTCACCATGTAGGCAAAAAGAGGCCACTGAAAAGTCCTGTAAACTTTAAAATCTCTGGTATTAGGTGCTGCTTGCGACCCTTGCGTGGCCTCTGTGTGAGCCAGGAGTAATCCTTACTGCGAGGTCCAGAAAGGAGATTTTTTGCCTCTCTCTCAGCCGTGGGCATTGCCACCACGTGCAGAAACCCTGGTGGAGGGCCAGACCCTGCAGCTTCTTTCCCTGAGCAGTGTGGACAAGACCCCTGCAAGACCACTTGCGGGAAAGCTTGAGGCCGACACTTGTCGTGGGGTTGGTGCCGAGTGTCTCCTGGACAGACACACAGCCGAGTGCCCCGTGGCACCCGCGGGCTGGCAGCCTCCCCCAGCCCCCACGGTGGGCTTGGTTGGCAATTCAAAGATGTTTTATATCAGAAACCTCCTGCCTACTCTCCTACCTCTGGCAGAGAGCTCTCAAACTGCCTACGAGGTGAACAGGGAGTTTTATTTAGTGCAGACACGTGGAAATAGAAGGTATTTCCCATTCCCGGTACTGTAGCTCTTCTACTGGCTAAAAACTCAGTTAACCTAAATATTATTCAAGATATTGATATTCTATTATACTAGGTCTCAGCTGTGTGTGACTACATATTTCAAGGCTTCTTTTAAAAAATTGGATTAAGAAGCATCTGTAGTGTCTACCCAAAAACATTGTAAAAGTTTCCAGATCCCAAGAGATTGTGAGAAATCAGAGAAATGTGAGGGTTCTTTTAATAGCAACAAAAGTTTAGTTTGATTTTTATTGATTTTTTTGTTATCATTTCAGTCTTCAATTTGCACTTATGTCACATTTTCTGTCTTTTCTCCAAAATCACAAGGAACGAAAATCTACTTAAAGAACAGTGAAAAAGCAAGAAAAGAAAGGCAGAAGTGTTAACTGGTTTAATGTTGTCAGGCTTAAAACATCAAATATTTTGAAGGATGACTTATGAAAGTCAGGAATGCTGTGTTTGTCCCTTTATTTGGGAAAAAAAAGTAATCCCATTTAATGATAAATAATTCAGTTTATTTAAAAAACTAAAAGTATTTCTAATTCTTTAAAAATAGCAATCACTCAGGAAATAAATAATTAATATTAATTAACCATTATTATTACATTTTCATGTAGTTAGTTCTTTGGATTTATTGAAGAATTTTTTTCATATATACTTTTTTTATTAAATTATTGTGTTTAACTTGAGAAAACCGTAAAAATTGGTCACTTTGTCAAATAATCACGTATAAGCGCCAGGGAACAATTAGACTGTGATAAAGAAGACGTGCTTTTTTGTACTAGGACTTCTGATTTCAGTTACTAGAAACCTTGTTGCATCTCCCTTCTTTTGTTCTGATGAACCCATCTCTAGCTTTCTTTTAAGAGTATAACAAAAAGGCACATAATTTTAAACTTCAAAACTCTGTCTATACATTTAAGTTTGTTTTGGTTTGCTTTTGTTTTTGTTTCTATGTCCCTGCCTTTGACAAGCAGTCAATCTTCAGTACAAGCTTTATGATTTATAGCTCATACAACTGTATCAAAAAAACTTGTGAGGTTCAGGTTGTTATATCTGTCTTTTCCAGAACCAGAGGATATAAATAAACATAGAAAATTTAGGCTGAATATGGTAATAAAAGGCCACATATCTTGACTTCTGTATTTAGCTACTAAAAGGCAGGAAAGCACATTTAATATGTATGGAAATTTCAACTATAAACTGGAAACTTTATTTATCAATCTCCTGAAAGGCTTCTTAAGATTATTACAAGTGTGAACAAACAGAAGTAATATTGAACTCAAATGCTGCTTGCAAACTCATTTAAAAGGTGAGGCACTGAAAATATTCTGAGTAGAAGGAGCACTTTACATGTTGGAAGAATCCATAGCCTCCACTAGCTTTAAGGCTTGATCTGTTCATTCTTCTGTTTTTCCTGTTAGACTGGGGTTCTGCTGCATTTTTGGGATTTGTTTATTACAGAAAGGCTGGATTCTACCCTATTCCCCACGCTGCATAGCTGTGTAATTGCTGCATGGTGCCCTGACAGCAAATAGGATGGTACTGGTGGGTGAGCAGGGATAATTGTATGACTGGAATCGTATCTATTTGCATGCATTTGTTTTAAGTGAAAGAAATATTCTGATAAGAAAAAAATAATATAAAAGGATAATACCTGAGACACATCTACTGTTATTTCTTTGGGACATATGTCCAAAAATATGGTCATAGCTACTATATTTCTGACATATTTTCCAAATACAGTTAAATCAAGAGAGGGATAACTATACAGCTGTTCCTCTCACATGATCAAAGTTCAAATTAATTTCCATAGAGAGAGGTATAGAAAATCTGAGAAATAAAAATGTTAGGATAAGTTGACGGTGAGAACAGAAAAAAACCCCCTGAAATTTGAGTAATGGTTTTAAAAATATGTATTATTCATAGAGGAGTCCCAGGAAAAATTCCACCCTGAAAGGCAAAATAATGATTTGTTTCCAGCTTGCTCCCTGCCAGCATGTCAGGTATATTTTTTTGACCTCTTCAGCCTTACACCCCTCTAGCCTAAAAAAATGCCAGCTGGGTGCAGCAAACTGGTCTTTGGAGAGGCAATGAGCTTCATGTGGTAGGAAAAAAGTTATCATGGACAGGCAGCTGCATGAGTGGCCAGAAACTCGCCAAGCTTTTCATAATTCTTATCTAAACTTCTGACAAACCTGATAGGTCTTGGCTGGCCTTTCCCAGGCAATATAAACTACTCCATGTTCATCAAAATTTTCTGTAACCTGCAATGATGTTTGGATGACTCATGTTACAGTAGGAACCTTCAGGGAAGAGAGTGTTGGAAGGGGGAATGTAAAGAGGAGGATGAGGCTAAATTTTCTCGTCTCAAAGTGTTTAGAGGGTGTCTGTGAGGTGGGAAACCTGACTTCATAAACCAGGCAGAACTGAGCTTGTTGCTGGATTCTGCTTGCTTCAAGGTATCCAAATTACAGACAAGCAGAGTTCTTTTCATTAAAAGTCTTTTAATTATATGAGTCTCAAAATATGTCAGAAATATAAAGAGATAAAGAAACAAAGGAGTCTGGGAATGAAATGCTAAAGACTAAAGACACTGATAATAAAGCTGTGATTAAACATTTTTCTGTCAAAATGTCTCTGTGGACACAGTAGCTTTTTTTTTCACAGAACATGTTTGTCCAATACATTTAGATTTCAGTGCTTTCAGATATCTAATTTTGAATAAAAAATATATCTAAGAACTGACAGAAGTGGTTAAAAATATTTTTACTCAGAAGTTAATTTCCAATAAAACAATATCATAGACGTTTTTGAGTGCAGAGGAAGTTTCAGTCCTTCTTAAAATATAGTAAAAAAAAATTATCACATTCATATAAATTGGGGATTTTAAAACAAAATCTTATTTTCCATTGCTAAAAGTTTTTTCAGCTTTGTGACTTTTAAAATTGAAGAGCTGTTAAGAAGAAACACCTTTAGGTAATCCATTACATTTATATCTCTCTAAAAGAGGATGAATTCAGAGTATTGATTTACTTAGAAAAAGAAAAAAGCCCTTCCAGTCTCTCTAAACCTTTTACTTTTTCAGCTTTCTAACTTCAAGGCTTTATTGTATAGCAGATTTACATCTGACATTTGGAGTAAATTTCTGGAGGTCTCAGAAGAACCTGAGGTCTGCAAGTATGCACTACTCTCTAAAGTCTAACAGCAGAGCCACTCCAGTCCAGACCTGCATTAAAGAAAGCAGAGCTGGGTAATTTGATGTTCTCAGACTTCAGATTTATGAGCTGTTATATCCAATCAGTGTAATCATTACAGTGTTATGCTCAAAAAAATGCTGCTCTACAGCACCATCCCTGCCACGCTAACATAACCACAAATATGGGCTCCAGTGATGTGGTGCAATTTGAATTACTTTGTATGGTACGAGTACACATAAACAAATATACTAAACTTTCAATGTAATCTCTTTCAAGTAGGAAAAATTGCAGTGTGTCAATTTATGCAAACTGTAAACCCACTAAGGAAGCCATCAGCCTGTTTTATCTCTCCTGCCTCTTCCCATGAGCCATACAATATCTTGTGACCCTGCCAAAACCCTTCACAGCCTTCATCCCTTTGTCCATAGAGATCTCTGTGTCTGTCCATGCGTCCTCTTATCCAGAGTCTGCTCTCACACTTGACTGTAGTCAGCATTTAACACAGAGACCAGAGAGATGCCTCCACAGACTCAAATCTAGCTGGTTATTGCTTGTATTTAAACTTTTCCCTCACCCATTCCCACATCTCATTCACTTAGTGTTGGACTCATCCCAGTGTATTTGAAGATTGTTGTTTAACATGACAATAGTCTCACAGTTTTCCACCGTTACCAAGCCAGTATAGCTGGGACTGCAGGTATATATGCTTCTAGGTACACAGCTGTTTTTTAATCCTTTTTCCTTCATCTGATTTGTGACTCTGCAGAATGAAAAGACATTTGCCTTATTTATTTTCTAGAGAGGGGAAAAATGCTATAAGAGAAATTAGGTTTTTTTGTGACTGTTATCACGGCCATTCTCCCATTATTTTGACTGCATTACACTTTGGAGAAATTGTTTATTTTTGTGTATCTGGGTAACCATCCATCTGCAAAAGTAACATTTAGGCAGAGGAAATAAACAACAAGGTATTTGCTTCTAAATTTTGAATTTTGGGTTTGATTTTTTTTTTTGCCTCTGTATAGCTGACTAACTGTCTAGCTTTCCAACAAAAATATTCTAGATTTCTGTGTTTGCTTGTTTGTGAGCAAAGGTGATACTTTCAGCTGGAAAGAATATTCTTGTGTAGCAAAAGCAGCAATGTGCATGGAATTTGTTGGGCAGCAGAATTAAATATGGCAGAGCAAAGTGGAAGAAAAGCCCAAAGACCTAATGCCAACTACTGTGTTACTGCACAACTCAGTTTCCCTAGGTACACAAATGTTGTATGTTACTTTTTTTCTTTTTCCAAATAGTGATAATATCTTGGCTTAAACACTTACATGTCAATGGTTTAGGAAGCACTGTGATAGAGCTATGTATTTTCTTCTTCAAAAGCTGAATAATTTGTCCTTCTTGGCTACAAAATGCAGAAATAAGAGGAGTGATAGTTTTATTAATTTTAAAAAATTTGTTTCAGTTCAGAAAACATTTCTCATGTTCACAGTTGACTATCACATTGTCTACCCTTCACCTGCAGACCTTTCTTTTTGGTTTTGTGATAATTGCACTATTCAGTGTACACGTGCATCTTTGATCCCTGTTCAGCTGATATCTCAGTGGGTAGCAGAGAGGTAAGAGGCTTCCCTGTGCAGAAGATTGATGTTTTGTTGATCTGTTGGTTGTTATATTGGCATGGTTTACAGAGGCACCAAAAGGTTTTAAAAATTACCAAAATCAATTATTCCTTTTACAAACAGTGACATGGGAATGACTAGCTGTGACTGGGGGGAAAAAAAATAAAAACTGAACATCAAAAACATGATAATTGAGGTGAGGTAAGAATGACTTGCTTTTACCCTGCTGTGATCAGCTCTGGCTGGGAGCCTGTGTGTCTACTGGCGGAATATACGAGCAACAGGATGCCCATTCCAGCTGCTCTGTGAGGTTGCATTTCCTTCCACCAAGGTGAGTCAAACACAGATTGCCAGCTGTCTGACACTTCCTTCATGAACAAAGAATTGGATCCCCCAGTAATTACTTTTACCGTGACTTCTATGAGCGCCTTGTCAGGGCCAAAATTTGGATTAGAGTTGCATTTCTAAGAGCTAAAGGGCTTACCTGAGATATGTAGGATGTATGCTGGATGTGTTCATGGGGATTAACAGTGAAATGAATATCCAGGTCCCACTGAAGCAAGTAGAAAAACTGCCACTAATGTCAACAGAAGTTGGATAGGACAGCTAAAAAAAATTTCCTGAGTAAAAATAGGATATTTCTAGTCATGCCTACAAGGAAAAATGTCTCTGGGAGATTTCTTCCTGTAAAATAGTGATGGAGCATTTGGAGCTTTTGTATTTCCTTAGATCACAAGCTGTATCAGACCTGTAGTTATCATGCACGGCCAGATATGAACTAGTTTTGGAGATTTGTGCTTCATATCACTATGTTATTTAGACAGATACATTACTCTGTATGTGTATTTAGGTCAAAGTGTTTTCTCATAGTTTTGTAGTGAGTGTAGTACATAAAAGGATAATGTAGATGTGAATAATATTGCAGTTTGAGGTGATTTCAATGGGAAGAGGACTTTGTATAAATCATGAATATATTTCAAATAATCTTCATCTTATACCAGCACAAAAATATCTAATGCCTTCACTTGGAATGAAAGAACTCTAGAAATAGAAGAGTTTCATTAGTACTTCTTCCCTAATCACTCACAACAACCAACAGCTACTGGGAGAGTAGGTGGAGGGAATATTCTAAAGCCCCTCAAAATCAGTGGAAAGATTTTAATAAATTCCATGGATGTTGAATAATTTTGAGTGAGCACTGAAGTGGGAGTGGCAATTTCTCTGAAAAAGTTTCTTCGGAAAGTACTGAAACAGGCATTACTCTCTAAAAGTGCTCAAATCTCCTTCACCTGCAAATTTGGCTTGTTCCCACATCAACACCCTTTGAAGCAAAGCATTTAATATCTCAGTACAACAGTAATAGGGATAATACTTTTTTTCCCTTATTCAAGCTATCCTTATATAATAGGTATGTAATGAGAAGAGTCTCGAAGAGGACAAGAATGTACAAAGCCATAAAATGAGGAGAGATGAGAGAAATTGGAGATTTTCAGTTCAGAAAAAGAAAATGTGTAGGAAGTTGCTTGGTGTTCCTCAAATATGAAAAATATCAATATGAAAGGGCAAAAAGAATAAACTTGTTTCTGAGGATAAGTTGGTACAGACAATTCAGTACAGACTTTTACTGAATTGAGCTACGTGCAGGTTAGACACTCAGGAAAGCTTTCTTGTAATGGGAATTGGGAAACAGTCAGGCATTGCCAAGGGAAGTACAGGATCCAAAAAAGTTAGACAAATGTCTGTCAGGAGAGTTGGGTAGAGCCAGTCCTCCTCCTCTTTTATCTTCTAAATGAAACTAGTTATTTCTGTTGACTTTCAGCATCATGCTCTTTGGAGCATTAAGTACCTACCACCTGCCAAGATCCCAAATTTTAAACAAGCTGTCATTTGTTTTTATCGTGTTCATCTCCTGTACTCAATTCCCTGACTGTCTGTATATTGCTGGTGATCCAAGTCCTCATTAACTCAGTGAACTTTTTTTTTTTTTAATCCATATACAAATCCCAAATCTTCTTTTTATTAAGTATTCATCCAGCAAATTTGGCAAAGTAGTAATTTTCTAAATGTAGTTTCATGATCTTTGTCTTGCTGAGGTTACTGCTTGCTGGTTCTGGATTTGTTTGTATTGCTTTCAATGCAGACAGTTGACCTTATTTTTATCATTTTATTCCCAAAACCATTTTTCATCTAAAATTCTAAAGTAATTCCCATTTAATTTTATACACGTTATTGTCTTTGGCTGCTAAGCACTAGACAAAGTAAGATTAATCCTCTTTAAGGACAGGGTGGAGGAAAAAATAAGGGAAAAAGTGTGCTCTTGAAGCTATTATCAGCCAACATGCGTATTTCTCCCAAACTCTTGTCTCTTGCATTATGCAAGCTCAAAAATTTTTATAGTATCTAATGTTTCCTAACAAGAATGGGCTGTGTTTAATGCATCAAATTATCACAGTGACGATATAGCATAATTAATTTTTTTCTTCATTGTCTTACATATTGCTGAGTGTTTTAAATCTATCACGTGTATGAATTTATCTGAATTCATGTTTTAATGCTTTATGCGGACAATAGTTGTCTCAGATCCTCCAAAGCAGAAATTCAAAAGCAGTAGTAAGTTAGGTAAAGTTAGGATCTTTATTGACCTGAAATTTTACCCTCATGACAAGTTTTTTTAAGCATATGTTTAAATCCATCCTTTTTCAGCAAATCATTTCATCTTAACTTTTGACAAAATTTCAAAATTAAGCATAAAGTGGGCAATGGTTCTTCAAGTGTATTATTTTGAACTTCTCTGAGTAGCTTTATTAAACCCTGGTAATGAACAACACCATTCTGATAAGTAAATATTGAATTTGAAATTAAACATCTTTATGTTTTGGATACTTTTTTTTTTTTATTGTTGTTTTACTTTTGTTTCGCATGTTTAACCTTGATGCCAGTACTATAATGTAGGTATGGAGAACAATTCGCATCTTACTCTTCCTCTTTAGGTTGGAAATGATTTTTCTCATAGATGGTAATTTCCAGGGGGTTCCCAGACCCTCAGATGAGATCACCATGTGATGCTGCTTTAAAAATGGGGGCTCTGGTCTCAGAGTCAAATCCCCAATGGTGGCTCACTGCTGAGTAAAGTCTCAGAAACTGTGATTGGAAATAGGATTATATTTTTCAGATCTGCTAGGTCTTAATTCAGTACAGCGGTCAAATAATTTACTATTTTTGACATTAAAAAAAAAAGAAAAAGGAATACCAAAGATGATGAAGCAGCCATTTATTCCATTTCAGTTTATTAATGTGACAGCTCTTCAGAGGGAAGTGTACGCATCACCAACACTGGTTCAGAAATGGAATCCTGAATGGATTTCAGAAATGGAATTCCTGTTTGCTAGGAAACAAACTCTCCATATAGGTGTGATCTGATATTTTACAATCATGTTCGTAGTTTCAAAACTTGACAGGGTCTAGCTGACTCAAAAGGTCATTTTTATTTAGGAGGGACGGGGCTTTTGTGGGGGTGAGTTCCACTGATACTAGAAGGGGTCAGAATTGACCTACAGAAATGTCTCTATGTACAGCACACCTGACACGGACAGGGCTGTGCAGCTGCGTTGGGGGTTTAGACTTGGAAGGGATATGATTTGAACAAGGTCAACAAATACCGACAAAGAGAAAAGACTTCTGAAAGCAGACTGCTGATCTGTATCAGAAAACTGTACATGATGGAAGGAAGCTGAAGACAATTTTGACTCTTTTATACTAAGGTCATGATGCCTATTTCAGACAAAGGGTAGTTTAATAGTTGGAGTAATTCATCTAGAGATATGTTGAATTCTCCATCCCTGGAAATCAAAGACTGGAAACCTTTTGAGAAGTAGGTCAAATCAGAATTACAGCCTTGATGCAGAAATGCAGAAAATAGTTGACTCATATCCTCCAAAGCACAAATTCAAAATCAAGAGTAAGTAAACGAGTCAAAATTATTTAGTCTCTAATATGGAGAGTGCTGGAGAATATTATCAGCTGACATGTCAGTCTTTAATTGTGGTCAATCTGAATTACTATTTTACATCATAGTCTGGCTTTATTAGCATATTAACTATCAGACTATTGTCTAGAATTCTTTTATGCTAGCCTTTTTTTTTTTCTCTCTCTATTTTTTTTTCCTTCCCATGTTCTGGTCATGTTTTTTTGTGTCTTATAAATAGATAAGAAATGCATTTTTAATTTATTTGTTTTATTTAATTAAAAGCATCTGCTCATATCTTAGGGGAATTAGCTCTCTAAAAAAAGAAAAAAAAAAAAAAAGAATGTTCTGATTCCTGATACGATATTTCAGAGTTTGAAATCTGATTTACCCCTACTAGGAATCCAGACCAGTAGTGACACGCTCTCACATCAGATTACCCAAACATGGCAACTCAACAGCTGAGAACCACCACAGGCAAATGAGCCAAAATGTGGTCAGACAGGTCATTTCCCTAGAGAAGCAGTGCAGTGAAACTTCCTTCACTCTACATAGTTTTTCATAAGAAGGTATCACTTTTACCCTTTTGACAGATACTGCCAAAATTTCTGTTTGTGTTAAATGTAATAAATTCTATACAACTGACAGTGCTCTGGGACCTGTCACTGAGTCACTTAAAAAACCCTTTGAAAAGCAATGAGAGAATTTGGGATATATCACAGACCAAGCAACCAAATGAAAATAAAATGTGTGACTTAAATTAAGTAATAACTTGAGGATTTCCAAATACCATAGTTATGTTCTTTATTGACTCCAGGCATGAGAAACAGAAATACTGACCTTGCAGGGTGATCCTGTCAACTCTACTGGAATCCAAATTCCAGTGTAAAATATATCCTAATTTTAGAATTGAATTTTAAAATCCATTTTCTTAGGAACAACACTGCTGTGATTGACCTTGAGAGATTTGTCTCTTTATAAACTTACTCTAAAACATCCTGCCACTTCTTTTTCTTTTTTTCCAGTGCCTGAAGCTGAGATGTATTGATGTTAGTTTTCAACATTATTATTTGTTCTGCAGAGTGAACTTATTGTGTAATTATATCTACTGGTACCAGTAGCTACCACCGACTGCAACCCAAACAGAATTACTGGGTAAAACAGTCCTTTTCAGAAGCCACTTTCAGTTATTCTTGTGTTAAATCACACTGTGTACTCCCAGAAATATCCCACAACCAATTGTGTGCTGCATCCTAAGGGAAAGAGAACTGAAAATCACAATGGTTTCTAGATAAAACAGAAATTATGGCAGTATCATCTTTCCTTCAAACTCCTTCTGGGCTCCTGTGATCCTTGTAAAGAAATGACACATTTGTATGGTCCCTAGCAAGTGCTGATGACACCTTGCTTACGGTATGAAGATGTCGCTGGGAAATCTTAGAGATAAGCAGCAGTTAAACTCAGGCTGCTTATTTAAGGGTCACACGTGTTAGGTGTACTATCCACTGGCACTTGGGCATAAGCCTTGCCTGTGATTACTGCATCAATCAGTACTACATAAAAGGTAGGATTCCAGATTTGTTATATTATCAAAGAGCGCAGAGAAAAAAAACCAAACCCAGAAAAACCAACAAAAAATAAAGGTTTGAGGGGTGGTTTGGTACAATCCATTAGGACTCTCAAATTGCATGTCAGCATAGCATGTGTGCCAGCGGAGAGGCTCACGCAGGCTGCCAGTCCCAGCTTCAGACCCCACATCTGCCGGGCAGGTGATGGTGCCCCCACCTCACAGGTGGGACACTCCCGATCACAGCTTTGGCCATGGGGAAACTTCTTGAGCACACACGGTGCCCTTGAGCCAGTACCTTGTGCCTTCTGCTATAAATGTCAGGCAAATTTACACCCAGAAGCGACCACTTGAGCACATCAAAATGCTAACATGGGTGTTCCAGAATACTCTAGGTGCTGGTTGTACTCATTCACTCATACCAGCCCTGGATTTTGGTAACATAAAGCATTCAGCAAGTAAAATGCTCGTGAGAAGAGTTCTCTATTTTTCCAGAACTCCTTGAACACCGATAGCAGAGGAAGGCTCAATGCATTCAGAATCTGAGTGCCAAATAAAGCATTAAAGAGATACTGAGCAAAACAATTCCTGCCCACAGTCAGACACCAGCACACGTACTGACAGCACACATTCCCTGTGGCAAGAACCTCGTGTACCTCCAAGTTTTCTATCACACCAGATGCATACGTGGTTCTGCTTTGATTTTATGTAAGGCATGGTTGTTCCATCAGATATTTTTGGGGATGGGAAACTTGTAAGAATCCTTACTGTTCTGTGTGATAACAGCAGGGTTTTGTTTGGCTGTGTGTGCATGAATAGCCTGAGGAGTTCACAAAAGTGTTTGATTTGCATTGAGTGAAGAACCTTAGAAGCTGCTGGGAGGAGCAATGAGAAGCACAAGTCAATACAGCAAGCAATTTGTTGGTGTGCAACTCTTTCATTTATTTGAAACCCAGATGGGTTTATTTAGTTCTCCTACGATGGCAAATTCCTGAGCTGAGATCAGAGGCAGGTGAGGTCAGAACACCTTGTACGTTGAAACCAAGAGCTGCCAGGCACACAGAATTCATCACTTGTTCCAGGAAGGGTTTGAACCAAGGGGTTTTGCAGCCAGATCCCCCTCCTGGTGCTCTGAAGACATCTTCTGCATACAGTCTTGATTTATATAAAATCATCTGTAAGCCTACACACTTTTCTCTGTCATTTCAGGACAAGGCATGGACAGGCAGTTCTTCCAGTGGGAAATTAAACATAACTCAAGCCCAGCCTAGAGTATTTATTGAGTATTTATTGACAAGTACTTATTGACTGTCCTCTGGGGCCTTCCAGAGTCTAACAAAAGATTAAATGGGGACCTCTATCACGTCCTTGGAACCGCTGATTGAAAATGGTGGATCAGCAATTATATTGAACATGGATAAAAAGGAGTCATATATCACTGGTGTTTTATCCCTTTCTCAGAAAGGAGAGCATATTGATCAGAAACAGAATGCTTAAAGTTAGGTACACCTTAAATGACAGTATTGGCACCTAGACATGCATCAATAAGGCTAATTTAATGTGTCTGGTATCATTGTACCCAAATTATTTCACTGGCTCTTCTATCCTTCTTCTGAAAACTTATGGACCTCATATTTTAATTTATAGTTGTTTTATGCCAGGATGTTCTTTCTTGCATTTGCAATGATGTTTCGGGTTTCCAAAACTGTTGGAATTTCCCCAAGATATTGTTATTTTTTAAGTTACAATCCCAGAGTGTAAATAGGTAGTGAATCTAGTGGACCTGCTTTTAGTCTCTGTGTCTCTAGGTCTTTGGTGCTGTTGTCAAAGAAGTCTCATTTGGAAGTTCCATAATTATTCTTAAATTGCTAAACAATGCTAAAAAGAAGTCAAGGATATTTTTTTATAGTTTTAGAGAAAGGAGAGTGGGGAAAAAAGAGTGATTTTATGTCATTTTCTACATTCTTCTTTCCTTTTTTTTGGTAATTAATTTCATTTCAAATGGTGATGTTTTCACCTTTTTATTCTTACAGCTCTTTGTCCTGATTAGCATCAAGAACATGATGAGAAAACATGGTTGTGTGTAAGTTACAAACAGACATAAGTGTCAACTAAGTGTAAATGCAAAGGGACTGCTTCTGCAGATCATCACCTCAAACAGGACACAAAGCAACTATTAACTACTGAAAAGGACATAACCCAGTTTTCTACCTCATGTGTTTCCTTTCTTCACAGTAAAAAGGGCATACAAACACTATCAACATTTCAGGCTCTGGAAAATCTCTCCAAGACTCCACACAGGAGCTGGAAAAGTGCTGAAAGTCTCTGCTCTTGCTGTATGAGCAATATCTTCCTGACACCAAAGGTCATTCATGGTGAAAACAGGGGCTTGCTGAACTGACATATTTAATGGATCCAGCTGGCATGGAATACATGATTCATTTTGCAACAAAAGTTGGCCCTTTTCATTTTTTTCCCCCCCCATGTTGGTTGAATGAAGGAGCTGTTTTCTCATTTGGCTTGTTTCATTTGAAAGTCCATCTGTAGGACAGTCTTCAAAGTAATCATGTCGAGATCATTAAACGTACCCTGTAAATGCCATTAATAATTTTTAAAAGGCCTGCTTGATTCCACACAAAAAAATGTTTTGCACATAGGCGACACTCCTCATCTTGTATGCAAATACTTGAAGGGACTACACATTACTGATGTTACAGGAAAAGCTTGAAGAATTACTGCTCTGGATCTGGAGAAGAAAAAAGACCTCAGAACTCACTTTTTTAGGGCAAAAGGATGAGAAGAATGGTTCGCAGTTCACTAGAAGTACTTGAAAAACTGAGATTATTCTTTCTGTCAGTGGGGGATTCAGAGGTAGCAAAGCCAATTGTAGCTATAAACTGCAGTTAATTGGGCTGGTAGCACAGTGACTTGCTAATTCTGCATCAGTTCAGGCAGTAATCTTCTCTATGGAAGAATGGTAAGGAGTCAATATGACATGTATGATGGTCTATTATCAAACCAGAAGTCTTTGGATGTGAATTAAGTTCCAGTGTCATTTACAATCTGCTCCAGAGTTGCTTTCTTTGGAGAAAAAAAAAAAAAAAAGTATTCATCCTTCTACTGTCTGTGCCATGTAGCTGAATAGAATATTTTAGGTCATTTCAAACAAGTGTTTTGGCAATCAGGACCATATGCTCCCTAAATAGTCTATCAAAGTCAGAATGCTAATATGCCTTGTTGTGTGCTGCTGCTGTTTTTCCCAAAAATCAACCTTTCATGCAGAGTCTGACAATTTTGAAGAAATCAGAAGAAAGCACAGATCTTGTAACAAGTTCCACTTTAAGAGATGTTACTTTAATCTGTAAAACAAGTCATAACATACTCTGGAGTAATGTCTTTTAAATTAGACATTTGGCAAGATGCTGTGCTAAGGTACTCCATGATGCTAAATAAATGAGAAATTCTCTGGGATTGCCTTTGTAATCAGATAAATGGACTTGCATGCCATCACAAGGACCTAAATTTATTGCATTTTGTATTGGCTTCAGTCATGAACCATCAACAATTTGCACCATAAATTTTGTTCTTTGTTGTGATCGGTGCCTCAAATGTTTTGTACAATTTCTGGCACAGTTGTAAACTTCTGGCCTTTTGGAGAATTCTGCTATGTGCTAGATCCTTCTCAGCACAAAAGGTGTGTGTTGGTGTTTCATTTTGTCTGTTGCACATCCTAAAGTCTTCCCCCAATACATCTGCACTCATTCCCCTCATCCAACAGTGCTTTCAGGTGTTGTGGACTTTTCCCTTTGGATTTCTTTTATAAAGGCAGAAATTGTCTGTGGTCACCGGAGACTTTAAAGGGTGTGACACAGGAATTTTTTCATGTCATTGCTTGTTTCCTGGTAATTTGCACAGCAAGTTGTTCTTTGCCATTTCTAACGCCCAGAAAACAGCTCTCTTTTCCTTACCTATAGTCCTATGACTGCCAGTCTAATGGCAAAATGTCTGGGAAAGCAAACAAAGAAAGACCTTTATATTCAGAATTTTCATCTCCTTTGAGCAGCCTTGCGTGGTGAATGCTCTGTACTCCTCAGTTGCTCTCTGACCTGGGTCACCAGCTGTCCTTCGCCTCAAAATATTGTTTTCAGTGAGGGAGTAATGCACACGTGTAGCTCTCGCTGCTTTGTTTTGTACAACTACTTCAGGGTTTACAACCTATGTATGCTCCAGGTTTTCAGAGCTTCAGAGGAGTCTTACCAGAAGGTGTGGACCACAGATGCTGGTCTGTTTACTGTATACCCTGGCCACTGACTTGGCAAAGAAGTCATGGGCGTTTAGAAAAATTCCTGACATCTGGACAGAATTGAAGTCAAGGGAAAGAATCCTGTTGCATTAATGTTTGGATTAGATCTCTGCTGAAGAAAATCTCCAGCTGTACAAATAATCACCAAAGCTTTCTGTTGTCAAATGTATTGAAAGTCACTTGTTTTGTTGCTGTCATCTGTAGAGGCTGTCCAACAGAAACAAAATGCTGGCTGTTGAACTGGCTTTAGGGGAGAAGTCCTGACATGGACTTCAGCCATTTAGTCAGGAAGTGGATGGAAAGACCCATATTGTGAGGTTAGTTCAGGGTGTGTGATAGATTTTATCACATTAAGACACAGAAAAAAATCACAGATTTTAAGGCCAAAAGATGATGTTTTGATCCCACTACTTACCCTTCTTATAGTGTAGGTCATGTAGTCACCAATGTGTTTATCATGTGTGTTTATCGGCTATTTCTTAAGATGCACAGATGTGGGTTTGGGATAAGAGGAGTGTAACACATTCTTAATTCTGTAACTGTATTATCAAAACATCAGATGTGGGTGTCTTCCTCTGTCACACAAGAACTTCACTTACTAATGAAGGCTTTCTCTGCCTGTGGCTATTCAGTCCTCTGCGCTTCTCTTTATGTTCTTGTATATCTTTTACATTTCTACAAATGGGAAGAAATCAAAATCACAGTGACTGCATATCATTTGCATACTATACATACTGTAATTTCTCCAAAGGTGACATATTGTCAGAATGTGTAAGTTTTTTATCTGCAAAAGGTGTGAGATGAGTTCCAGAGGAGTCTGCATTGCTAGGAAATAACTCCCCCTTCAAACACACACCAGCTGCTTCCCTTTTTCACCGGGGTGTTTGCATCCTGTCACCACCTGACATCATTTGCCCTGGAGGCTCCAGGAAGGAATAGAACGGTTGCCATGTTAATTAGGGGAGAGTGATAAAACCTGATGTTTTATTTATTTTCTTGAAGAGGGATTTGTGTTTCTTATCTTGTTTTATGGTAATATTTTTATGATGAATTTTTTGAAGTTTAGCTCGGAATCAGTTCTCCTGAGGAACAAGGGATACAGCAAATTACAGAGGCCTCCAGTGCTTGAGATTTCTCAGCAAAATTAACCCACCAATGGCTGTAATCAATTTACTGGCATTACAGGCTCAAAGACCCTAACTTAGCTTCTGACAATGTTATAGCTAGAGTTAGACATATACACTGTTAAAGCATTTATCTTTGGTGAGTGAGACGGAATCCGTACTTTGATTAAAACCACTAGTTTGCCAACACAGGAAATACCTGGCAGTTGCTGCAAGTTACACCTGAAAGGGAACAGAGTTATCTAGGTCCATCTCACAGAGGTTCAAGATCTGAACACTTTTACGGATGATGGCCCACGGTGGTTCTTTTGCTTATGTGAAATGGCCTTTGGAGTAATTGGTTATTGGTAGAACTCATGGAGTGTGTTATTGCACTGCTGTACCTACAAGGATTCATTACACTCGAATGTGGTCAGGCTAAGTCTGGATGTAAGAGTGCCCCATGGCAATTAAAAGAACACAACTCTCCTCTTGGAACAGAGCTGCACTAGAAAGCCAAGCAGTAAGAGAAAAATAGTTGTGTTGTCTTTGGTCTCATGTTTGCTGTAGTTCAGGATTAGGTTTCAGAGGAACAGACTGTGCTGTTACACATAATGGAAACTTTGTTGAAAAACTCTGATGAAACAAAGTTTTCATCCATTTCTCCTGAATTTCTAGAGGAATTAATTGTTTAAAGGTCACAAGGCAAAGACCTGACTTTCATGGACATCTTGCTTTACAGACCCATTTTACATAAATAATTTGACTGGACTAATGCACACTGCAGTCTTGGTATTTATATTATTCTTGTTCCTAAAATCTCCAACCATACATGTGGTGTTATTTTTCTAAATACTATGTATAATTCAATAAGAAGATACAATTTCCAGAAACATCTATAACCCAAAAGAAGCCTTAGGTGGTGTCCTGGTTTCAGCTAGGACAGAGTTAGTTCTGCTTAGCAGCTGGTACAGTGCTGTGTTTTGTATTTAAAATGTGACTAATGTTGATACCACACCGATGTTTTAGGGTTGCTAAATAGTGCAAACTCTAAGTCAAGGACTTTTCCATGTCTCATAACCTGCCAGTGAGGAGGTGCACAAAAAGCTGGGAGGGATCAGGATAGGGATAGCTGACCTGAACTGGCCAGAGGGATATTCCTTAACACAGAACGTCATGCTCAGTACAGAAACTGGGGGAACTCGGCTGGGCGGCACCAATCACTGCTCTGGTGGGTAGTGAATGATTGTATTGTGCACCACTTCTTTTTCTTGGGTTTTAGTTCTCAGCTTTTCATTACAATTATTTTTATAATTGTTATTATTGCTGTTGTTGTTCTTTATTTTGCCTTGCTTCAATTATTAAGTTGTTCTTATCTCAATCCACGAGTTTTACTTTTTTTTTTCCAATTCTCCCCTGCCATCCCACCAAGGACAAGGGAGCAAACAAGTGGCTGCATGGTAATTTGTTCCAGCTGGGGTTAAACCACCACAGGCAGAGGAAAAAAAAAAGTCCAATAAGAGAAAAATCATTTAGTTCATACTAACTTTAAACACAGATTAAAATCAATTCAATTCAGCAAGCCATTTAAGCATTTGTTAAATTTAGCTCATCATCCATTTAGGGCAAACATAGAATTTTATACTTGGGTAAACAGTTTACTTAAGCAGGATTCTGATTCTTGTGGCTACTTGAAGCAATTGCAATATGAATTGGAACAAAAATACTGGTAAATCTCATTAATTAGGATCACATATCAACAAAAATACCTCTGAAAAACACCTTCCCTATTCCAGATTTTGTACAATTTATTGTAGTTTCTACTGAAAAACTTCTGGGTTTACCTTTGAGCTGTTTGCCCTGACTGTGATTTCAATACGAAGATGTTTTTATGCAAATAGCATATTATTCACAATTTTTCAGTGTCTTGTGTTTGATTACATTATCAGCTTGCCTTCTGTACTTGCTATCTTGCTGCTAATAATAATGTTACAGACCATATAATGAGGTTAATAATGAAAGCAACTGTGTCACTTTCATCATCTATACCACCAGTGTACACAAATTAATAGAGACTGCTGCAATAATTTTGAAGACTCAATAACCCACCATGTGTGAGAGGCTTAACCCATCAGGTGTGGGAGCTTTTGGTGATGTTCTACCATTCTTCTCCAAGTCCATTACTTGCTGAGAAAAAAAAAAAAAATCATACTGTTTCCTAAGGGTCCACCTTTAGGTTTTATTAAAATTATTATTTGGCAAGAACTAAATTTATCAGTCCAAAGAAAATGGTACAATGACACCGCTTTTTCTGTAATTGTCACAGATTTGAGCAATATGTTCTTACCAACAATTAAAATGAATTACTTTACAAAGCTGTTTATGCAGCACGTGAATTAGTTGGAATAAGTTTCATTATGGTGGTTAATATGCATGACACTGCATCACAGTATGAAACCTATCAAGCCTGGATTGTTTATTTTATTGTTGTTGTTGTTCTTTTGATAGAATGCCATTGAGAAGCAAAACAACCCTTGTCAATAAGGTCTCAGCATCTTTTCATAGGCTCAGTCTCAGTTCATATTTCCACGTTTTTGAAATGTTAATTTATATGCATAATACCTTTGTTACATACACTTCATAAAGAGCAATTGGGTTTATAATATGCATGAAAACTAATTTTCACACATTTGGGCTTTTGAGCTTTATGGTAGACACTACAGAGTTTCCTTAAAAGACCTTCAGTTAACTCTGGCTCAGGACATGCACCCATAGACCTGTGACTTGGGTTTGCATCTGAACAGCCCTGACTCCAAGTGAAAAGCAATTTGAATTGGAACTGCCTGGATTTGCTTCTTTTTTCTCAAAGCCTTGTAGTGCTGTGAATTCTGCCAAAACCTTGACCCTAATGTATATTTATATCCATTTGAGAAACCAAGAGGAATACAAAGTATGGAATAAAGCATAAAAGCCAGAGTTTCCCATTGGTTTAGGTTTCATTTTAAATATTCCTGTGAGTTTTGGTGGAAAGCATGTCAATAACATTATACCACGAAAAACTCCTTGTCAGTCCACTTTCCACAGATCTTACGTAGTTAGATTTCTGTGAAGCTTGTCATATTTTGCTACAAGAAAAAATGATTAAGATTAAAAGGAACAGAACTTGTACAAGGCTGGTAAGGTGCATGAGAAACTGAAATACAACAAAGGAAAATATTGGGCTGAAGGGAGCATTGTAATTGAGATACTGAAACCTCATCTTGCTTGATACTGCCTATCGTGCTTGTCATTGTGACCAGGGTGATATACAATGCTTTGAAACATCCTAATATTTCAAAGGAGAAAGGATACCAATAAAGAATACAGCTCCAGGTACTAAACTGAATTCACTGAGTGTTCTTGAGGTTCTGAAGTAATGGAAACAGAAGGTCATGCATGCCAGAACTAATAAAAAAATGTGGGCAGTATTTATCAATATTAAGCACTAGGAGGGAAGGAAAATTTGTTCGGTGTTTTGTTCAATTATGGTATGACACACCTATGGAAAAAAGAAAATATTACTCTACTGTCTCAGTCTAAATATTTACAACAGAAATAGCAAAATATTGGCAGCCATGTGCAAATCCTGTATAGTTCTTAATTTTATTCCTGTTTTGGGGGTTGTGTGGCAATGTTTTGGTAGTGGGAGCTACAGTTTCTGTGAGAAGCTGCTATAATCTTCTCCGATATCTGCTGCATCCAATGCCAGATGGCTCCAGGATGGACCTGCTGCTGGCCAAGGTCTGTCCTTATCTTAATCCATGAGTTTTAGTTTTATTTTCTCTCCCCTGTTCAGCTGAGGAGGGCAGTGGTAGAGTGGTTTTGGTAGGCATCCTGTGTCCGGCCACGGTCAACCCACCACAATTCCCTATATACTTTTCTACTCACTTTCGTTAGACAATTTGAAACTGAAACAGGTGCAGAGAACAATAAAGGAATTGAAGACATCATACAGGAGAATGAAACATTTTTTGCTTTTTTAGCCTAATAAATTCAAGGCTATGCCTGCTCTCTTTAATTTTCTCATGAGAGGGAACCTGCAGGATGGGTATCAGATAAAGGGCAAGGTGAAGGAAGACTAAAGTACATATAGAAGAATTATGTTGGAATTATATAACCCCCCCTCATTTTCAGAGCTATGATTTGGTACCCTATACCAAATGATGAGAAACCTGCCTATGTAAGCACAGATCAGCACACAGCTACATTAAGGGCGGGAAGCATATGAGGTGCCACATGTTGACAGAATTTTGATAGCCTGCAAAAGGCCTGGTGACTCTGCTCAGTCATGCCTCTCTCCCT
This sequence comes from Atrichornis clamosus, assembly GCA_013400975.1. Lineage (NCBI taxonomy): Eukaryota > Metazoa > Chordata > Aves > Passeriformes > Menuridae > Atrichornis > Atrichornis clamosus. The sequence goes on from WBMZ01005823.1 coordinate 801,407, forward strand.
AGCCAGTGTCATGTTGTGAATGAGGCTTTCTCTTGCAAAGTTTCATATTTAACAATCAATCCTACCATCAAAGTGAGATGTGAAAAGCAATATTCCTACTACAAACTCTTGCCTTGTAAAATTATGTGTTTCTGAAGTAAACAGAAGAGATTGTTCTCGATAGAGCAGTTCCAGAAAAATCATAAGCATGTTTTTGTTTCCTTTACTTTTGATTTCTCCTTAGAAAAACAGTCATGGGAGTAGAGCATTCTTAAGCAAAAAGAAAAAAGAAAGACATGAGGTTACGCAATACGCACATGGAAATGACACAGCTGATGCTGCCTTTGTCTATGAATGGTGCCCTGGGTTTCAGAACAGCTCCTTAAGTCCCCAGGTATCCAAAGGGGAAAGATCACTCTGCGTAGAAGAAGGGAGAAGTGGTGATTTGTGTTTCTTTTCCTCAATAGCATAGTTAAGCTCTGGTACACGTCCACTGATGTACAAGAAAGGTGAACTGTCAGGGTGTTGTGACTCAGTAGAAATACCTAGTGTCAAAACTTGTAAGACTAAATAACACAGAATTTATTAGAGGCTAATAAACAGCCATTAACCACCCAGCATTCAGATTTACCAATTACCAAACTGTTCTAGGCCATGGACCTGCTCGCTGTGGCTGACAACATCACATTAATGAATCTCAAGTCTTAACCTCCTTGAATTAATGAATAACAATTTGACTCCATGTAACTTGATTACTACGAAATGGAAACTTTAGTTGAGCCTAAACAGTGGTTATGAGGTTGAGATGAGGGAAAGACAACCCTACTCCATCACTGGTAATTTAAACTCGTATAAAACCGAGCACCTGTCACAGTGATGAATGGGTTTTCTTGTTATCTTGCTGTCGGTATCATTTCCCAGTCAGATTCCTATCAAACACCCCAACAACGCTGTGGAAACCAAGGTACAATTGTCTTCATTTTATTTCTCTTCCAGAGAAACGGGTAAAGGTTACAAGATGCTTATAAATGTGATTGATTTCATTTTCTTTGAGTCATTCCCAGAACACAGTTTAATTTACTTGTATATGCAAATGTAAAGTTTTCATAGGCATTGCAGAAGAGAGAGCTGCTCATTGTTTACTAACACCAAGATATAGCCACAACCACCCTGAATCAGGAGGTGTCCCAGTGGGTTACAACTTTCAAACTCCATTTCTCTGTGTATGATTAAGAGAAATAATTTTTTTAAATCTGTTTTGCTTTAGATCAGTGCCTCAAAATTTTGAGTGTAGTCAGCCTAAGGAATGAGACTGAAAGTGTAATGGGGACAAGCTCCTTCCTTGCAACTCCAGTGTGTTTTTCTTCCAGTCTTATTTTTTTTCTTGACACAATTTTTTTGTTAAGCATTTTTTACTTTAAATCTTTTGTAGAAGAGATGTAGAAAAATCAAGACAGAAGGAAGGAGAAAACGGCCAATATTTAAAAACATTAAATTTGGAAGAATTGTCTATGTTAAAGAACATGTCTGGATAGACAATCACTTGAGGTCATTTCTCAATGCAGAAACTATGCACGAGCTGTCACCTGGTACCGGTATGACTAAAGATTGTCTCATCCTGACCTATCTGATGGGCTTAGAATTACCTCTATAATACTGCAAAGTACTTTTATCCTTTTACAACTTCAGTGCCTTGGATCTGACAAGATTATACAGAATTTTTTTTCTCTTGCTGGATGTGGTTCTAAAACATAAATTTGAATGCTTATGGATTTTCCTGGAAGTTGCACAGCATAGCTTGTGAATATGGAGTGAGCCCTCCAGAGATTATAATAATATTGTGGATTTCTTTTAAGTTGTGTCTGTTTTTCTCTCTTTTATAGAAAACTTGAAATAAGCAGAAGACTCAGATTCTTTGTCTTTACCTGTTGCTTTTCCATGTTCTCTCCCTAGGGTGACACAAGTAGCAGACTGTGGGTTGGTTGTTCCCTTTTGAAACAATCTCCATGTAGAGGAGAATATTTGATTGTGAAACAGGAGGTGAGAGGAGAGACAATTTTTTCCTAACAATTAACAGATTTCTCTCATTTTGTGAGAAATGAGCCTGCTTTTAGAAGATGCTGTAAGTGGTTCTGTACCTTAGCTGGTAGTAAAAGAATGGAGAAGGGAATAGAAAGATCCTTTTAAAGAGTGGCAACAGGGTTGTTTGTACGTTGACAAACAAGTAATCCAACAATGTGTCCTCAGGACAATGTCCTATGGAGGGGCACAGCCCGAGGCTGGTGAAGTTCTGCCACCGTTTTCCAGCATCAGGCAGAGCAGTCCTGCTGCAGCCGGGGCAAGCAGGAGGCCAACACAGCAGCAAAAGGTCAGAAGGGGAGATGGTGAGAAGTGATGACATAACAACACAGCAATTGTCAAAATGTCCCACTGTAGAATTTCTCTGAGATGTGACATTGAGTCATGTCAGATGTAGCAGAGAATTGAAGCCACTTCTTGGGTGAACTGTCGTCTGTTCAGTCTCTGTGTATCCAGGGCAGGTACGTGGTACTTCCTTCTCCAGTTGAGTTTGGAAAGAAAGGACTGAGGTGTGCTAAGCTTTTTGAAAAAAAGATCCTGTAAGACAACATTTCAGGGGCATGTTTCGGGCTTGTGTTTGCCAGGAAGGGGGATAAAAGATGGCTTTTTCTTTGCTCCTATTGCCTACTGGTTATGTGTTAGATGTTCCTTCTCAGCTGCTGCCTGCTTTGGATACAACACGAGCATCTGAATTTTCTTTCAGTTCTGTGCAAGGGTTCAAATCCAGGTTCCCACTGGTCAGCCATTACTGCACTTCTCATTGGGTCATTAGTGAAATCCTTTACTTGATTAAGAACTGTGTGATTTATGACACTGCATAAGTCATCATAAAGAATAAAATCCTTATACTTCTTACCTGTTTCCTCAGGTTACCCTATTATCAATGGCCAGACAAGAGAGTCCATGACTCTTTGGGATGTAAAAATGGAACTTAGCTGGAAATGTGTAAAGTTTTGCTTTTATTTAAGTTGAATGTCATCCTTTCTTCGAGGAAGGCTAAGAAGGCAAGGAAGGAAAGTACAATTTATCCTCTGTATTGACATTTGGGTTTGGAAAGTACAAAAATACGTGAGCCGCACGTACTATTAATATTAATAAAGTTTAAAAAAAATCCTCTCACAAGGGCTTTGTGTTAATCTTACATGATTCAGCTCCTGGCTGCATAATGAAGATCTTACATATTTAATAAGCAAATTGAAGTAGTCCCAAATGAGTGAACAACATAGCGCTGTAAAAAGAAATGGGGCGGAGAGGAGGGGGAATTCTTGTCAGATGAGGTGGCTGAAAAAACACTGATCTACTGGCATTTTTATGTCTCCTATCAAATGTCATTGTGAATTGAAAATGGAATGTCTGGAAAAAAAAGAAGCAGCAAGTTTCTATATAACCTGATGAATGTAACTCCATTGTTTCCATGAAATCATATTAAAAAGGTCATCACTCTGTGAATGAAAATACCATGGCAGTTATTCTATTGCTCTTTCAATTTGGAATAGGCACTTGAATGTCATCAAAGAGAAATAGTTGATATTCTATAATTAAAAGTAGATTTTGATTTACAGTGGGGAAGATGATAAGAATGGATCCTTCCATGCTGCTGATGTAGACATGCAGCTTACTCAGAAATAAAAGAAACTGTCTGGAGGATGAAAGGAAAATATGATTAAATTAAAATGTCTGGGGTATAAAAATGTGCATGTGAAAAGAACTGAAAAATTCCCCCTTCTTGTGGTGTTCTACAAGTAACTCCTTTGGGTAAAGCCTTTGCCATAGCAACAGATAAAACCTTTATGAGGTGCAAAGTTTTGCTAAGCAAATGAAGGCTTTCCATTCCAGTTCAGTTGATGTCTTGAAATTATATTAAGTCTGGCATAAGATTATCATCAGTTTAAAGATGCATTTTTAAAGACTATAACAACAAAGAATCTGTGGAGCTTTTTCAAAGTAAGATACACACGTGTGCTGCATCTTCTGCAGGAGATGAGAAGAAATCAGAACCCAAATGAACTGTGGCTGTGCCCACTGTCCTGTCATCTGTTCTTTCTCTTTTGCGTCTCATTATTTTTGGTATCTGCATTGCTATCTTTGCTTTTAGCCTCTGTATGTCTTGTACATTCTATAATTTTCACATTTTTTACAAATAGTTAGATGGAAGCATTGGGAAAGATCTTAACATTAGGGTGTAACTTTTCTTTCCATTTCTTCTGGCTCAAGTCTTTGCTTTGCATTACACCCCTTTCTACCTCTCACTGTATTCTCTCTTTCTTCTATGGAAAATCAGAAATTCAGGTGTTCCCACATGCCTTGTCCTTGATTTTGTTTTTCAGTCACCAGCAGCTCTCCATGACACCTGCTCCTTTAGGTTCTGTTCATGGTGAGTCTCTCAATGCCTTTCTTTGCAGGATTTCAGCTCTTGTATATTCTCAGTATTGTCTCTGTGGATAGTCTAAAATTGAAATTGTCTCATTGTGTGCATTCTCATGAAGGCTCCTAAAAGCAGAGTTACAAAGGTTTTCATTATGTCATCATCCTCTTCACTGGAGGACCTCAGCTCTTCACAGGATACAGGCAGCTATCTCAGAGGATTAGGGTGAGTCATAAGAGGATCAACTGATTGTCTGACAGTCCTGTGAGTTTCTTGGCATTTGTACTCTTGGAATTTAAATGGTGTCAATTATATCTTCACATGGAGCTTGTCCTCAAACTATGCCAAAAAAACCCCACTTTCTGTTTTTATCTTGCCTTTTTGCCTCTACATCAGTTAGTAGAATGGAAATTCTCTGTGCTGCAAATTGCTGAACACTTAAACACTCCCTCTCCCTTCCATCTTTTGTACCCTGGGCTTTGTAATTATTTTCCCTCTTTTGGCCCTTTTTATTCCTGCTTACATGAGGGATCTGTCCTGATATTGTGGGACTGGGATTGCAGGGTTAGAATGAAAATGAAATGGAAACCTCTGTCTATCACTTCGCAATCAGCACTCTGCAATGCACTCTCCTGACTGCTATCACATCTCTGAGTTGAGCTTTTCTCTACTGGTTTGCTTTTATTTTTTATTTTTATCATCAGCTGAGTCCTCGAGTGCTTTATGAAAGCTGGAAGGGCAGCTGAGTTGCCTCTTGCTTGTCTTTGTCTTGAACACAGATGCTCAAGGTCTCAGAAGCGTGGGAATAAGGAAGGCATTGAAATGGGGCTCAGGAGACAGGGCTGTGCTTCAGCACTGTGTCAGCAGTGGGTTGTGCTCTGTGCCGAGGAGGATTCCCACTCACTGTCTGTGGGAACAGAGGAGCTCTGGGGAGAGCAAAGCAAAATGTGGCACCACTTGGAGGTCATGTCATCACCCCACTCCTCAGCATCACCTTGTGACTGAGACCTGAACTGCAGCACTACCCTGTCCTTAAGCTGTTCTGTGGGAAGGCATACCACAGGAGGGAAAGTACCTCAAAAGCAAGCTAAAATTACAAAAATTAAAAAGGATGTCTTTAACAACAAAATTTCAACCATTCCAACTCAAGATTTTCTTCCTTGTTAGTGCCAAAGTACTCTATGTATTCTTTTTTTCTGAAAACCTTGAGGTATGTGATTAAACTTACTTTTCAGAGTAATTTTGGTATTAAAGCACCTTGTTTACTGCCTCTGGCACTTCATTCAAAGAGAGGAAGTATAAAAAAATTGAAAGCCAAATCAATTAAATGGGGAAAAATCAGTCTTTTCTTTCGAAAGCCAGCTTTTTTATTAATCATCATATGATTTATTTCCCTCTACCTGGTGTGTAACAGTGGGGAGAATAAGGATGTTGATTCCTGGCTCTTTTTGTTCTTCTGGTTCAGTGCAGACAAATTCACTTAGTTACCCACCTGCTTACAGGCATGTGGCTGCCTCTTGCTTTCAGCGTGCACATTGCTTTTGTTGGATGTATTTGAACTTATATTGTTATATATATTAATGTTTTGCCTTTGAATTGATAATTGATACTTTTCCCAAGCAATTATTTTGCTTCCCAAGCACTCTGAATGTATTACAACCCCCCTGAACTATGAAGACTACAAAACTGCCTCCTGAATTCAGCATGGTTTTGAATGAACTGGAATCTGCTCATATTCCAGTGCAGGAAAGTCTGGATTTCACTTTGCTCACACCATGTCCAACATACCATATTTAGGTGTAGGTAACCTGATTTTGGAGCAGTCAGATTTTCTCTCAACCTATTCTTCCTAGAATACAGAGGACCCCCTATGTGTATTCCCTCTGTGGTAGAAGATTTGATTTGTCTCCTTTAAGCAGGTGCATGGGGACCTGTCTTCCCCCTTTTCATTTCTCTCTGAAGGTCAGAGCTTTGAAAAAAGGCCTTGTCTTCCCCCTTCCCATAGGCAATTCCTGGGAACAGAATGAGATAAACAAAATACAGCATTTGCAGGTGTCCATTCAGTGAAAATGTCAAGGCAGTTCGGAATCTTGTTTTCTATAGCAATTAGTGGTCCTGTATGTCAAACAAAGGCTCCACCACTTAATCTGCTTGCTTAGCATTGCACTGTACATGGATCCCAAAACCCAACACCTTCCAGGAAATCGAGGTCACCAGTGAACAACAAGGATGATGAACTGTGAAAGTTCAGTTTCCAAACTGCTGGTGTTGCTATTTTCAAAGTCCTCAAGGTGATTTACAAGCTACTTAAGCAAGTAGAAACAACTCTCAGTCCTTTTTTTAAACTGAGTCACGGAGAGGTGCAGTGAGCACACGATAGCACAGACCAGCCGTGCCTGGGCTCCCAAAAACTGAACTGGGTCACTCCTGGGCTTGGATCCTCCAACCCTAAGGAAAGCCAAATGATTGCAAGGCCTCTTGTCCATGGTGGGGCAGAAGTCCTTTGGAAGCACTAGGATCTGAAGGCAGGTCTCTTCAGTCTCAGGACACTGCTTTTATTTTTATTTCTCCTTCTACATACATCCTCCTAGGCTTTATTAAGCATGGTTCTCATGACCTGTTATAGACAACTGTTGTAGCTCATGGCTGCAAGGCTTCCACTACGGTTTGTCTCTAACCACACCAGTTCAGCAGTGTTTATCTAGTGATCACTGCAGCAACTTCTGAGCAGCGTTTGGTGCTTAGCGAGCTCTGAGCAGAGCTCAGCCCTGACCAAGAAGTTCAGCAAAAAGCAGGATTTCCCACGGCACTTGCCCTCCTGTGCAGTGTGTCTGACATCACTAATGAAATATCTTCAGTTTACTCAGTTACCCAAAGGCACGGTATATCTCATTGAGTAATGCCTGTGAGTTCCTCACTTTTTATATGGTGCTGAAGTACAGCTAACTATAAGGCTCTGAATTTTGGTATTTGGGTCTTAGCAGTAGCAGAACTGGAAATGTGTGAGTTTATGTATATATTCAATTTTCTCTAAGCAATGGTTTATTAGGAGTGATGACTTTATGTTTTCTGTTCCAGATGAATTCTTTGTGAGCATCAGATAATGAAGAGTTCAGCAAAAAGCAACCTGAAGTAAATCACCTTTTTTTCATGTACCTTAGTTTATATCTCACCCCAAGGATTGCTAATCCCAATGGTCAGGTTAAACTGAAAATCTAAGTGTCGTCCATGTGGTCATGCCTTTGAGATTTTTTGGCTTTGTTTTTGTTTGCTTTTGCTCTAAATTTTTCAGTATTGTTCAGGAAAGTGCAGAAGAAAAGAAGGAGTTAATTTAGTTGCTCAGATGAAATTCCCTCAGCACTGACAAAACCTGCTCTGCTTGTGCCAGGTCTCTAACAGCTTGAAAACCAAACTAGGCCCAGAATTATTAACAGACACTGTTTTCCATCAAAAACCTGAAAAAAGCGCAAACAAACAGCCAAACCCAAAACAAATAGAAAAAAGCTTTTTCCAGAAATCTCAGTCAGAGCCACGCTTCCCAATCCACTTGCAGCTTCTTACTCCAGGTCTGGTGTTCCCTGTTGCCAAGTGGCTGGAAACAAGGGCTGCAAAACAATGTTTTAAAAAGTCATTTGAAAGGGAGCAGAGAGATTGCATGCCAACTTGAAAGCATGACAGCAAGAAATCTCTGAACTTGCTTTGCCAGTGATGAGAAAACCCTCACCAGATTCACTCTAGGTTGGGCTCACTGGGGTGTAGGAGAGGGTTTAATCTCAGTATTTTTTAGTTTCTCTGTGCAGTGGCTTGTGCCACTGACAGCATTTTCTCACTGGGAAGCTGAATGCCAGCGTACTGAAGCTACCTTGGTTCTGGCCACCCTCCTTGGATGTAAGAATAGATACTGTGGGTCAGATGAAAAAACCCAAAACAACATTCCCTCTAGTCAAGTCTCTAGCTGCAGTCACAAGCAAAGGTCTAGAGCAGATTAAGAACAGCACAGGCATAGATGACACTTCCCCCAATGTATTCTGAAATGCCATGTCGATAATAATAGTCAATGGATTCTCTGCTATGAACTTAATCACTTTACTGTTGAATCAACTATTAACATCTACAACATCCTTTAGCTTCACGTTGTACAAATCTCATACACCCCATGGGGCAATTAATCTCTTTTTTTCCTGTTTGTTTTTTTTTTTGCTGTTTGGGTTTTTTCCTGTTTGTTTTGAACTTGGCAACTAGAAGCTTCACAAAGCATACCCTATTTCTTATACTCATGAAGAGATGAACAATCAGTTCCCATCCTAACTCTCCATACTCTCTAGGGTCCTCATGTTTCCAGGGTCTTTCCTCATTCACAGGAGTGTCTATATATTGCTCAGCATTGCTGCTTCTCTCTGAAACTTTTCCAGTTCAAATATATCCTTGGAAATAAGTAGCAGGGTGGGATATCTTGCTGCACATTCCATGTTTCTAGCAGTGTGTTGTTGCTGTTGGAGTTGTGCAGTCATCACTGTTAAAACTTGAGGTTGTTAGGCAGCAGCAGGTGAGCTTGCAATTTCAATTTTAAAGAGTTTTTTTCTTTTTTCTCCTCCCCAGTATGCCTAAGCTAACTCATCATATTGAGCTGCTTGGGGTTTTTTGCTTCCACGTTGTAAATGTAATCATGCCAGTGTGCAGTTACCTCTTCCCAGCAGGCAGGTAATGCAGGTATTGTGAATCAACTCAGATCTTAGGTTTTTGTCTTGGAGACAAAAATCTAAGATTTGGGAGAAAGGGAAAGAGACAGCACCAAAAAAAGCCAACCCACATCTAATCTAGGAACAAGAATTTAAAATCAAGCAGGAACCTGAGAGAACTACTTGTAAAATCTCACCTTTCCTTCTTAAATTACTAGGCAAGATTTCTATAAGCTACTTCTAACTAATCAGAGAGGAACTTCCAAGTATGGACAAATTTTGTAATTTTATGTTGTCACTCCCTCTAGACATTTTACCTCTTTTCTTTGTATCATGTTGAAAGGAAAGTGCTTGTTTTGATCTTAGCTTTTTCCAGCACAGTGTGCCGTTGTTTCTGCGATAGTACTTAATGTCTTCTGAGAAATCCTGTTGAGGGTTTTCAAACGCCTCTGGTTTGCAGACAACAAAAAATAGTTAGAATTGGGTGGAGAACAGATAGAAATGAACTGAAGGTGAGGAAAATGTTTCTAGGAAGAAAGTTGATGAAACTGTACAGGAATTCTGAATTTTTTGCTGTGGGTCAATTAAAATTGGACAGTACAATATATCCATCAGAACGCAAAGTCGTATTGAACTTGAGGGGTAGATTGGATTTGGTTGGATTTGGGGATGAGATTTTCAAAAGCAGTCAATCTGCTCTTTCTATTTAAGTGATAATGGTGTTCAGTCAGCATTCAGCACATTTTGAATATCCTAGGATTTGGCTTTCTGGTTTTATAAGCTGAATCTTCAGTTCTTTATCAAAAGAAAATACCCTGCAACTCAAACACAATTTTTCCTGAAATTAGATGTGTTTGCAGGCTCCAGGCTGCTAATATGCGGTCTTATTTTGTGGTATTTGAAAACCTGTCAAGGAATCCCTTGTTTTTGCAGCATCTAGGATCACTGCTGAACCTTTTTTGCAGTCAACTGTCTCATTCCCCCAAGTTTCCTCTTGTGTGATCGGCTTTAGGAGTAACATTATCCTAACAAATCCACGACTGCTGCAGTGGTGGAGCCCTACCTTTGTTATGCTTAACTCTGTGAGTGGAAGAGTAGAAAAGGACCTGCATTCCAAACAGCCCGATTCGGTCAGCCTCGGCAAGAGTAAACAAAACGTTACAAAGGCTCACTTGATTTTCTTTGAGGAACATATGGGAACCATCAGCATGTGCGGTATCCAGGCATCACCACGTGCAAAGCACCTCTGAAGTGAAGTGCACATCACAGTGTTTCCTGATCCTGACAAGCTCTGCCGCTGCAATCGCTCTTCTTGAGCTAAACACGCAGCCTGAGCCAGTTGTAGCACCCATTACTTTGAAGACAACTTTTCTGGAGTAGTGGGCTGGGCTGGAGATCTCCAGAGGTCCCTTCCAGCCCAAGTTTCCCTGTGATGTGATTCTGGAAGTGACAGTATCTTTAACCATGTTCCCAGCTCCTGTAATGATTCATTGAAATCATTGTACATCTCTAATGATAAAACCACCAAAGCACTGGTGATTGACTTGTGAAACTGCTGGGAACAGGGCACTGTCCAGACATTTTAATGTTCAAGGCACAGCTTTACTTTCCCAGTATGTCTTCTACGCTCCTTCCAGTCCCAGTGGATCCCAGCATTTCCATGTTTCTGCATGCTTTTCTCTTGAATGGAACCACAAAAAGATTTTCTGCAATTTTCCCCTCAGGTTATCTTCTTGTTGTCACATCTCTGGCCAAAAAAAATCACAGTTCATTTTGATGGAGCTAAAATAAGGTACATATGATTCCTTAGACAGGTGTCAGGTCACTGAGAATTAGCAAAAAACAGTAATCAACTGGGAATGGCTGAAGCACTGACCTTACCTGCAGCCCCATAGATAACACATTTCAACTTGGAAACTATCTAATAGCAAGGCTTTAATTAAAATCACATTCATCCCTGTGCTGCTGTTTTCTTTCTTTTTTTTTAATCATTCATCCACGTTCCCTAAACTGATTATTTGTTTCTTTCTAGGTTGCCTCTGGAAAAGGGACAAGTTTGAAGACTTAAAAGACTAGTGAGATAGTAATCATTGGTTCATACTGTTTCCCTTCCAGCTACTTGCTGTAAGCAAGAACAACAACAACAAAAAAATAAATATACAAGACAGAAAGAAAGAGAGCCCGAGGAGAGAACATTCATATTGTCATTTAGATGAACTATGCAGCTATCTCTCTTGACACACCTATTCTACCAACATGCTTCTTCTCAACCAGGTATTCATTTTCTGTCCTTCTTCATTACATTAGTGATCCTTTTCTCCTCTCCTACTCTACAGTCTGAACCTGTCGCTTATTTTTTGGCTATATTAGCCAGGTTGTTTGTATTGCTGTCCCGCGGGTGACCTAGCAGCTCAAACTAATAACACATATTTCTTTGTCAATGTTTTACTCTCCAAGCTTGTTGAAGACATTTTATATGTCCAAATTGCAGTGATGTATTTTGGGGATAATAACACAGAAGTGGAATTAATGCCTTTTGGACCTTTCCTTTCCAGCAAGATTGGACTGGCCAAGATAAATGGTGTTCTAGCCTAGCCTATTTTGGTTTTCTTTTGTTTCAAACCCCCTGAATTCAATAATGTTGAGTTTTTTCCCCTGGATCTCTTCATAGAATTTTTATGTTTGTTTCACTCTATTTGTTCTTTTACAGAAGGGTCTGCAAATTCTGGTTCTCACTAAAAATAGAATAAATTGAGACATTCTGATATCATGAAGGTGGGATTGGTTTCAGTTACATTGCAAAATGCCTCGGGCATTTATGTATCTGTAGAGTATCTATCATAATGAGATTTCCTGACTAGGAGTCTGGTGTTCGTTTGAGATTCTTGACACATGACTGAGGTAATGTTCATGATAAAGATAAATTAATTTCAGAAAGAAGGTAGAATTATTTTTCGTCTCCCTCATTTATATTATCTTTTAACTTGTAGGAACATTGTGCCTTCAAGTCTGTGACCAATTTTGTTGAAAATGGCCAGTACTATCAAGGCAGGTGGGCACATCAATGTCAGATAATCACAAGGACCTTTTGTGTCTTGAGAAACAGGCTACAGAAGAAGTGGCAAAGAATAGTTATTTCTTAAGTGTGCAATAGTGCAGAGACAGATGTGCTGTCAGAAACCATTGCAGGTGAGACAGAGCAACCCAGTACCACATTCCTCAGTGAAACACTAACAGTCATAACTTTTTGCATGCAATATCCACAGGCCTTATGAAGTAGAGATAAGGCCTTAGGAAGTAGAGATAAAGTTTGATTGTCATGTAAGGCTCCACCCACACGCAGGGGCATCCTAGTCCTACAAAGGGTAGGATATTAGAGGATAGAAAAGCAATGGAAAACAGTAGAAGAAAATAAATTTACCTTATTTTTTTCTCATGGAAGATTTACACACATTTTAATTCAATTCCAGATCCTCATGGAGAGTTAGGTACCCCAGGCCCAATGGCTTTCTTGGGAATTAGGTGCTTAAATCCTTGTGAAGTTTTGTGTGGGTGGATGACTTACCAAAGGTCATGCACATGCAGAGCTGAGATCTGAATGAGACCACTCTAAATGTCACCCCATTGCCTTACCCAGAATAGTCATGTAAGGTAGAGTCTTTTTGACTGTGTTATACCTCACCTGGCTTTGATTTATTTGATTTTGTAATGCTACTGCTGGACACAAGTAGAGATTTGGTTTGGTCTTAACATACAGAAACAAGTTCTAGTCATACGTTCATGTAAAAAAACTGCAAAACATTACAAAAGTTTGAAATTCAATTATAAACTATTAACATACCTAGTCTAATTTTAGGATTATAAAACATAGAAATTAACCAGTGTAGTTAGGGCCTAGTGCTGCAGGAAGTTGCTGGTTTGTTTTGCCACAGATTACCACCAGTAGCTCAGGCTGGTTATTCAGTTCCGCTCCCAGATAAGGAGTCTGTGTGAACATGTCAGCTCAAGTGCTGTGCCTCACTGGTCATTAGCCAGACCACCAAAAGTGGGATGGCCAGTCTCCTGGTTGGCTCCATCCCTGCCAGCAGTGGGTACAGCTGGCTCCATGCGTTGTCTCTGCAAACTCAAACAAAGCTGCCAAAGGTAGTGTAGTGTTCCTTCCCTGAGTCTAGGGACATCATGAAGAGGAAATGGCTGTTTCCTCAGAGACCAATCATGCTTAATTTATTTAGGGCGACAAAAAAATGGTGAAGACCCAGCAGACACAAAGGTAGTGGAAAACCAGGCATGTTAATATCATTAAAAATGGGCACAAACTGGCTATGGATATATTTATAATAGAAATTGAATGATAGTTTCTGACCTCTAGAGGTCCCTTTAAACAGCTGAACAGTGTTTAAAAGACCTGATTTGTTGTAAGAGAATATGGATTCCTTTTCAAAAGTCCTCTGTCTAAACAGCTTGGTAATTGTCTTTTTCTAACTGACGCACATGACTTACCTCACAGGGAACATTGTGGGGAAAAATGAATGGATGACTGTGGGATGCTAAAAGAGCTATTAAATACTCAGTACCCAGAGGGGTTTGGCTGTGAATACTGACAATAGCTCAACACTAGGATGTAGGATGTCTTGTCTTCAGGCCATCCTGAAGTTTATCCTACTGTATCCTTTCAAATTAATCAGGTCCAAGCAATATGTTGTATAATGTACATGAGCCAGCACATAGTGAAGGAAGAAAGAAATAATAGCTATCATACTCAAATAGCAGATACATGTAGGTAAAATGAGCCACAGTATTTGAAATGTCAAAATCGTTAATAGCTTTGCATGCGTTCGGGTGTTAATTTGTATTTATAATTGAAGCAACAAAGTGTGGAAGAAACAGGTGACAGGCATTCACCAAAGTATCTACTGCAATCATTTCTTAATGATAAAAGCATTTAGAATATGTCTAAGAGATAAAAGAGCTTTTCTGATCAACTGAAACAGTGTGAGGGTTAACTGTCATGAGAGATACAGATATGAAACCCCAAAGAAGATAGCTTTGATATACTCTAAGCCTTTTCAGGAGGCAGATTTTAACAGCTTGTGCGTATTCTGTCAGTCAAAACTCTTTTGAAATGTCTAAGGCAAATTCAAAGCATTAACACTTGGTTTCAGGGATCTCTGCTGGAAGTCTGGGTCCTTCCCTTCTCAGTCAGTAAAGCTGTTTCTTCAGGTGTGTGTCAAACAGCCAGAAGGGAAAAAGCAAAAAAAAAAGGACATGATTTCCACAGCAAGGAAAACGGTATTCTTAACACATGTAAAGTGATATAATTCCAACAAGCACTGCAATCACAACCCAACCTGCTCATCTACTCCACAGTGGTTACCATTGCAACAGGTCCAGCAGGATTTCATATTCTAATCTGAGGAAATAGCTCAATGCCAGGGTAAATTTTCCTAATGTGCTGATTTTTGGTGACAGCTTGCACTGAGGGCACCAGCCATCTCTCACTGCATGCTCTAGAAAGTAGAAATAAAACCAAGTTATCTCACTTGAGCACTTATTCAACACGAAATTTTCATTTCATCAGGCACAATGTTGGTGCCTTGAATTCCAAGCACTTGGCCTTCTGCTGCTGTAAACTGTGATGTGAGCTCTAAAGCAAACCAGTGCACATTTTTCTTGTGTCAGTGTTTCTCTTTATTCCCACACCAAGATAATTCTTGGCGAGGTCGCACAATGGGCTTTTTTGCCTGCAAGCTGCTGCTTCGGAGCTGACTGCAGAGAGCTCCAAAATCTGAACTTCGGCACTAGTTCTTGTTTATCTCAACAACGGGGTTGGGTGAGTTACGTGGAAAGAAATTATATCTTTTACTTTTTTATTTTTTTAGATTCCTCATATCTTGAGCAGTTCTCAGTATGTCTGTGTGTTTATGTACAAGTATGCAGGGGTGAACACTTATTGACTTGTAACTTGCATAAATTAGGCGCATATTCAGTTATTATCCTCAGCATAAAATTTCTTTTACAAGAGCAAATTGTTGTTTACTGCCCAACTCTTCTGGCCTCAACAGAGAGAATCAGAATCTTTTTTGTTTCTTTATTATTACTGCAGGTTTGCTCATCTGTGAGGTATTGGGAGTACATTACAGACATCATTAAATTTGTTGCTCATGTGTTTAGGGAAAAGAAGGGAATGGCCATACTACTTACATCTTTATGTCAACACCTGAGCATGCCAAAGATTAAAAGATAAGAGCTTAAGACATTTTTTCTGTTCTCTTCTAAGTACACTTCTTACTTTGGTGTAGAATTTTGTCTCATGCTGAAATATTTCCTATCGCTGGCATTTAATGTTTGCTTCAGTTCCTCATCAATGATCAAACTTTAGGTATTTTGCCAGTAATAAAATCAGGGTGTCAGTATGAATGGACTGACACACATTTAGACAAATCGCCTCTTTCATTTACTTTGGTTTGTACTTTTGAAAAGAGTTAATAATTGTGAGGCACTCAAATGTTTTTGAAATTCAATGAAATTTGAGATTGTATTTCTCTGAATAAGAACTCAGAAACTATCACAATAATGTAAAAAGAGGAATCTAAAAGGGTCCCTGCAGTCTTAAATTTAACTGCTAGATTCTCCTAAAGAATTTCAAATGGTGCAATTGCAAATATTAGGTAATATCATGTTTTTCTTTTATTCAGAAAGCACATTGAGGTATCTTAGTTGTACTCTGTGTCTATAGAATGGTGGCTGCATTGCCTCTTAGTCACTTCATGCACCAATAGTAGGAAAATATTAAAGAAGCCAAAGAAGCATATTTATTCTTCTCTCTGTAGTTGCTGAGGCTAGTTTTTCAAGAGCCTGAGTTGTGCTGCTTTCCTTATGGCTGAGGGTAGTTATGCAGCAAATATGAAGCTTATTCACATCTGCAAATTTGATTTGTCTTGCTCTTCTGAGGGAAAAGAAGGGCTGTTTGCCAGCTTTGCTTCATGTGCACAGGCTGAGATCCTGGGAAAAGCCTGGCAAAGCTCTAATTTCTTTGAGTAGCAAAAGGAGAGTTTTCCTGCAGACTTGAGGATGGTGATTCTAGAATGTTTATGCAGAAGGGTGTCCTGTTCTCATTCCATCTGCATTGAACATCTTCCTGTGGACAACAAGGGATTCACTGGAACCAAAGGCTGCGACCTTCCTTGCAAACACACTCAGAAGCAGTATTGAAGGGCCAACAGTTGAACTATGAATATTTTTTCAGCCTTTCTTCACAGCTCAGATGTCTTTCTATGTTGCCAGGCTCTCCAAAGCAATTTTTCAAGCTGATCTTTTTGAGTGTCTGTGTGCTGGGGAAGACTCTGTGAAAACCTGCCCACTACTTCCTTAGTCAGAGCTGCTGGGATTCCTTTCTATTGCATCAGCAACCAGAAAATTGTAGGGGGTTTGTTGTTGTTTGTTTGTTTGTTTGTGGGGGTTTTTTTTGTGAAATGTAGCTGCAATGGCATTCCATGCATGCAGCAATTCTGCAATTCTTCAAAGTTTACTGTAGCTGGAGGAATGGCTAAATGATGAGCCTCCCTGTTGTCAAACCAGAGCACAGCCTTACAAAGTGAGCCTGGTGCTGTTTCCTTCCCTGTCTCCATTGATTTGTGAATCCATACTCATAAGAAAGTGTGATTCTTGTTCTTGTTTCTCACACTTCCCCTGAGCTAACTGTGACTGTTATTGTGTTTTGGATTTGGTTTCACGTTCCAACTGAGATTCTATATCTTTGATACAGAGTGTGAATTAAAAAAAAAAAAACAACAAACAGGAGGAAAAAGCTGCTTTATGATGTCTGTAGGTCTTCTCATGCTTTGAGGTGCCTTTCTAGCCTGGTTTACACACATGGCTTTGCTTCCTGACTTATATCTTTTAACCCCACAGGAACCACTGCAATTGTGCACTTCATTTCATGAGCATGGATTGAAAGGTGAGTGTAGAGGAGAGTTCTGTAACCAAGCCCATGGAACAGCTCTTCTCTCACTGAGCTTCATGCTGGGATGGACCCTTGGTTCACCACAACACCTCTTTTTGCTTACAGAAAATAAAGAGGAATGAGGGAAAGATGGATGGAAGCTTAAATTCAGGAACAGGAATTTTGGGATTGTTTCCCACAGGCTTTCTCTGCTTGATGCCTCTATTTCTCTACAAATATTAAAAATGTTGTAGAAAAAGTGAAACTCAGGTAAGTGACAGGCTTAAATCTCCTTCAGATACAGAACTGAAAGAAGTCTCTGCATTTGGGATGGTGAGGTTTATGGGGGAAACTAAGGGCTGTACAGAATGGGGAATGATCAGATATGGGACTTTAGGAAAACCTAAAGATTTATCTTTATCAGGAAATAAATTATATTTATACACTCTATTGTATCTGGATCTCCTAGGATCAATTCCGATCTCCAAGTATGGTATATAAAGAAGCCAGAAATTCTGGTCTAGTTTCTTGAACTGACACAGTGTCTTCACTGTTCCAGTCTCCTTAAGTCTAAAATTGAAATGATCTGTCTTCTGAGAGACAGCGTGCTGATGATTTGTTTTGTATCTCACCCCGAAGATGACATATTATTATGAAACCATTCCTTCTTGCAGCGAGTGTGTGATGATAAGGAATCACTGTACCTTTAAAGCAAAGGCAAAACATGACATAACAGTTGCTCCTTTGGCATTGACGAGTTAACCTGGATTTTTTTTTTTTTTTTTTTGTATCCCGGGCTATCCAAACTAAGGAACTCATAGCAAATCGCTAAAATTGCATTTCTCTGAGGCTTCTTGTTACAAAACTCCTTTGAAAAGTTCATTGTCAAACTTTAGTTCGGGACTATATAATGTACTTCACAACTCTCTAAGTTTACTGAAGTATTAGCATAAATATGGTGGGTGATAAAAAGAGTTGTTTTTCATATTATTTTGAAAGGTTGAACTCACATCATTATTCATGATTGAGTAAATAGATTTTTATTCCAGGGTACTAACAGCACTATAAATACTCACTTTAAGGCTTCTGGATCTCATCTGACTCCCACTAAAGTAGATGGAAAGGTTTATCTTGATATACATGTTCTTTGGATCTTATTCTTTGCCTAGGATGACGGTAATTCACCTTTCCTTGGTTGTTTGGAGCAGTATTTTCAAAACTGTCTCAAAAGAATTAAGGGTAAAAACAGACGGTGTTTAAAAAAATGCTTGTGTTCTCTTCTCCCTCTCCCCACACTCAGGTGATGGTAGAATTGTGCAAATTACTGATTGTTGCCCGCGCTGCCCCATCTATCAAAAAGAGATTATAAGACAAATCTTTTTTTTTTAAATCCTTGGAAATCTATTGAGGGAAAATTGCTATGGAAGAGTTAGGTATAAGAAGTATTGCTGTTCCTGTTTGTTTCCATTTTTCTCTAACACTGTGTACTGACTTCTGTCTTCTGAGCACAAGAACTCAGCTGGACAAAGCAACTTTCTGAATTTTATCTTGCATTGACTGCAACACAAATGTTTTAAAAGTAAGGATAATAAGGAGCTCTGGCACTGAAAATGCCCTGGAACAGATTGCTTAGAAGGGCTGTGAATGTTCCATCATTGAGCGTTTTGGACAAGGGGGCAAAGAAACATCCATGAGGAAGGAAAACACTTTTATTGGGAAGAGGCAGAAATATAAAGAAAGCTGAGTTCTTTCCTAAAGAGGGATAATTTTTTTTGTTTGATTCCAAACATAGCTTGAGGCAAAATAACGGCAGAACTCTTCTGTTCTTCAAATTTGTGTTATTCTTGCTGGTATCAATTCAAAAATTTGGGAAATTTTTAATGACAGCTGTTGCTGTGGAACAGCACAGCATTGCAAGGGGTAACTCTGTAGTCTATACCTGATAGCACTGAACAGGATCATCAGTCGCTGCACAGGGTGTCTGCTCCACTGCTGCTCACCAGGTAGGAGGCAATTACAAAGGATGCAGAGAAGAACCCGTCAGGGAAAGTCACTCCTCTCAGTTGCCAGGCGCTTTCATTAGGCCTTGCAGAAGACTGGTTGTGTGTCTCTGAATCACAGCAGTGCACAGTGCTGAGTGCACTGTAAGCAGGAATAAGGGGGCAGCTACAGAGCTGCCAGTTCCTCCAGCCATGCAGCTGGGCTGGATGGAGCCTCAGTTCTTCGTTTTCCTCGTGTTGTGTCCAGCACAGCTGAGTTACCCCTGAAACAGGACTTAGCTGTGCCAGAGAAAGGCCGGGGGCTGTTGAGTTCCCTGATGGAGAAATTTGCTTTAACTTGATCATTTCTTGTGGTTGGTAGTTGCAAAAATTTGCCTGTTTCTTCACTTGGGCCAGACTGTAGGGTGCTCTGGACAATAGCTAAACTCAATTAAGAATGTTCATATATATATGTGTGTGTGTGTGTGTATGCATGTATATATTATGCATGTATGTCTGCATATCAAATAAAGAAATATATTAATGTGTGTATCTATATATACATGTATACCTAGTGAAGCCGCAGTAAAGAGATGTATAAGCCAAGTAAATAATAAATTAAGTTTATGTTAGTTTTGGACAGTGCTTTCCTGGCAGGAGAAGTCCTATAGATCATTCTGTCACTGGACTGTGGTCTGGAGTTGGCTGCATCTCTGAAAAAGTCCTCTGCACAATTTTGTCTCCTGCAGATAAAAGTTGAGTGGCTATTTCTGTAAAGGAATTTTGTCTCTCTGAGCACAGTTTCAGGACACAGCTGCATTTAGGTGAACCTTGTTATAGCATTTCTTAGATCATACCAGAGAGACTTATGACCTTCATAAAGCCAAGAAGGACAAACATTGCTGCTTTAAAAGCTTTTAGGAACTGATCATTTTTCATGCCCACTTGTCTCTGGCAGTTATAGTAAATTTGCTGTTCTCTGCATGGCTCCAAGATATACTTTCCCTTATTATAGAACCACAATAAAAAGTACTGTAGTAATATATGATTCTGGCTTCAAATGCAGTTGTACTGCTTTGGTTCATTTCCATTTAACTTAATAGTATTAGCTACACACCAGTGGTTCTTCTCCCTCTGAAAGGTGACATCTAGAAGTCGATAGAAATGGGCTTGTTTTTAATGTAGAGCTTTCTTAGATCCAGATGTACCTAGAAGTATTATGTTTGCTATAGTGGAAGGTGCTCACCACAATCCAGAATCCTTTTCTTGCTCTGCTGTGTGTATCTACTAAGGGACAGGTCCTTGCCCAAAGACCTTTCAGTCTCAAGCAGTGTATGATTTCTACTGTTTTCATAATTATTATTATTATTAATGTACTAAGCAGCAGAGTGATCGCCAACTTTAGGATTTATTAGGACAGAAGTGACTTGACAAACACGAAACATTACTGCCACAGAAAAAAGGAATCCAAAGGATTTACCTGCACCTGCTGTGCTGCATGCTATACAAACAGAAGCAGTGCTCTTCTGGCACCAATATCTTATTACTTTCGTGTAAGACAAGATAAAATAGGTGCAGGCTCTGTGGAAACAAAGGTAGAGTTATGATAAACTCTCCTGAAAGTTCAACCTCAAGGATAGTTGAGTCTGGCTTGATCTTTCTTATCAGTGCTGTGATATAAATAATTGACACTTTGCTAGAAAGTGTCCTTCAGGTAGAAATATACAGTCAATTAAGCTGTCCTTAGCATCACAATTCTCTTTGTTTCTAATAGTTTCCAAAAACAGTATTTGTGGTCCCTTTTGTATTAAAGCCAAGGGAGAATTCACCAGGCAAAAAAGCACAAACCTATCTGTGCAATAATTCCAGGATGTTTATTTGGAGATGATTTGGCATGTTTCAGTTTGTTTGTGCAGCAGTGAAATATGTTTTTTTTTTCCCAGGTGGCATTTGCAAGGAGTTCTGGCATCAAGTCTGCAAGGCAATGTGTGCCCAGACTTCAAAAAAAAATTTCTTAATAGCTCAAAAATGGAGATCAGAAACAGACAGAATCTCCTCCTGTGGGGATGTTCACAGATCTTGGTCAAAGGCAGTAATATTTGTTTTTATTGATGTTAACCAATTAGACAACTTAAAAATATACACCATCTGGAATAGAATTCTGTAGAGCACTTAAAAATTCCAAATTAACAAAGGAGCAGAAAGCAGGTCATTTTCTCTTAATTTTGATAGGAATTTTTCTTAAGGCTTTTATAACCCAAATATATCAATATTAGAAAATGGTGCAATAGACATGATAAAAGACAGAGTAAACAGGAGAAAAATGTGAATAATTTGATTTTTTTAAAACTTTTTTTTTAGGAAAAAAGAAACAACACAAGAAAACCAGAAAAAACTCAAATTATTTAGGAGACCTGTCTTAGGAAAATAAGAGGGGATGAGATGCACCTAAAAGTCACATGAGAAACAGTATCTGTGTTAGTAGTGCTGTGTGTGACTCTGAGTCATGTTTTCCAGTTGTGTGAGCAGGTCACAGCCTTATGAAGCCACGCTGGGTGTGTGGCCAGGGAGGGAGCTGCCCACCGTGGTTCCCAGGTTGATCAAAATCCCAAAAAGCAGATGCACACACTGTAGAGTGTGTATAGAGGTATAACCAAAGACTCTTGCCAGCCAAAGATGTAGAAGAACTGACTCAGGGAGTGAAATTCAAGATTTAGGGAATGTATAAGGCTTCATGGAAAAAAAAAAAAAGAAGAATAAGATGCTAAACAAAACAAACAGCCTCAAATGTGCAGGCACTTTTTATTTCATAGAAAAAGGCTGAGCATTTCTATGAACTGAGATGCTACAAATACTGCAAGATTAACAATAAATTATTGAGAGCTGGTAATACTGCAAATTTTTGGAGTTAAAGGGAGCTACTTATGTCATGTGACCCCTCCCTGCAAGCACATTGTCACTGGCACTGTATATACTTTACTTCACCGGGGAGGAGAAAATATCCTTTTTTTCCCCCCCACAAACTGTGGAAGAGACACCTATTCTGTTCAGTAATGATGATTCACAATGTGGTATCAAACATTAATGTTCTTTACAACATCTGGAAAATACTGACTGGAAAATTAGGATGAGATTAATGTTCCTTCTGATATTTTTATCCTCTTCACGCCTCATCATCATGCCCACTGTACCATGAGATCAACAAGATTAGATATCTTTGAAATATGCTCTCCAGCTGAATGTGATATTCAGACTGAGGTGAGAAGATAAGAGCAACTGACCTGCAAGATTAAGGTGACAAATTAGACATCCAACAGGGCATCTTTGTTCTAAATAAGTGAGGTATGAATCCATGATGCATAGGTGTGTTGACTTCTCCTCAGCTGAACCACAATTCATAAAAGCTATAGACAATATTTTGTTCCTGATTGTTCATGGTTCAAGTTACAATGAATAACATTGGGCAACACAGAAGGCTGGGGGAAAGAAATAGAGAACTTTGAGTAAATAAAATGAAAATAATAAATAATGTTTATGTAAATTGCATAATATATAACAATATAGTATATATAAATAATGTATATGTAATATATATGTGTAATTAATATATTATAGATACTAGATTTATAGATGTCTATTCAATACATTTATGTATATAAAATACATGCATATAATCTATGCAAAACAGAATATTTGCATATACATATATGTATATATATGCATATACACACAGATGGGGATGTAGCTATAGATATAAAATGTATGTAAAAATCAAAATAACCCACTGTCCATCTTTCTTGAGAAGCAGCTCAAGAAGTAATTGACTCAAAATGCAGCATGACATTAGGAAAAGTCCTAACAATTACGCTCATGGATCATATGGAACAAAATAATTTATGTTGCCAAAAGTGAGTATGAACATCTGCTGGTCATGATATAGCTATATTTTATCCTTAAGATTACCTTTCAGCATCCTGCCAGCCTTATGATACTATATCCTTCTAAACTTTTAAATTCTGAACATCAGTAATGCATTTAACCGAACTGGCACAGCACTGAAAGGACAAATTGCCTCTCTGGATTTATGTGGTATATATATAAAGGGGATAGCTAATGAAGAGCATGCTCTTCTGTCCAGCAGAGAGTGAGTCATTGTAGGATTTATCCATATGAAATAAAGGAACACATAAGCTGAAGTGACAGTGCTTTATGAAAGTGAAATAAAAGTTGAAAATGGTCACCACTTCTGCAAAAAGAGGGGAAGCAGGAAAAAGCCAAACAGCCAGGTGTATTTGTGCTTGTAATTAAATGTTCCACATAACTTAAGTTTTAATATGACAATGGAAAACAACTAAGAAATTTTCTTCTTCCTGACAATTGCTGGTTATTTATTGCTCAAAATTTTTGTTATGCAAGCACATAAAGGGTAACTAATGCACCTTTTTTACAGCAGTCTCCAATATTCGTGCAGGAATATTGCAGGATTTTCAGGATCAGATAAAAAGGAAGTGGTTTGGAAAGGGCATCACTAAATAAATGCATTCTAAAATAAATGTTGAGTAATTCAATCATCAGAATGTATGAAGAGAGTGAGCTCCAAAGTGAAACACAGTGACCAAAGAAATTAGCGGAGCCAAGTTGCTAAGCAGAGATAAATAGGGGTCTAATTGGTTTTATATATCTCAATTGTGGTACTTATTCATGTGCAAAAAACTCACAACATTAAAAATAATTTGATTTAGAAATTGTTTTCATGGAAGTGTTTGGTATGAAGCTCCTCTATCAATGTAATATAATGACAGCAGAAGAGAAGATATTTCCAATTAAACACTCGAAAGCTTCATATCCATAAATTAGTTGGTAGGCAATAGGGCTTGTATGAACTGTGACTATGAATGGGAAAATATGTTCTCTTCAGAAAAATCATGCAATTGAATGGCATAAATATGATCTGCAAATTCTGATAGGTCAGTAGTTATCTTTGTAGTTAAATGAAAATTACGTTTTCCCATATGTTTAGCTATTGTCTTCTACTGGTGGATATCAAAGTAGCTTCAAATATTTGGGTGCCCATATGACTCAGGGAAACACTAGAAGTATCACAGAATCACAGAATATGCTGAGTTGGAAGGAACCCACAAGGATCATCGAGTCCAACTCCTGGCCCAGCATGTCCATCCCTCATCAATTACCTCTTTGGAACAACTTTTTATCAGTCAAAATTAGCTTGGACTGCCATTACCCAGAACTTTCCAACCTCAGGCAGATAAAATAAATTAGCAAGTAGCTAGATTATCCAGTATCATGCCCTAGGTTTTTTCTATTTCAGTCTTACTTCATTCTTGCTGCTCAGTGAGACAAGAGAGGTGAGAACATCTAATAGCTGACATATTCCAGCTGGTGATGGATGGGAGCTTCAGACATATTTAACTCAAGATGAAATTAAACCTGGATGTCTGACTGGATGGGGTCTTTAGTTGCTGGAGTTTTCAAGGTGACCTCTGCTCTCTTACACGAGGAGCCTCAGCTGGTCAACTTGGTCCTTCAAAAAAATTTGCAACGACCAAGAGCATGGGTTCCAACAATTTTGACCCAAATTGCAGGAATTGACTGGGTCCATGGGGGTCACATTTCTGATGACGGAACATGACTGAATTAATAACTTCAGACAGCTGGAGTTTAGGGCAGGTTTCTCAATGAATTCAAATGCCAGCTTTGGGCTATACGCTTCCAACCTTGCTGCCTTTTCTTCACATAAAGAATGCTGTGGAGCATTCTTTATGAGAATACGAGAGCCCTGTATTTGTTGTGGCTCTGTGAAGAAAGACACTTAAAAATACATCAAAGTTTATCTGGAATACTGAGAAAATGGCCATGTTTAAAGCAGTAGCTCAGTAATGCACTTGGTAAATCAGTCTAAGATGAAATCAAACATTGACCTTCTTGATTCTTAGTAGGAAACAAGAAACTTTGGGGCACTGCTCTTTGCTGCAGTTTAATGAAATGTGCATAATTCAATGAAAAGAAAAGAATCTTCTGGTTGAAAAGCATGCTTTCAAGACAAAAAGATATGTCACATATATACTGACATCACTAAATTAATTTTGAGTTTTGAAATACTAAGCTTTGATTAAAATTGTATTTCAGTAAATGGAAGACTGCAATAGTTCAGATAAAAAAATAATGTTGAGGGGTTTTTCTAAATGGAAATTAAGTCTGTTTCATAGCCTTCTGAAAAAGTTTTGAAATATGTCATTTTATTTCACAAAACAAGGTTTTGTGTTTGAACCGACATAATGGTCCTTGAGTGCTCTGAATATACATGTAGTAATTTTTATCTCCTACATAATTTTCATCAAACTTAATGCCCTAAAGTCCATTAGTAATGAAAAAGAGTGGAGAAACATTTCTGACAGAGCTATGTAATGAACGCTGAATGACAGCTACTCTGGAAAACAAAGGATTTCTTGTTTTGTAATGAAAGTCGAGATCATCAGATTGCTAGCTTTGCTAAAGAGCATTGTCATTTAGTACTCAGCCCAGACAAAAAGGATATCAATGTGAAAGTTTTGTGGTTGAGGTGAAGACAAGGACTGATTCACCACACCTCACTTCAGAGCTTTGGATTCTGAATAGCAGAGATTTTTCCCTGAATGGAGAGAGTAAGTATTTTTATGAAATGAAAATCCCCTTACCCACCTCTTTCCCTACTAGGAAGTATCTTCAAAGAAGGGGTTAGCCAGCTGGAGGGGGCATTTAGGCACAGTTTCTCTCTGCATTCTGTGCTAAGGCTTCAGTGATTTGGTGGGTTGCAGACTGACTGAGTGAGGCTCTGTAATCTGCTGCTGGACAGAACCCAAAGGTTGCTGAACTGAAGAGCACCAGGGGGTGTGCATGAACATTGAATCATAGAACCATATAATCATTTAGATAGGAAAAGACCTTTAAGATCACACAGCTCAACCCTAAACCTACACTGCCAAGTCCACCACCAAAACATGTCTCTAAGCACTACATCTACACATCTTTTAAATACCTCCGGGATTGGCGACTCAACCACTTTTGTGCACAGCCTGTTCCAATGTCTGACAACCTTTTCAATGAAGAAATCTTTCCCACTATCCAATCTAAATCTCTCCTGGTGCAACTTGAGACTGTTTCCTTGCCACACCCTCCTTTCAGGGGGTTGTAGAGAGTGACAAGGTCTCCCCTGAGCCTCCTTTTCTCCAGGCTAAACACCCCCAGCTCCCTCAGCTACTCCTCATAGACCTTGTGCTCCAGACCCTTCACCAGCCTCGTTGCTCTTCTTTGGACACTTTCAGGAATGGAGATAAAGGCAAAGAGCAGAGGAAACCATCTTCTCTGCTGAAGCATTGCAAACCTGTTCCCAGGAAGCCTAAGGGAGGGAATGTATGTCAACCAGGAAAGACAGCAGGGAACAAAATACTTGTGAAAAGTTGTCAACCCCCATGGCACAACAGGTGACTGCTCTGCTTTCTGTCAGGTAGCTGTTCCAGGAAGGTTTAACAGCCTGGTTGGAATAAATTATCAAAGATCATAAGCAATGATTAATTTTTTTAAATTGCTCTTATTACATGTTCCCTATCAAAGGCAGCAAAGGGCAGAGACTGTCCCAGTCATTACAGGAATTTCAACTTTCTATGGGTTTCCTTTGATCCTTCTCTTCCCTCTGATTTCTGGGCTTCATATCAGAGAAGCAATCAGCAGAAAACCAGCTAATCTGACCACAGAAAGAAATAACTCAATACCCTAGATTTTTCTAACCTGTACACCTTCAATTTCCAGCAACAAGGGGCTGTGACTCCCCTTTTGGGAGTCTGTTCTCTTAGCTTGAGTTAACACAGTACAGTCAATTTTTCCACTCACATTTCGCACAGAAGGCTATTTCCCAGCTGTTAGAAGTAGATACTTAGCTGCTTTTAAAACTTGAGGAGTTCTGTAATTGAAACACTAAGTTATTTGGTGCACAAAAACCTCAATCAGTTGCTGCTCACACAACATATGCCAAACTTTGGAGTTTATGTTATTTTTTCTTTCTTTTTCTATTGAAAACTCTACAGAAAACTGAATTTTTCTTCAAGAAGAGGAACACCCCCCCCTTTTTTTTTCCTAATTTGATAGTTCTAGAGGATACATTTTTTTCCATAATCATGTTGAACTTACTTGTTTTGGTCTATTGCTTAAAATGAAGAGACTTTATGTTGAATGTATTCAACAGGCTCAGACTTCTTTTGAACTGCAAGAATGTTGTATAGGTTCTGGAGCTAATACTAAACATGGTGTATTGAACTGCATACAGACTTTTAAAAAATTCTCTTGAAATACGAAATGGTGTTAAGAGCTGTTTACATATTTGTATGTATGTATCTTTGTGTGTGTTCTCATGATCTCTGAAGCTGGCTAAAAAATAATTAGATAATGCCTTTAGAAAGTGTGTCTTGCTTTAAAAGTTTTCAAGATATTGAAATAAATCAACCACTTATAAAACATAATGCATTTTAAAGCCACTGACTTTTGAATATATCATATCAAATAATTTATAATCTTTCTTGAGGGTATATGTTAATTTTCTTACAAGAACTAGAGCCCAACTTCTTAAAGGTATTTTACTCTCTAATTCCCAGGGAAATCAGTGTGGATTAGGGACTTAAATTGGCATTAGACTTTTAAATAATTTTGAGAATCTGTATATAGTGTCTTAACCACAATGGCATTTATAGCAATTAAGAAATGTAATACTCGAATTATAAGTATAAAGTAGTTTTCATTGTTGATTGAAACTTATATCTGTCAAAAAACCTAAGGC
Organism: Atrichornis clamosus; assembly: GCA_013400975.1. Taxonomy (NCBI): domain Eukaryota; kingdom Metazoa; phylum Chordata; class Aves; order Passeriformes; family Menuridae; genus Atrichornis; species Atrichornis clamosus. The sequence goes on from WBMZ01005823.1 coordinate 829,257, forward strand.
AGTCCCCCAAATGTGGGAAGATTCAGCTGTTGATTGAAACTGTTGCATGTGAGAGGCAATGGGACTGAGCCTTGGCCAATACCTGGATAAAGGTTACCTGCTAAAAATAAAGAAATCTTTCAGCTGCTGTCGCTGGCTCCTGGGGGACCCAGTGAATGTCACCAAATGTTTCATAGCCACAGACCTCAGCACCGTGTCTTGTCCATGCTGACAACTAGATTAAGTCACTTGTCTTGATTGCATTATAGGGCACCTACTTGTCCCATCTTCCCATATCCTCACTTAGGTGTTGCATTCCATTTTAGTTTTCTGTTGTTTTCTTAACCCTTGAAATATTTACTAAATGCTACCAAGTGATTGTTTTCTTCTGCCCCTGAGGTGGCTGCATTCATCTCTGTGGTGGCTGAGATCACCCTTGGGCAACATTTGTGTTCATGAAATGCTCATGGGCACTCAGATGAAGGTGATGGATGTGGTGTACAGGGAAGATGGCATTTCCCTCCTGCCCGGCTGACACAGGTGGCTGAATTCTGTCAGCTGGAGTAAGTATTCCCATATACATGCAGCTGTATTTGTACAGCTTGTGAAAGCACTGCGTTCTCACCAGGCCACTGGAAGTTCTTCCATTTCGACTAACTCAGTACAGCACAGCATTCCCATGCATTTGCTTTAACAATCACTTTCCTTTTTATCCAGCAACCGTCCTTTCAATTACCTGCTGCTAATTAAAAAAACCTAATAAATATCCAGACTGTTCTGAAAACTGGTGATAGTCTATGTATTAAGTGAATAAGGACAAGTAGAAGTTAAGCTCATTAAGGCTTACAGGGGTTAACGAGCAGGAACATTAGTTGAGCATAGCTCAGAATTTTAAAGGGGGACTTCACTGGCGTGTGAGCTAACACAGAGGCTGGATCTGAAAAGGTGTATGGGGACATGAGCAAAATATCTCAAGTGAGGGTGAGGAGTTACAGATACCAGGCACTCCACAGTTGTTTTTAGGGAATTGCCAGGATGTTGTGAAAACTTTGGGTAGATTTTCCTCTGATGAAAGAAGGGTGAATGGCACTAACTGTGTGCTGCAATGGCTGAGAGCTGTGAAACTTGTTGGAGAGAAAACCTTTGCATGGAGGCCAAGCACACCAGGGCCAGCAGAGCAGCTAATCATAACCATTTGTGCCTGTCAGAAAAGTCAGTATGCCAAGGGTTTTGGGGAATAGTGTGGCCAGCAGGACTGGGGAAGTGATTCCTTCCCTGTAGTTGACACTTGTGAAGTCACACCTTGATTCCTGCGTCCAGTTCTGGGCCCCTCAAGTCAGGGAGGACATTGAGGTGCTGGAGTGAGTCCAGAGAAGGGCAACGAAGTTGGTGAAGGGTCTGGAGCACAAGTCTTGTGAGGAACAGCTGAGGGAGCTGGGGGTGTTTAGGCTGGAGAAAAGGAGGCTCAGGGGAGATCCCATCACTCTCTACACCCACCTGATAGGAGGGTGTAGCCAGGCGGGGGTCGGGCTTTTGTTCCAGGCAGGCAGTGACAGGATGAGAGGACAGTCGCAAGTACGCCGGGGGAGGTTTAGGTTGGACATCAGGAGGAAATTCTTCACAGAGAGGGTGACTAAACATTGGAATGGGCTGCCCAGGGAGGTGATGAAGTCACCATCCCTGGAGGTGTTTCAAGAAAGACTGAACGAGGCACTCAGTCCATGGTCTGCTTGACATGGTGGTGTTGGGTCGTAGGTTGCACTCGACGATCTCAGAGGTCTTTTCCAACCTAATGGATTTGGTGATTCTGTATGCAGATAGTAATTGCTGCAATACGCTGAACTCTGTTGCTACAGAATATGTATTATATGTGTAGGTAAAAAGCATGTGGTGTTTCAGCTAACTGCTGAGCTCCATACCACGCTGTCGTACACTACGGCACTCCCAAACAGCTCTCTTAATGTCCAAAATGTCAACGGCAATAATCTCCAGGCCAGGTTGTTTAGAATAAGCAAACAAAAACCCTAAACCAACCCAAATTAAACAAACCCATTTCCCTATTGTTTTGAACTAGATCTAACTTCCCATAAGTTAATAAATGTTTCATAAATTGGGTTCAGCCACACAGATGCCGTGACTGGAGTATCCAATAAAATTTGTATTCTGCAGTAATGTGGCCACTGTTTCTGTAAGGCAGCTGAGGATGCTTGCATTGGCAGGAGGAAGGTAATAAATGTCGTTTCAATTCTTCCAAATATAGGTGATAAGGGGTAATATGAGGGTGGCTGGGAATAGGAAAATGTAATCTAGGTAGAAGTGTAGATGAAAATGGCAATTAAGCAAAAGCAAAATAGAGCCAAACCAATCCTAACAGCAACAAAGATAATATTTTTTTAAATAGAGGACATAATTAGAAAAGACTGCATTCCTCATATACATACAGAGTATTCAATGTAGAAGTAGGCCTTTGCAAAAGGTGTTGGCTATTTGCATCCTCTTTTAGAAGTGGCTGGTGTTTTTAAAGACCTCTGTGAGAGGGTGCTTGACTGGTTTTAGTTAAAGGAATGGGCTTGTTTTGCATAAAAGTACTAAACTGTCTGTATTAAAGACTTGAACTCTCAGATCTCAGGGGAACCAGTGACTTTTACTTCTGGAGTTGACCATTCTTTAAGCATATTTGATCACTGCCTGGTACAAATTCTGGTCTGGGTAGAGTGCATTGATTATTCTAGAGGAAGGTTTCTCTTGTAGTCAGCCGAGAAAGAAAACAAATCCCTGATGACTTGCAAAGGTCTTGGTTTCTTTCTGGTATTTTTAGGTAAGCTGAAGTATGAGGTCTCTGAGGCTCAGCAGTTTCATTCTGGTTTCCCTGGGACCCAGAATCATGTATTACAAAACACTTAAATAGGACTAGCTTTTTTAATCTTACATGACCTTTACTGCACAGATGTGTTTTTGTAATTCTTCATTGGTGATAATAACTTGTCTGCACTACATTTCTGTTGGGGGAAAGCATTAGTAATAATTAAAAAAAGGAAAGTATCCACTGAGTTCTGAGCAGAATAGTTGCATTTGAAATTATTCTTTCTCTTTTCTTATGTCCTGGATTTTAGGATCAACAAGTAAACAGAAGTAAATTAATCTTCATCTAGCTCATTTGTGTACATCTTATTAACCTCCAGTATCTAAGGAAATGTGTCTGAACAAAGACACAGATTATCAATATTAAAAGGTCATTTTCATTATAATTAATATATGGGAACATAACTCGGGTACTTAGGGATGCTGTGGCAACTGGTTTTGTTTGGGATCTAAGGAACAGAAAGCAGCCAGTTTGAGTAGCACAAAAATATTACAGAAGTTCCTTTGAAAAGGTGACATTATATTGAATTGCAGTACAATATTAGGACCTCTACAAGTGACACCATCTTTGCACAATATAAAACCAATCTTCTGCTCCCAAAAGATGGATCAACATGGAACAGCCAGAAAATGCTTTACAATGGTCAAACCAAATGCCAGAAAATCTAATCTGTCTGCAGAAGAACGCCACACTTCTGATAAGCCTGGGCCATGACCCAGTCTGTCTTGGATCCTAAACTGGACAGTCTGTCAGCCGCAGGCCAACCCCCCTCTGTCTACGGGGCTCATGGTCCAAGGGAGGATTAGCAAGCATTTCAAGGGGCAGGGGCTAAAGGCCAATTGCTAGATTATGGTTTTGTTGTTTGGCTTTTTTTTCCTTACTAATAGCTGGAACTTCTCAGAAATAACAAAGCACATGGGAGCTTTGCTTTGGCCAGGGTGCTGTAGTGGTCTGCTGCTAAACCTCTGGTGGTGACTGGCACTGAGGTCTGTTGCCTTGATGGGGAGTTTGGTTCCTGAGTCTGTTATTTGAGGCACTTTTTCCTGATTTGTGATTTATTCTTTTCCTTCATGGGAAATTATATCAATTTGTTATAGTTCAGTACCATTACTAGTGCAAAAATCCACTTTTGAGATTTGGATAAACTGCTTTGCAGATATTTGACTTCTTGAATAGGGGAAGGTTTCTACATAGAAAGCTCACCAAAACTGTGGAGTTTGTAACAAAGAATGTGGTGACGTGTTTATCTCAAGTCCTAATTTCTTTAACATTATTTGAAAACCAGCCCACCCTTTTGCTAAGGGTCTGGCTTTTTGTGTGGAAATATATAAAGGAATGTTCAAACCACGTTTTGCAGACAATGCCTGTAGATATTTTAACTACTGGGCAGGGGATTTTGCCTTTATATTTTAAACTATTTCCAAGTCTACTATTACTGAGGGGAGATGAAAGTGTGCAATATTTTTGGACCTCTGAAGAAACCAGTCTCCTGATCAGTGTGGGAGATGTGGGTGTATGAAACATCCTGAATGTTGCCCACCTACTGGGGACCATTATGAGTTGGTAGTGGTGGTCAACACCACTACCATGTTCCCTGTGGGTCAGTGCTATCATGTAAGATTTCTGACAGGAAGCAGTCAGTCTTCAGGAATCAGGAATGCATTACCATAATGACTTCTAAGACACCTGCCACTGAGGCTCTGAATACTTTAGTAGATGCTCTGAGCTGCTTCAGCGTATGAAAGCCTCCAGGTGAGAGAGCTGGGATGATATCATCTTCAAAGAATTTCTTCAGAACTGAGAATATTCAAAGTTGCCTTGAAGATATTTTTAAGTCTACACTTTTCCTAGTAAGTAGTTATCCTTTGCTTAGATATCAAAAATTATAGCAGATTTTCTTGAAATTCGACAAAGTTTTGACAGAAAAGAATAAAAGATTATTTTCTGAAACTAACTCTAAAAAGGGAAACAAGATAATTAGGAAAGAAAAAATGCAAAATAAACAGTGCTTAGTAAAGCTGAATAATATATATTCTTTTAATTAGTTTTGCTAATGAAAATGATAGAGAGTAACAGAGTCAACTAACAAAGGTGTTTTGCTCCACTGTGTTCAGAAAAATACAAAGTTTAGAAAGTCTTTGTAGAAAAACATCTCGAAAGCACTGAGGATTTAGTCATATGATCTAGGAGATCTGGGTTTACTCAATGTGTTCTTGCAAGGCTTTTCCTTACATGAGTGAAGAAATCGAAGCAGGAAGTTTCACAAGAAGAACAAATGAGGTCCAGTTTTGTATGGCTTTGGATGTTCTGATTGAGTTATTTGCTCTCATCTAATGAAATCTTGGCTGAAGCTTTTCCTGGAGATGGTTCTAGGAGTTGTCTTCCCCTGGCAGCAGAACAGGAGCTCTATTCTCCTGCCTCGCACATCTCTGTGCTTTCTTGAAACTCACAGGAACACAAATTTGTTGAATTCACGCCCTGCCTAACGCCAGCACGAAGGATACTTGTGTGCCTGGAAGCGGCTCCCAGATGGGATACCAGTAGATGGCGCTTGGGAATGTGCAATGTGCACACTCCACTTGAGGGAAAGGTGATTTATTTCTGTCACCAGTCGATGAAGGATAGCACTTGAGACATGACAATCTCAAACTAAAACCATAGAAACATGATGACCTGTAATTTCTTAGAACAGAGAGAGAGGCACACCTCCTTTTCTTTTTTTTTTTTTTTCAATGCACCCTGGAAATATTTGACTGTTTGTACTTCCCTCCCAATACAGAAATCCTCTGGTGACTCTTCAAAGACTGGCAGTATTTGTCCTTGGGGCTCAGAAACCTTAGAGGAAGATCCAGCCGGATAATGGGGCCTCCCCTGAAGCTCCCCCACTTCCTCCCCTTCTGGTCAAGGCATCCCTACTGGCTTCTGCAGGAAAACACTGCACAGAAAAGGCAGCATGAGCTGAAGATGGTCTTCAGAGAGTGGCAACAGCAAAAGAGCTTTAAATTAGGACTATTGGTGGCAGTGGGAATCAATGCTGAAGTAGCTGTACCTCTGCCCTGTACTTTGAAGGGATGACAGTTATCCTGCAACAAGACACATGGGGTGACGCTTTGGTGACTGCCAGGGAAGTGCCTGCCACAAGAAGAGAAAATGTTTTCTACTCCACATCGCTTGCTTTGAGGGAAGAGTAGTAAAAGGCTGCTGCCCTTCATGACCTAGTCCCCACACTTTCTCCAAAGCTCTGCCACCAGTGCTCTAATGCTGAAAGGATTTTAAGTTATTAGAGTTTTTTTCATGCTGTTTCTGCACTGCAGAGGTCTAGTAAGTTAAATGTCCCATAGCCAGTTACTCCGTCATACAACAAAGGCTCGGCATTTATTGTGACTTAAACAAATAGCAAAAAGGAGAAGGATTTCAGGTGTGGGAGTGTGTGTGTAATTTATATAATTTTTCATAGATATGACTTACCATTTTCCTGGCAACTTTACCACAAGGGACCTCAGAGCTGTAGAAGGAGGCAAACAGCATTGCCTTAATGTGAGAGAGAAATTCCGCTAGCACTTTGCCAGAGTAATGGGCAAAATTATGCAGTTGTGTCCCCTGCAAAAGGCTGGCAGTGCAAAGGGCCTTTTTATCCCAAATGAGCAGCTGAATAATATTTTTGACAACTTATTGTGAAGAAAATGCACAGTGTTTTTGAGAAGGGGTTTGTTTCTCTTTCACCTTTACTTCATTGCCACATAATATACATCTGAGCACCCCTTTTCAGCCTTGCTAATATGGCATATTTCATATTGCATGGAAGATTGTGAATAACTTACTCATGGAAATGTTGACAAAATCTTCACATTTCTGCAACTTGTATGTATGCAAATAAATCACTGTTTTTCTATTAAAACTGCCTCCACAATTCTTATTATTATCCAGACTTACATTTGTTTTCTATAAACCTTTCTCTTTTGGGTGGCTTCAGAAACACTAATCCATAAAACCTAGCAGCCAATATTGGTGATCCAAATCTAAATTTCCATTTTTTTTTAATGGCTTAGAGTACTGGTTCAAACGCAATTATATCAATGAGAATCTTTCCATGAATCAAGATCACACAGAGACACTTAGGGGTGGACAAGCTTGTTTTCTGCTCCTTGAAACAGGCAGTATTCCTACTGATTCCAGTTTGTGTTGGAGCAGGTACTAAACATTTTGGCCAAGTTGCACAGTGAGTCAGTTTTAGTGGAACAGATTTCAAAGGGTTTTACTACACTATCACCTCTCCCTACATTCATATAATTTAAATCCTGAAGAGAGATCAAATCATCCATTAACCTCCCACAATTAGCCCTAAAATATTTTATGAGATTTAGAGCCTTCTACTTGCAGGGAGGTGAAGAGGCAAACCGAGAGAGGGGTGTGGGGGAGAAAGGGAAGGAGATCTCGTTTAGGTCTAGTTGACCCTTGAGCACAGATTGAATAGATGAAGAAGAAAAATGAGTAATTGCAAAAGTAAGAAAACTGAGAGAATTTGACATCTCTCTCTGGAGGATGAGGGTGAGAATGATGGTGTTATGATGCTTGACAATTCTCAGTATTCAGAGCACACCTTGATACCATTCAGCAAAACCAGAGGCCTATACAAAATTGCAAAAGTGATAATCTTTCAAAAAACAAATCTGTGGGTAAGCTAAGAAATTACCTGGGGAAATTCCTGCTGAGATATTGTGGTAATGGTTTAGAAGATAATTCAGTAACTGCAATCCCATGGAAGCTGCATATTAGTAACAAGGGATGTTAGTTCTGGGATAAATGTCCTAGTTGGGTTAACAAACTGCGTCACTATCTATTACTTGGTAGAGAAAAATATAAGCGGCTAATTAATGCTTTGGGGACTTAGCAGGAATAAAAAACAACAATGAAAAAACCCATACCAGGGTTCTCCCACTTCCCCAGAGATAAGGAAATGCAGGAGGTAGAAAATGATTTATTATTTTATGCTGTTTTATTCCAGCCAGAACTTGTCAGAGGGCTACAAAGCGTAACTCAGCTTTAATCAGCGTAAATTTTGAGCTTGATTCATTTCTGAGTAGCGTTAAATTTCACTGGGTTTATAATCATATAAATGTAGAGCTCTCAAGGTGATCTAGTCCTTAATAGTTACTAGTGAATTTGGCCCACACATTGCATTAGTTAACTGTACCATAAGGATGCTAATGAGGTGAAGGGTAAGTCAGTAATTCTTTGCTACCATAATTCCAATGAACTATGAAGGAATTTATTACAGTGCAATTTGTTTGTTCTGAATAGCATAGTCTGTAGTGAAAACTAGTGAAAAGAACTTTTGGTTAGGTGGAGAAAATTAGAGATATATTTAGCAGTAAAGGTTATTTATATATAAAAAATTTTAAAAACCCTGAACACACACAAGCCTAAACATAAGCAATGTAAAAATTAAATTTCAAATATAGGGTCTCTAGAAAAGAGTTTTCAAGTACTTTGAATGGAGGTAACCTGTAAAAATGTAAGAATACTGAAAGAGAACATGGACTGTTTGACAATTCCGGGTAATGATAGGAAAACTGCTGGAACAATAGAAATGGGAAAAGTAAGATCCCTTCTGACTCACTCAGAAGATAGTTTTGACCTATTGACGTAACTTGAAAAATTCCTGCTGATCTTCTAGGGAAGTAGGGACTTTGACTCAGGTACTGATGAACTGCTTAAAGGCTCCTGGGGTGGAGTGGAAAGGCAGGGGACCATTTTGAGTTGAAATGTCAGTGTGTCCTGACATCCCAGATGCAGGATTTGTGAAAAGCAGTCAGCTTCACTGTTTCACCTGAATGTCAAAAGCTGCAGCTTGTATATGGTGAACATTAGCTGTGAAAAACAGCTGTTCAATATTTTTTTAACTATGATGATTATTTTTAGTTCAATGCCTCTTTAAACCTGAGCTACTCCCTTTTCACCATACCTATAAGAAATCTGCCTGCTGGCAGATCCCCTTTGAAATTTGTTTTTTGCCTATAAGGAGCAGATGCTTAACAGCAAACCTTTTCTCCTTCCTTTGCAAACTTTTCCCCTGAGAATACAAAAAGGAAACTTAATCCAGGTTTCATGCTGTCCATGAAGTCAGAGGGTTATCTGGCAGAGTTGTGACTTCACCAGATTTTGCGCCTGTGTGTGAAAAAATACAGATTTGATTAAAATGGGCACTTGCTCTGCAAGCCTCTGCATGCTGGTCACGTTTTGAAAGTGTGCAAGGTGTGTTGCACTGAAGTTTGCCATGTGCATGCTCTGTGTGTCTGTGTGCACGTGCACACGGTTGTTGCAGCTTCACGCTGCGTGTGGGGAATTCAGCTTGCAAAGCAGGATGTCAAGATCTCTCTACTGACAAGTGGGCCAAGGGATAAATGCGGTTGTCTAAATACTGGCATCTGGTGCTATTATAGGAATTTTGGAGTACAGTGCTTTTTCCTTATCTACTATTCTGGTCTGTCATATGAAGTCCTCTATCATGTCTTCCAACCATACATTTTTGTTGCATAGTGGAAATGCCATTAGAACAGTATTTTAAGGAAGTAAATTGAACCCCTAAATTAAGTTACTCAACGTGAAGCTGAATCCCGCCCCTGTCAATCAATCACAATAGATTTCAGCCTCACGTTCACATAAATTTTCAAGTAGACGACATTGTTTCACCTTAGAAAGGCATCAGTTTCTATTTAATCATTAGAAGGATTTTGTTCTTGGCTCTTTTTTCTACGCTCAGTAAGCATTAGCACTCTGTCTGTTACCTCTCAATAGACATAAGTCCTTTCCACTCCTGGCCGTTTTGCCCATCCTTATGGCTCTACAAATGCTGTAGGTTTGTGTTTGGACTCAGTCTGCTATTCTGAGTGAGAAAGTAGCAGATAGAGTGCATGAGGATGAGGACAAGACCCTAAATTACATGTGATATGATTTTCTAGCTGTGAAAACTAATTTTTTTTCAATTAGGCATAATGCTAAACCTTCAAAGTAATGCTGGTAATGACACTACTGTTTTTGCATATTCAGCCTCAGGCTCTTTTGTGGTGCTGAGCACTCAAAAGCCCGTGGAAGTGAATTATATGTTTGTGTGGTTCCTGCCCACTGATACTGCCCAAATGGATTGAATTAGTGCAATATTGGAAAGATAAATTTAAGCTCCTCTGAACATAGGTGGAAGTTCCTCTGCTCCAAATTCTTGTCGCTGAATATTATTTTTAGTCCTGGTTCTGGATATTTTTCCATAGCATATGCCAAGTAGTTTATGTTTGGAGGCAAGGGCAAGCTTGTTATATCTTTGTATTTTGGAAACAAGTTAGCCCTTCACAGTATTTCTCTAGAGACTTCTTCTTGTACTAGACTAAGAAAGGAACAAAGAAACATTCGATAACGGAAGCTCTAGTCTGAAACGAGCCGATATCGTCAGTTTTTTTGGCATAAGATGGTGAATGTCAGTAGATAAGAAAACATCATGGAGATTTGGACTCCAAAAGCATAAAAGCATCAAAAATATTCATAATCTTTTCCAAAGATTTTACCATATTATGAGAGCACTCTCAAATCAAATGCAAATTTAAATTTAATTAATTCCCTACAAGAGTAGCAAACCTCTTTACTATTTAGTTTACATGAATATGTTGCTAGACTGGGCCTGAAACATAATCCTTAGCCAGAAAATACACTTAGAATACGGCTTCAGATCCAGAAACCATTTCCTTGGTACATATATGGAGTGCTGCTATGGATGTTTTCCATTTCCCATCCTGGAAAATAGTTTCTGTAGACCCAGGCCTGCCATTTCTGGGGTGGAACAGCAGTGCCCACAGAGCTGGGGGGACCCACTGGCCCTCAAAAATCACAAAAATGCCTGAGCTCAGGAGCCCCCTGAGCTCTGTAGCTCTCCTCCAGTTAGGCTCCCTTTCAAACACAGTTCCCTCATCTACAAAAAGCTGTCTCACTCTGGACCTTCCCGTTCGAATGGCAGCAGGAACCTGTTTTGCAGATCTTACTTGTTATGTTTCAGAGAGCTGCTGCTGCTCTTCTTTGAAGAGCATTTCCACAGTCTTTCTCATGGAGTTCCCACTTAATGAAAAACCTTCACAAAACTTCTAATAAACTTCTTCAGAGACTGTTTTGTAGTGAAATTGCAATTTGATTCTTTGCCTTGAGATGTTAGATCTTTTCCTCTAAGATCATCAGGATTTTTTTGGTTTTTAATATCAATCTCTCATAATGGAAAGGAATATTAATTATTGTATTTTATTATTTATTTTAATGACATCAACATGTAACCTCACCATTGGGCAGCAGCCATGCTAGGTGCATGACAAGCCCAGGAAAGATACAGACTGAAGCAAATATAAAGGAGAGTTTTTAAAAAACAAAACACCATAATTATTATATTTTGGCCAATTAGTGACTTACTATCTCCTGTCTCTTTTAGTGGATCGTAATACATTCACTAATTGTTCTCATTATCGCCATCAGAAGAATGAGTTTCAATTTCTTCAGGCACACACCATACTAACCCCATGTGTCACTTAGATTCAAAGCAGAGTCAGTATTTCCCTGCACCTCTTTGTACATGCAGTCAGCAGCTCAGCACTTGAGCTGTGGTCCCAAAGGCACGAACCTTGTGGGTGTTTTGTGCCAGTCAACAAGTGGGATTTAGGATGTTAAATACACATGGGATAAGAGGCAAGAAGCAGTGCATGATTTCATTTGCAGGAAGGAATTTATTCCATGGAAATAGTGATCAAGGTGTTTTTTTCAATAGCTGAGAAATGGAAATCCATGTCAGAGAGGGCTTACACATATAAATATATATATAGGTATACCCCATATATAAATGCACACATATATGTAGGTGTATGTATTTTATCTGTGTACAGATGAGTGTATTGGGTGGTTGAGCGAGTATATATATTTGTATATACATATATAAACCAATATTGGTCTTGAGGAGTGACTGATTCTTTCTCACAGTAGTGTCTCTAAGTGCTGTGTTGGGTTTCAGATCCCAGGACCATCATCTGCCCTAGCAGATACATGAAATCCCTTTGGACTCTTCTTTTAGTCTGCAGAGTTTCTTTAACTTGATGCTGAGGAGCCTCTGGATCAGGTTGTAAGGCTGCACAACAATCTGCTCCGGAGGAAGAAAAATCCTTACTTTCTGCAGTAACTTTCTAATTGCAGTATTTACTGAACTCTTGGCAGTATTGGTGGGGGAAAAAAAGCCACACTATCATCTCTTCCTTATCACTTTTTAAAGGTCTTTTTCCAGTTGGAAGCAAATATCTTTCTTTGTTCACAACAGCTTGCAGCCTATTGGGAGGACAGGGTGAACTAATGTAGGGAGATGTTTGTTTAACCATATTGGGTGGAGGTGCTTCTCCATCCTGGGCACCAGCAGTAACACAAAACAGAGCTGATGTCTACGCAAGGCAGCTCCTCTTTGATGCATGAGCAGAAGAATGGCCTGAAAGGCACAGCCTAGACCTTGACAATACCTGGTGTTAACAGAGAACTCGGGGTGTGTGTGTGTTTGTATATAACTAAAACCAGGCCTTAATTGTGGGTCTTAGTCTTGTGAATAAAGCTCAGGCATTCCCTGCCTGTGGAGGACCACACACATGTATGGGCTCAGATGCATCCTGAGGCAGAGAGGTCCTACAGCCTTGACATGTGCCCATTTGCCATGCCATACTATGATTGAGATAAATCAGTAGAGAAACTATTCCTGGTTTTCTTATTCCCCAGTCAAATTCAGGTGAGGGACGGCCTTAAAAAATAGAAGGTTCTAAGCAAGACTTAAGGTGGGATTCAATTTAAAAGAAATATAAAATTCTCAGCTGCCAGTAAAAAAAAAAATCTGTCACTCCACCTCCACCAGTCGTCTTACCAGGGGAGCTATTATATTTTAGGCATCAGCTCCTAGGACCACTGCCTAGATCTAACGTCCACGTGAAAGTAAAAAAGTCCATTGTACATTTAATTTCTTTTGTCAACACTTACATTCCTACCCCAAGGCCAGTTGACTGTTCAAGTGCATAGTCCTTCATTCAGAAAAAGGGGTAATTTTAACCATATAAACTAGCTAGCAGACTGGTAACTTAGGTTATTGAAGCTGAACTATTTCATGTTGAATTCTTCATTTGTTATGTAGCAGCTTGTTGCTTTTCATACATTCATCATCCACACACCCTCTCCATCAAGTCCTGTTCATTTCCTGCTTTGTCCTGTTTGTTACACATTATTTTACAGTAACACACAAAATATCTGCTTCCCCTCCACATAAAAGATTTCTTTTCTCTGCAGCAGTAGCTTAGCAATGGCACAGATCCAGCATCCATCTTGCCCTTGGATACAGTCTCCTTATTAAGTGAAGGATAAAGCAAAGATCCAACAGAGCTGTCAGCTCCTAATTTCCTATTGCCCAACACCTCACAAAGTGGGAATGAACTGGTCATTTGGACAACTGACCTCCCCTTTGTACCTCCTAGTGTGGCAGAAGCACTGCAATCCATCACACAGTGGATTTCTTCCCACAGTAACAAAGTTGTGTGTGAGTTGTTTGTAGAAGACACTAAATCATACTACTGATGCCCCGTGAGTGTTTGACTTTGCAGTGTGGTTTGGCCCCCATCACTGCAGAGGTCTGGTGGCATTTTGTTAGAGAAGGGTGCAGGGAGTAGGGGTGAGGAAAATGATTTGGGGTAGAGAAAAATGTATCTTTTGTAGATTAGTTGTGCTACACTGAATTCTGATACAGCAGCTGGTTAAATTAAACGTTTAGGTCTTACCAGGCTGTTTTCTGTGAGGTTTTTAGGTCTTTAGGTTAAAACAAATGCAAGGAAAGGTGTAAGGGAAGTGGGGTTGGTTTGCCTGGAATCACGGGAACTGAAGAGTGTGGGAAGCTGGGTAGGGGTTAAGATAACTAAACAAATAGTTAAGACAGTCAGAGGAAAAGGGCTGCTGCATGAGAGGAAGGGATAGAGCTGTTCTCTCCATTCCTTTGGCAATAGGACAGGCTGTAATGGGCTTAAACTGAGGCAGAGGCTATTTAGTTTGGGCTTTGAAAAAGGAAATGATCTCGAGCAAAGAAGAGTTAAAGAAAGGCATCACCAGTATGGGGGTTTGGAAGAACAATATGACCTTGTATGGCTGCTTTTTATGATTACTTGCAGGCTAACAGGTATAGAAAAATAAGCACTGACTGCAGCTGCCTTGTACTAAGCTGTGGGGAAAAAGCAAAAAAGTGCCACAGCTGACTCTAGCAGGGCTCCTGCCTTTCTGTCACAGCAGTGCTCCTTTAATGGTATTTGCCTGTATACATTTACCAGTGGGCCTTTGGTTGAAGGAATAAAGCTTTAACATAAAACACCTGCTACTCATGTGGCAGTTGCAAAAGAGGTTTTTATTGGTTTTTGGGTTTTTTTAATTCTGCCTGATAGAAAAGGACAGCAGGTGCTGAGGGAGAAGGAGATTTGACCACAACCCACAATGATACCTTGTCCCCTCTTCCAGACATTGCTAACTAGCCATAAACTGCAATAAATGAAGTTTTGTCAGTCTGCCAAATAGATACATGCATTTCCATTTCACTAGTGCAATTATTTAATGTAACCTCTGAATAATATCTTTAACTCAACATATTCCTGTTCAGGAAGAGAGGAGCATAATGCATTAAAAAAAATTACCAAAAATATCCAAAATCATGGGGGTGGCTAAAGCAACCAAATTAAAGTGTCAAAGAAGAAGAAAATAGTTTATCTCTCTCCACTCAGAAAAATGGAAAACAATTAACACTGACATTTCCTGACTGTAAGCCGTGCAAACTTAATTTCCAAGGTCTGGATTAAACTAAAATTTTAGGAGACTGTCCTGTCCTTACAACCCTTTGTAAGCTTATTGCTCCTGCTCTAATAGCTTATTAGGTATGAAAAAGAAAGGTTGAAAAGATTTATATAATTTTGAAGGGGAAAAACAAAACTCACTAAGAGATTCCTGAGATAATGAGACCCACATCTCCCCTGATAATACGAGTCTTTTGCTGACTGAAACACAGAATATGTAAGCACTAAAACTTCAGGGTGGAAACTGCACCAGGTCCAAGCATGTGAAACTCTTGAAAAAGAGTTCTCCTATCTGTACTTACTAGAATGTGCTATTTTCTAAGTCAGGGTTTACTGGTTCTTGGTTGATAGTATCAAACACTGCAATTTCCAAAGGAGACCAAGAGATTTATGTGTTCAGCTTCCAAGGAATGGGAACAAGTAATAAGACCAAACACATAAAAGCCAAGACGGAAACCCTGAGCCTGAACCACGTTCCATTTATCATGCTAGGGACATGTGTGGAGGCAGTGGGGTGTGAGTGTGATCCCTGCGACAGCCAGAAGTGCAGCTGCTGTGAGAGGGAACCCCCGCACCAAGCAGGACATTGATGTTTCTGCATGGCAGGGAGGGAGCACAGGTGTGCACACAGGTGTGCGTGGGTGCCTGGCACGCTACCGAGCTGTGCCCAGGCGTGTTTCCTAACCAGAATCAAGGCGTATCTCCAGACACAACTTTTAGCCAGCACGGGCATCTGTGCCCTTTTGCACGCCAGGGTAGGTGCTGCACACCAGCATTAATGACTTATGTCAGGGGTGTGGGTGATGAACAGATACCCTCTGACATTAACTTTTAGCCATAGCTGAAATCAATACATCCCAGTTGTGGGCACTTCAGCTTTTATTAATGTCCAGTGAGATGTGTTGGCTTAGAGTTAACGTGTCAACACCTGAAAATTCATTTTCCCATAATCAGCACTTTTTAATGTTCATTCAGCTAGAAGATAAAATAAAAACACAGGAGGAGGCATTTGTCTTCGACACAAAATCATACAAAAAGTCTTTTTTTATTAAATATACATTACTTACAGTTTAAGTCTTTCTTCTGTACAACATTAACCATAGAAAACAAAAGAAGCTAAGGCTAAATTTTTTCAACCCCCGAACAGGGTATTAAGACATGTTACATTGTCTACAAAACTGACTTAGACTGAGGCAACGTCCTGTGGAATTCTCTTTAGAAAACCAGATAGTGAAAGGGGAATAATCTAAATCTCCATTTTGCTTTTTACTGTAACTGAGAGACTCTTGCATTAGCCTTGGACAGACCATTTAAAAAAAAAAAAAAAAAGTATTTTTTTTGCTTTGCTAGTAAAATGAACAGAGTTTTGAGAGATTTATTTAATACAGTTTGAGTGGAATAAAGTAAAATGAATGATGAAGAGCTCATCTGTAGAAAAAGCCAATTTTTAATTATTACAAAGACTTAATATCAGCTGCCATTTTGCCTTTTCTTTCTTTCCTTTATATTTTTTAGGGTGCCTTTATCCATTAAAATTCCATAAAATCCTTCCAGTGTTAGTGGGTGGGTTCCCAAGCTGGTTGGCAAGACAACACCCACAGACCAACCTTCCCCATAAACACATTTTCAGAAACTCCTGAAGGTGTCTTAAGCTGTATCATGGGCTATGTGGAGCTGAAGTTCATTGCCTTATACCAAATTTTATCCACAGTTCTGCTAGAAAACAACACAATTTCAGTGAATGCAACTCTTGATGACAGCAGTAAGGGATGATGAATAAAAGGTCCTGACTTGAATTCATGTATGTCAGCCCCGGTTTGCAGGAAATCATCAATGTCCTTGCCTAGGGCAATATGAGGCTAAATTCATCTGTGATGTGTCTACATTGACCTAAACAGGATTACAGCCAGGTCTGAACCCGGCTCTGTTTCCTTCACAAAGTGGGTTTCAAAGCAGGTCAGGTACGACAACATTAAGGTTCTTGCTATCATATAGATGTAATGGCCTACGTTACATATTTCGTTTGCAAAACTCACAGAGTAGAGATTTTCATGACCGGATGTCTGAATAAAAAAAATGTATCTGCTTGCTCTCCTAAGCTCCTGAAAATTCCTGGAGTGGGTTTGGGTGTCCGAGTACTCCACTGTTGTGAATGGGAAGTGAGGCTGTGACTGGCTGTATCTCAGCTCTACCTTAGAAACAATAGTTCTTCTTTCTCACACTGCATTGGCAGCAATGACAAAACACATCAGAAAAGAGTGTGTCCAGACGTGATGCAAGAAGGAGCTGTAAAGGGCATGCAAAAGTGAGTAAACAACTTCCCATGCAGAAGTCATACCAAATGGACTCTCTTTAGGGTTGTGGGATTGAAATTTGTGGAGAGATTATGACTAGCATATCAAAAAGTAAATGGTGTTGAAATGTGAACAGCAGTCAGTAATTTAGAAAAAAGCTGCCACAAGTATCCTAAATGAGGGAGGGATGGGGAGTGGAAAATCTCTAAGCAAATGCCATTCTTTGGATCACCTGTTGTACCCAACATTTCATTAAATGTTGTGATTGTTTGAGGGAAACATTCCCCAATTCTCCTTTGGGTTTTCTGGGAGAGTTCCAGTTATCTAACTGGAGAGATCTGGATTAGTATCAGCCAGAGCTCTGGAAACCTCTCCTATGTTTGAAGCACATATCTGATACTCTACAGGTCATCAGGAGAATTAAGACGATGTTTTGGCAGACTAGGTAACAATTCTTTCCATGGCAAAAACCAGCCACTGAAAAATACCTGAAAGCCTGAAATACCTGAAAACCTGGAAACCATCCACTTGATGGTTACTTGGTGTGGCTTCAAACACAGCATAACTTTTCTGAGAGCTTTTGCCTCCTTCACTGCCTCATCACAATTGTAGTTTGAAGCATTAATGTCCTCTTTTCCCCTTAGAGGTCACCACCTCTGTATCTCCACGATGGAGTGCAGTCTCCCTTCTGGTTGAACAGCCAGCTGACGTTGTGATTCCTGTGGCTGCCAGGAGAAAAATCATAATCTTAATTCGAATTGGAAAACAAGCTCCTGACTCCTACCAGCAATTTGATAGCTCCACATGTTAAAGGACAAAGGAGAGAAGAAGAAAACAGAGGTGAACTAGACATGGAATGACACTGTCAACACAAACTGTTGCCTTAATCCCTCCTTAGCTTGGCTTGTAGACTCAGCACATTACAAACAACAAACAATGAGCTTACAAATTACAAGAGTTCACCAGAAAGTGTGCTTTTTTTTTCCCCAATTTTTGTTTTTGTCAGAGTAACAGTGCAAAAGATCACAAAAAGTAAGTATCAATACATTGAAATATCCAAACTCCTATATGCATGACTCAAAATAAACAATAGAAGAAAAAAGCTACCTCAGACCCACAAGAAGAGTGTGTTTAGAAGTTTCATGTACAAAAGGAGCAGGGAGGAGGGGGCCGCCCACACCGAAAGAGGACATGAAGATCTTTCCACTGGGAAAGAAAGTGCAGCAAAGTGCAGAACCGAAGTGAACAAATAATGCTTTGAAGCTGTGATAGTAACCTGTGAAGAAAAACCCTAAAACCTTCAAGAGCATGATGCAGCTCTAACTGTAGTCAACCAAGAGGCCTCCCACCAACCTCTAAAGACTCTGGATAAGGCCCTTGGTTTGGCAGGGATGTAACTATATCACTTGTTTGACAAGTAGGCATGAAAAAACTGCATGAAAGCTTTGAAATAACACTCACAAGATCTCAGACTTTGCTCAGGTCTTTTACAAAGTGTTGCTTTCTGAAAAATAAAATACAAACAACTGCTTTGTGTCTGTGAAAAAATGGCAGTGCAGAAGAATACTCAAAACCAGTCGTTTGGGGTAAGCTTTGTTTAGGTGAGAGCCACAAACAATGGCATGAGATGGCAGACCACAACGGGGTCAAGTTCTGCCTTCTCTACACTCTTGTTGAGGTGGAGATGCATGTCCACTGATTGGCTTACATTGATGAAAAGGAAGTTTAATTTTGTTCTGAAGATGGGATTTTTTTTTTTTTTCCACAGATGAACTTATGGTTTCTGGATGGGCACTTACTACAATTTGAAAAGCCAACAGGTATCAGACGTATCTGCTTGGGGCTAACAGATGCAAGATATGACAGACAGGAGACTTACATCCTTACTGGAGCAGCAGGGACACCCCAGTATCATCTCAAATGGCACAAGGCATGTAGAAAGGCATCTAAGGGGGCTGAGTTAGCTTTACGTTTGGAAATGTGTGGATCTGGCTACGTGTATGCTGTCTCCCACATGAGACAAAAGATGGATATTGGATCTAGAACAGACGGGAAGGAGAATTAATCCCTTCCAAGCCCCACAGATTACTGATAAGATGGTCACTGGCTGAAAGCAATATTTTGACACTTGATTTTCATGTATTTGACTACAAGTAGATGTATGCATTTACTAGGCAGAGATGCCTAGTGTAATTTTAGATGCAAGGTGTCCTTCCTTGACCCCATCTGTCATCTCAGTAAACAAACAGGTCACTTGTAAGACCTGTGCAGATGTGTCTACTGGATCTGCAAAACTACAGTAAAGTTCTGCTAGAAGTAGCTGACCTATTGCCCTGTCTCTATAATCAATGGAGAGAAAGATGCACCTCTAGTGATTCATTTCATCTTACAGGATGTTTGAGACATTTGCCCTGTCCTCACTGACCACCAGGCTGGACAGGACTGGATGACAAGTGTAAACCAGGCAGTCGGTAAAATGAAATGCAAAGTGAAACAAACCCAAAAGACTCAGATAAAAGCAATATCCAAGTGCTTCATAGGTCTAGGACTCAATCTTATCTCAGCAAAATCAATAACTGACTTAATTAGGAAATGATTCATAACCCCTCACCCTAGTGGAACAATATAATATATTGATCGCTCCTCACCCAATATGTGAAATATGTGATCAACTAAATGCTAATATAGTCAAAGATCTCATTAAAATAAGGGTTTGGCTTATACTGTAAAAATTGAGTAATTGATATAAACAGGCTGAGTTAAGTCTAGCTAGATCCAGCTAAAATAAAGCAGAGAGAAAAAAATCTTATCTTTGTAATCTGGCTATTAGTTTTAACTTAAATATCAGGGGCGTCTCATGACTGAACACAATCTGATAACAGCATAACTCTATATTTCTCATTTTTACAGTCATATTTACCCAGATGAGAATTCTGCTTCCAATGGGTTAAAAGTGAGTCTTTTGTTTGGCTTTTTCACTGCAGACATAACCTAAGTGCTGAGCCATGGAAAGAACAAGAAAAAATGAAACCAATGTATGTGTTAAAAATTGACCCAAAACACTCACACTGTCTTGTCTCTAGTAAGTGAATAAGGACAGATTAAATACTAACTGCCAATTACATAGGTAACTTACTTAGAACAAAAGTTTTATTTCCGAAAGAGAAATGGGACTCAATTTTCAAAAGTATTTAAATGTCTTGTAGTATATTAAAACTTTTCACAGCAAGGCAGAAACTGAAATTCAACTGAAATGAATTTGAGTTAAATGCTCATCTTGTTTAGTCACTTAAGCATTGATCCACATCCTCAGGAGACTAAATTCCTTGTAAAGCCTATCTTTCACCCAGGTGGCAGCCTATATCACACTGAAAGTTAGTTGGATTTAGCTTTCTGACAGCCAGCCTTCCTTTGTTTTCTACAGCCAGGCACCAGGAATCACAGACAGTCCTTCTAGGCATCCAGCTCAGACTGCATGACTAAATATCTTTATAAGCATGGCTATTATTGGCCAAGTCTTTTCTGGAAAACAGGAATTTGCAGTGCCTAAATTCATATCTAAGATACTTTGTAATTTCACAGTCTAAAAATCCCTGCCTAGCAATAATAATTTTCAGAGGATATCATATCACCAAGAGAAAAAAAAAAGACTTAGTATCCTCCTACCACTCCCTTACTTTTATTATAGAAGTCATCTTGGGGAAGCAAGAAAAACAAAACAATGCCTCCAAAAAACTCTTTGATATTCTCAAGTTTTCCAAGTGAAACCTGAAATTTTAAGTATTTAAATATTATTCCCTGTGTTCACTGAAAAATATTATCAAGAATGATAGCTGAAAGAAAAAGGTAAAACACCCCATTCAAAGAGAAATGTTAACAAAAATAGCAGAAATAGCTTTCAATAAATGGGGAAAGACTTCTAATTTCAATTAAGGAAAATGAAAACCATTTTAGCAGTTATAGATTTTTTTCTCTCCTTCTCTTTTATTAAAACAAAATATTAATTGCCCTTAACTTGTACGGAAGGAAATCATATTATGCCCTCACTAAAGAAAGCATTAGAATAAAACAATAAAAAAGAAAAAGGAGTTAGTATTAGGATAGTTCATTTAGTATATTTTAGCTATCTTTTAATAAGAAGAATTTTGACATCCTGATTTAGAAGTCCATACAAATGTGTTCAGTTGTTCAGCCCTGTAGCATAACAATATTCCCAACTCAGTACATCCATAGGTGGAGATGCTGTATACTCATGCATGCATTTATATGCAGTTCTTTCTTTTTACAGATGTACACCAACATAGCTAAATTTTCAAGGAGTTTTACCAGTCTGGGTTATGTAAGAGGAGGATAAGGGAAAATGGACAAACCAGCCACTGACAGAGTTTGCAGACGCAGGCTGGCACAGAGCATTGCCCTCTGGCCCAGGACTGAGACTCTGAGTGTATCTGAAACGTTTGCAGCAACACTAATATATACATTTGGTGATGAGAACATGATCCTCCTTGAGAAAGCTCAGCATCTTGCAGAATCAGGTCCTAAGAAGGCTGAGAGCAATTTAGTAACTTCAGAAATGAGAGAACTCTGCTGCATCATTGCTCCATTGCTCAGTCTCTGCTTTCCAGCTATTCCGCTGCTGGAGCTGCTTTGTTTTATTGTTGTACTTTGCAGTACCTTTACTCCTGGAGACTAACATGTAGGAAAGCAGGATGTTTTGTATCTGTAAGTGTATCTAGAGAAAAATACACACCTGGGGGCTTTCCCCCCCTTCCTATTCCATTCTTCAAAAAGCAAATTAAGCACATTAGGAGTTCAGAAATGCTTCATACAGAGGCCATTTCAGAGAACATGATTCAAATATGGGCAGAGGGGCCCATGAACTTGCTTATTCCTCCCCTTCTGCCATGCCAAACAAAGCAGCTTTATCTGAAGGAAGGAAAGAGAGAAGATAATTGCTTTGCCAGGGTTTTACCGCAAAAAACAAAGCAGCGTAAAGGGAACCCGGGTACTGAGTCCATCATTCCAACACTCAGCACGCAGAAACACTCTCAAGTAATTGTGTGTTGTGCAAAGGGCCAGTATGTGGCAAAAGGGTGTTGTTGATCACGGCTGAGGAAGAATGGCACCAATACTAGTTTCAGTAAAATGACTTTATAAAACTGTTCAGTTAAGAGTTCTGGTTATGGGGCTGGCCTCACATTCATCTTCACATAAGAATATTATAATACTAAAATTGTTTTCTCTTCACTGAACACTCCAAAGGAAGTGGTAAAGAACCACCATATCCAAATGGTCACTTGTTTATTTATTCATCCTTGTCTGCTCTCTCCTTCCATAAAAAAAAACCCAAACAAATAAATATCTACATACCTTTGCAATGCACTGCCTAGAAAAATAACACTTGTTGCATGTATAAGCTCATCTCTAGTTTGCTGTGGGCTGTCACCTCATACTGTGACTCTTTAATTTTAATCTATGTAAAAAGGACGACTATGTGTAAAACCCAGACGACTGCAGAGGGTATAGGGCAAAAAAAGAGGTTTAGCTGCACAATTAATTGTCTTGAATTACTTCTTATCAAGTGTACAGCAGTGAATAAGATTTTCTTTTCCTTAACTGTAGGCTTAATTCAACTCCTGTCAGCAAATTCTACATTCTACCATCTAGAAGCCCTGCAAAGGCAGATGTCATACTGACGTAACAGGGTGTTCCAAACCTCGTTTGCTGGGACTCCTTCATTTCTTACCCTTAGGATGTCTGTGACTGAAAAAAAGGGTTTTCACACTATAACCATGCAGTACAAGTAAAACTGGTAGAATTTGAGTCTTCAGTAGTGTTCCAAATCAGGAAAGGACAGAAGACTTTAGAAAACAGGAGAAAAGACTCATTTGAAGTAGAATATTTGGGATATTTTTGTTTCTCTAATGTTCTTCCTTGTAAACAGGGTTGATCAAATATTAATCCTTTCAGACATGACATCAGACCTCTCTCTATTTAGCTTCAGAGAAGGTATTCCAGTTTCTACAAACAGGAAATTCCAATCAAACTTTCATGCAGTTTTGGGAGATTTTTTTGAGTAGTAGGATTTATTTTTTTCTTTTTTTAGAAGAGCTGGCAGAAGGTATGAGTCATGTTTAAGATTAAACTATTTTTGTTTTTTTCTTGTCTATGTACTTTTCCACAGTGGCAACAGTGTTTAACCTCAGTGTGTGATAATCCTCCATGTGGCATGAACAGGCATATGCTGCATTTCTAAAATTTCAGACAAATATAGAGCACCTAAGTCCTAGCAGCCTCCTAAACCCCTTGGAGATTCAAGCTACTATTTTCCATGCTTCAGCTAGGGTTATACTAGAGTATGTTGGGTCTACATAGCCAGCCTTATGAGATGGAGATGAAAGAGGTGCATGGGAATGACATTTATTGTTGATACAGATATTGTTGGAAAAGTACTGAGAAGCCTAAAAGTTACAGTAAAAGGACAGGAGGTTGGGGGAAGGAGCTTAATGAGGACAGTTTTACTTTCCTTTATGTCATACCAGCTTCTCAACTGGTATAAATTAATTTAACACTGTTTAAATCAATAGACAATCTATCAATCAGTAACATTTGAGAATCTGGCAAGTTCTTTATGATTGTTGTAAATGAGCCCGTGAAATAGATCAGGTGTTTTGGTCTCATTCTCTCCCTCTATCCTGTCCCGGTATCTGCAGAACTATGTGTTCAACTACTTAACCTGTACTTTACATAGTCCAGCTCTAGTGTAAAAGCGATGACTTAAATGGCTCCAGAGAAAAAACCAAAAAAAAATGTTAGGACTTTGAAACATCCAAGAACTGACAGCAGAAACCAGCTGTGCATGTGGATCTTATTTTGTGTAGGATGGGATAACAGGTCTCTTGAGCTGCAGAAGTAAACTGTGATTGCCAGGTTCTTGTGCAGAGAATGAGGCACTGTGATTGTTCTCAGTGTTTCCTGTGCAGGGCGGTCTTTTCAAAATGAAAAAGAAGCTAGCAAAAAATGAATGTTTGAAAAAAAAAAAAATTCAAAAAGAAAAAAAGCAAGGAAGAAGGGAATAAAGAAAGGAAGGTTAGGGGAGTAAGAGTAAGAAGAAATTGCATTGTCCATCAGATAAAATATTCCCGTTTGCACTCGCTCACTGTGTTTTGCAAGTCAATGTCAGCTTTAAAGGAGCTCTCAAGGTTTTCCGCGTATTCCTTCTCCTTTTTCTGGCTACTTCGATGTGCTTGTTTGTGCTGATACAGGAATCTGCTCATGATGGCAATGATGCAAAAGATGATGAATATCACAACTGCTATTACACCTGTAAACGGGTAAAAAAGGAATGATAGAGTAAAAACTGAAACAAGAAGCTCAATTACCTCAAAAATACCTTACCAGTGCACAGCAGCTAAGTAGGTGTGATAGATCAGTTCATCTCAGTCCATGCACAACCGTATGCCTCTATCACGCCCTCCCTGGTAGTTTTAATTTCTGTTTTGTCACCTCAAGAACACTTAAACCAGCAAGTATTGATGTAATTGACCTAATTTCTGTCAAATTCAGCTTTCACTGGATGTAAAGTTGTTCAGTGTTCCTTTTAAAAAGCTAGATCTGTATGCTCATACAAATTCCTGCTCTGTTGTATTTTCTTCTGTGTTATCTCTGGAAGCCTTGCATGAGCCTTGTACACTTTGGTTTATAGCTGTCAGATACTATCAAAAGCAGCTTGCTACAGGGCATCCTATAAAATAAACAGAGATAAATTGTCTTCTAGGCTGTTGAAGAAAAATTAAAACCATACATGGAATTATGAGGACAATTTTCCCCACTATATAAATGCTTCCATATGACCTGATGACTACTACACTACACCACCGGATTATACAGAGAGAGCTCAAGAAATATGGGCTATGGAATACTGGGAGCTCAAGAAATATGGGCTATGTGAATACTGTGTACAGGCTCTCATCAGGGTGGTGTGTAAAACAATTACTAGTTAGCTGGGTCTTAGAGCCAGACTCACACGGAGTCAGAGCATTTCTGGAACCTCTGGAGGTCATCTTGTCCAAATTCCCTGCCCAAGCAGGCAGACAGACAGAGTTTGGTTACGTTTCAGAAGACTCAGGTTCTTGATGGTCCATTTGTGACCACAATAACCCATAATGCAGTTACCTACCTAGGTATCTTGATACAGATACATGCTAATAAATAGAGTTGACCCTAGACCTGCATCAGATTACAAAAACCCCCTTGAACTAGATTTCATGGAGTCCAGATTTAAAGTCTTCTAGATCCTTGCCTTGACAGAATTATTTCTTGACTGTAATCTTTAAAAACGAAGTTACCTCCAATCACAGCTGAATCGCTTCTGACTGCGTTGGTGAGAGGTTCTCTTTCATCCGTCTTCCCAAAAGGATCTGCAGTTGGTTAAACAAAAGAGAACTTATTTTCTGTATCAACTGTGTTCATTTTCTCTGTGGCTTAGACGGAAGTGTCCTGTTACTCTCATGAATTCTAATCTGTTTTCAAAAGATGTGATTTGGGAGATTGGAGAACTGAACCAGAAAGGTTTGAGAAATAAAATGAGCTTGCAGAACAATTTATTTCTACACCATCAGGAGCAAATTCCGTTAAGGGTATATTTAAAAGGAAACACAAAGGCTCACACTAACATCTGAAGTGTTGTTTCAGTTCATCAGAAGAATCAGAGAGGCATTTCAACTAAACAGCCTATTGGGAGCTTTTCTCAGTCAGAGCTGTATTATTACCTTTTTGTTGTTACCTAAGAAACAATATCAGAAGAAGCCAAAGGAATGAGATGCTAGGCAGATTTAGATCTGTACATCATGGGTGGATTAATCTCATTTTATTTTTCCGTATCTCAGAGTTAGTTATGTAAATCAAAACTAGTAATTTAGGCTTTTTTTATTTAATCAAAGAGGAGAAGAACCTATAATTATTTATATCCTAAGATGGCTGTCAGAGTTGACAGTGTGACTCACCTATTTCTTTCCACGAACTAGAAGAGGAGAGCAATCATTGTTTCAGACTCATTGTTTCTGGATGACGGAAGTTTGGTGAGATATTTCTTAACCCACCCCTCAGCTGAAGCCAGTGAAATCTGTTACAATTGAAAATTCACATCTGTTCTACAACAATCCTCGTGTACTAGAGAAAAATCTGCAGCTGGTATCCAGTGCATGGTACTAGTCAGAAAGAGTACTGAAAAACTATTAACTATGTATGAAAAAGCGCGAAATTAAATTTCTACCTTAAAAATTATAGAAGACATTATTTGTGCCTAAAAGATTATGTAAGATTTAACACTAAATGCAACTAAATGCACTTCCACTATTTTTTGGCTACAATTACCAGAATTTAAGCACTGAGAAGAAACCACAACAAATGTTGAAGATCAATTCAGAATGGAGGCCAACAGACACAGGCCCAAAGAATTATATTTGGCCTGAGAAATAAAATCAGGATACAAGGAGAGGAGGGTTTGTTACAGTGCAGCAGATGGCCTGTAGTAGCAGAACCATCTCCAGTGGGAACACAATAAACTCTGAAGCCAAGGAAAAGCAATACTGGGTCTCATATGAGACCTTAACAGGACATCCTCCTCCTTTTACATAAAACCGATGGCATTACGGCTTGATTCACTGAGGTTGGAAGTCCTGCTGAGGCCACAAGACCCCTCTAGAAATACTCTAGTCCGAACCCCTACTCAAATCAGAGTCTATTACAGCAAGTTCTTCAGGGCTGTATCCATTTGGGTTTTGAATATACCCAAGGATAAAGACTTTACAACTGTTGCCTGCACCCACCCCTTTTGATCAACAAAACAGAAGCCAGAAGCAGGTTTAATAAAGGTAGGGAAAAAAAGCAAAAACTTTATAACGGAAGCTTCTCCGAAACACAAACGGGGGAAGGGCAGACCTTCCCCCAGCCTGGAACAAAGGCCCAGTGTACAAAAGGTTTGGGTAAGGGGATTAGGGTGTGGGTAAAGAATAAAAAGATGTAAAAACAAAAGATGCAAAAGGAAAAGCTATCCCATAGCTCTACATATATGTTGTTCTAACAAAAAACATAGTTTACAAAGATTCTCCAATTAAGGCACAGAATTAAATGTTTGTCTTTCAGTTGTCACTCTGCAATAGCAAGTTCTCAACCCTGGAAAGTTGTAGAGATAGGTGGCTCTATTTTGTCTAGGATATAGGGTATTATTAACCTGGAACAGTTCAAGAATTCTAACTTAGACTAGGCAAAAGGCAAATGCAAAAAGCAAAAAACCTCTTGGCATCACAACCTCTCTGGGCCTCACGCTACCTTTGCTACATTTCCTGCTCATTGGGATGGACCATGCTTGATCCTGGAGGAGATGATCCTTGAATCAGCTCTACTGGACTCCTCACCAGGGCTGTATCCTGTGAGATTCTTCCAAGCAGATCCATGAGCAGGTCAAAGGTTGCAGTCATGCTTTCTGCCTTTTTTCCTCCCTCTGAGGATCTCCAGCCTCACCATCTCATAGTTGCTACAGCCAAGGCTGTTCTGGCATCCCCATCCAGTTAGAACTTGTTTGGAAATACCAGGTCCAGCACAACCAGCACAGTGAGACAGGGGCTTCACTGTTTAAAGTGATTTTCAGAAGCAAATATTTTCTGTGTAGTTCCTGATGTATGAAAGTATTTGACATTTTTTACTTTGAATTCATGAAGATGTGCTCTCAGCTGAAGAGAACAGGCAGCTCAAGACCCCACCATTCACCCAGCTGAATCTGCTCTGTCATTTTCACAGTATTTTAATATTAAGAAAAAATGCCACAGTAAAAGTCCATTATCTCTATGCCATCAATATAGAGTTCGGAATAACAAAACCTTTACATGTGCCTCACTAAGGAAGATGGTGATCGGCAGATCTTTGTTAAGTATCAAAACCACAGTAAGTCACTTGTAATTTTGTGTTTCCTAATCAGAAAGAGTGTGTTCAGATAACTGAGTCATGAGTGAACGGTTTTTATTCTGTATCTGTCTGTGAAGAAACTTTCTTGAACACAAGTATTTCTTTCTCAAAGAAATAGCTTCAATTGTTTTCAAGCTACAAATACAGAAAGCTTTTTTCACACATTTAAAGAGTTTTCCTAGAGGGCTTTTTTGTTGTATCTGTACATTAGAATAATGACACAGACATGTACAGACTCCTTTGAAGTTCTATTTTTCTTCTCAGACACTCAATAATGAGAAATTGTGAAGTGATGAATTGAGATATGAGCACTAAATTTGAAAGTTAATCCTTGAATGTTTTCTTTTTATTTCTTAAAATGTGTCCTTTCCATTTATAAATGCAGTGCTCAAGTACATCTATAGAAAGTATAATTTGCTACAAATTGGAATTTTTTTTTTTTAACAAGACTCAACCGCCCAGTGCTATTACTTTAGTGTAAAAAGACATGAGGTCTTCAGAACTCACTTGTTCTAAAGGTCTTATTCAGGCTTTAATCAAATCCAGAGTGAATAGTGAGACTGGAATGTCAGTTAATCCATCATATTGAAAGGAAATAATATTTTAGAGCACAGAGTGGCAAAGACAGGTATGTGTTTTTACAATAATCCTGCATTTCCAATGCAACAGTGCTTAACCTTGACAACAGAGTGCAACTGATTGTACACTTTATATATTTAAGTTCAAATGCTACACTCTGCTCTGTGTTCTGTCCTGCAGTTCTGAGCCTCAGGTTTTGCTGCTTTCTAAACTCTTTAGAAAAACTAGATCATCGAGGTGACAGATCACAGGGCAAAGAGTTCATATTTTCAGTATCACTACCCATTCAGGACTCACAGGACACATTTCTCTGTGCGTCAGAGCAGATACCTCAGACAACTCCAGGCAGTGAGAAGGAAGTGGGGGCTGGGGAGAAGCACAAGAACACTGGCAGCCGCTCTCCAGAGTAATCAGCAGCCTTTTTCCCTATGCAGAATGCTAATAGCATCATTTGTTTTCTGCTGAATATCTTAGGCAGAAGCTGCAGGAAATGGGGATTTGATGCAAGTACAAATGTCAAAGGAATTGTATTATGATCTAAACCAGAGTTTTATTAGTTATCAAAAAAGAGAAACTAGCTCTATAGGTCAGGGGGCAAAAAACAGCCCTTAATTTGTCCCCCTTTCTGGTCATTAAGAATTCTGCCACATCCACTGGTGACTAAAGCAGCAATTTGATTGTCCCTGTTCATGGTGACAACACTACCAGCTGCTCGCAATTTCCTTCTCTGCATACAAATTCACAAATGCAAAATAGTTCAGATTCCCAGAGGACAGCTTCAGGATTGCAAAAGATACACAAACTATTGGGATCATCTTGTTGGTAGTGCCCAAGTAATGCTTCCTCTTTTTAGTTTAAGAGAATGAAGTACAAGCATTCAGTGGAAGTCACACAAATGTCAAGGGGTTTGTACAAGAGTTTTTGCTATTTCTATTAGGATGGGAACAAATTTGACTTGTTCTTTGCGTGACTTCTATTGCTTCCTCACCACTGGGATACAGAACCTGTGTACCATTTATGTTCTCCTTTGAGATCTGCTGCACTGGAGCTATCTGGAGTGGACAGGAATGACAAATCAGGTGCATAAGCACACTTCCAGTGCTGTTTCCACTACAGCTTTGGGTCTTTTTAGTTTGTTCTAGGTATGTTTTAGGCAATCCAGGAATTTAGTCGGAAAAACTTGTTGCAGAGCAACAGCTTTTAAAGGGGCCTTGATTAATCCTGATGCCCATCCTCAGCACTCCTAATCTGAGAGAAAAGGCAACTTTCCAGTTCCAATACTTATAATGTCCCAATTGTGTTACAGCAAAAAGAAAGGAAACCTCACTCTACAGAATCCTTTAAACTCCCCATTCCCCTCCCAGCAGGACATACCTGATGAGGAATATATTGTGGTTGCTGTGTTCACATCAGCTTCCATTATGGATGCACAGTTGGATTCAGTCAAGGAACCTCTGACAGTCACGGGAGCAATGCTGGGATGGCGTAAGGCAGCTTTCAGGGGAGCAATGTGGTTGTACTGAACAGAGGACAGGCAGCCAGTGAAACCATAGGCATTGGCCTTTGAGACTTCGGGGTCCAGTGACAAACTATCTGCAGTACAACAGAAAAACACTCTGGGAATTGACTGGTTTAGGAAGGCATTAAGAAAATGAACCCTTTTCTGCCTTACCTACCCCTTTTACTTCTGTTATCCAATTTCAATTGCTCAGGTTCTCCTTCAGCAGCCTGTAAGTCTCCCTGGCCTAACCCAGGAGGTTCCCAACCTTAGTCCTTCCTATACAATGCCACTTACATCGAATTAAGTTGTCTTGGACATAAAAGCCTGCACTGCACTTCTTTCCTCATCCATTTTCTCTACTTCCTGGACAGTACCTTGCACATCGTAGCTACTAACCATGACAATAGCAACAACAAGAATAATAACAATAATAATACTAATAGTAGTAATAATAAATGAAATAGTAACAGTAAATATCACAAGGTTCTGGGGATGATACTCTTTAACTATTTTGTATCTGTTAAAAACACGAGTTGCACAGATATGAGCCATATCTTCAAGGCATTCTGCCTCCTCCACTCTTTGAATGAAAGACTCTGCTCCCTGTTTTCTTTCATGTAATGATTCATGTGGCCTATTACTGAATGGCTTGATAACACAGGTTCCCACCCTTCTTCAAAGTTTATTATTCAACTTTTCTGATGCATCTGTTCACGTTACTACTTTTTTATAATCATAATTCCTGAGAATCCTCCTAGTTGAGTCAGGCTTTCACTCTGCTAGCTCCATTTCACAAATAAGAAAAAGAAAAAAACGATACCTCTTCTTATCTAAATCAAAATGAAAACAAATATCTCTGTGTTGTTTTCCAGCCTGAAGATAAGACAGGACAAGTAATTTATCTGTTGGTATGTGTTCAGTTAAATTTCACAAAGAGAAAGACAATCAAAGGTAAGGCTTTTTTATTTAATCACAGAACCACAGAATGGTTTGGGTTGGAAGGCACCTTAAAGATTATCTAGTTCCACCCCACCTGCCATGTGCAGAGAGACCTCTCACTAGACCTGGTTGCTCAGGGCCCCATCCAACCTTGTCACGAATACTGCCACGGATGGGAACCCCTGACTTTTCTGGCCAACCTGTTCCAAAGCCTCACCATCTTCACAGCAAAAAAATACAGTTTCAAAAGTTTTAATATCACAGATCATTTGGGAAAGTCAGGGAAGGACAGCGAAGCCACCTTCTATTTTCTTCAAGCTCACATTTATTTACTTGCCAGAAATTGAAATTCATGCTGCTCAGAGGTCTCAAATATGACATGCTTTATATCTAGGTCAATCACACAAGAAAAAAACCTACAAATGCACGTATATACAGTATCAAAACTTATTCAAAGTCTTAAAAAATACCTGCTGAAGAAAAACAAAACAAACAACTTCTAGCATTGAAATTTTTGGAAATACTTCCAATGACACTGGAAAATAAGGATTCTAGCTTTTCAAGTTTGTTTTCAAATCTTGAAAGACACTAAATTTTAAAATAAAGTCCAATTTTTCCATTATCATTCAAATAGAATGATTTTGCAAGCGCTCAGGATTTAGCGGGGGGGAAAAAAAGCAGACCTTCTCTTAAAGCTGACGTTGCTATTTTAATTACATAAACTTCTTTTTTGTATAAGAAAAGATAGAGAATTCTCAAAGCCAGCCCATATCATACGTTATTTTTGTGCTCAAGGTCTGTGACTGTTATGCCATGCAACCAGAGGGAATTAGTCAAGAAAGTTTTCCAATTATGTTTGAATGTCTTCAAGGAAGTAAAACATGGAGGAGTTTGGCTGATTCTCAGCAAAGCAAGGTACAGTACGAGCTTGCTCTCCCGGGGTCTTACAGGAGAAATACTCTGTTTGCAGAGCCATCGGGGGCAGAGCCTCTGGGCTGTGGGATGGGAAGGGAAACAGTGAGGCTTTGCCACTGCAAAAACTGTAGTCTTGCAGAGGTTCACATTTGCTCTTCTTAAAGTGTGCAGGCATTGACTGCATTCAGGTTCTTAATGAGATTTTGGCTGAGATGTTATAAAACAGACGAAGAATTGTTTCCTAGTTCCTGCAAGAAGGTTTATATATACTAAAAGACTAATTTACAGTATTTGCCATCTTTGTTGAATTTATAAAACCCTTTGTAAACATTCCTACTCTCAGCCTTTATTGTTTTCGCAGCTCTGACACAAAAGGTGAATTTGTTAGTGTCTTTTATACACCAGGCAATCAAAGTTGCTCTGTTCTGCCCCAATGTGCAAAAGGTAAAGCCTAAGAGATAATGAGTTCCTTTTTCATGGTACAGTAGTTTAAAAAGTCGGAGATTCAGTACTTTTGAAGGCATTTTTAAAAGTTACATTAAGGACCAGTTCTGGGAGTCTTTTGTCAAAGTAAGCTTTGCATGAATGAGAACTTGGAGATTCGTTGTTGACAGACTTTGAAATTAGAAAAAAAAAAAAGAAATCAAAGAAAAAACCAAAAACAACCCCAGAGTCCTCTGGTAAAAATCCCACATGCACAGATACAGTTTGCTTTATGATACAGCTTATGTGGGTGCCTATTGTCTGGCAGGAAGAGGGGGCTTTCACTGTTCTCAACAAGAAAGCTGCACACCTTGGATGTGAATGACTTAGGGTGCTGCCCCCTGAACTCCTGAGAGGATAATGTAAATCTGTGATTATGACATGGTTAGCTCTATGAAAGGCTTATTAAAGGACACTCTGTCCTTTGGAGTTTCTGCATCCCAATAAAATGTTTTTCCAAAAGGTATTTTCACTACATGACACAGTGCTCAGTAAGAGAAGCAACTCAGAGAAGTTCTATAGTCTGTGCTGCAGCAAGGTCATATGAAACTTCAGTGGCCTTCCTCTGACCTGGCAATGCTGTGAATCTTTCCATGCATTTCACTGGCCTGGAAAATCACACTGAATTGCTGCTGATAGCTTGGTTTGATCTTCTGACATCTTAGCATTGCATTTCTGTTCTCAGTACTGGAGAATTAGTTACTTTGGCTAATTTCTACATGGAGAATAGGAAGGCAAACTTTTTTGGCTTTTAGTAATATAGCTGCTCATTCTCCACAAATTAAGTTTACCCATATATTAAGGAAGCAATTTTTAAGATTTATCTGCAGAGTAGTGCATAAGTTCTCCTGGCTTCTTGTTGGGTCCTCTAGTTGATCCCTGGAAGCTGTCTGCAACGTCACAGCTCAGCAAGCTTTGTGCTGGTTTTCCATGGTAATGAGGATTAAGTCTAACGTGGTTGTATTTTTTTAAACTTTTTTGATTGCATCAACATAATTTATGTGCTAATTTATTCCTATTCACAAAAACAGACATCCTGTTTCACTGTTGTTATATTAAACACCTCTGCATATACAACACACTTGTTTTAAGAGCTTAGATAAAGCAATTTTAAGTCATTTTAAGACAAATATGTCAGTAATGGGAAGTTAATTTTCACCATGAATAGAATTCCACAAGAATTCTCTAGGACCAAGCATTAATCTGCTCAGCAATGTAACAGCAAATTGACATAGTAAATGATAAGTATGACATAAGTAAGGTAACTGGAATCAAAGAGAAATCAGAGGTGTTATTTGTGTGCAGTGAGAGTGGCTAAAATACCCTCCTTCTAAAGGTACCATTGTAAAAAACAGGACCATAAACATTATTCAATATATTTTTGTTCTTTTTTTATAAACATTAATTTCATGTCATTCAGAAACTTAAATCTGAGCTCAAAGTTTCCGTATTTATTCACTTATGTCGAGGAAGGACCAGTATGGATTTCCTGAACTGAAATTTTTTTTTATCATCAGTGAAAGCAGACATAACCTGTTTTTAAAGTCTGTGTCCTAATTAATTAACTAATCTGAGTGAATCGCAGGTAGAAGTGCCAAGGGGAATTTACTCTGTATGCTGAAGCCCTGGTTGTCCTTTTTTTGAGTCTGAGAAATAAAAAAATGACTTTGTGGGAGTTAAAGTGTATCCATCACCTCATTTTGCCAAGGTGCTGAACAGCAGTGGCAAGATTACTTCTTGGGCACTGTCATTAGATTTGAACCCACAACCTTGAAGTAAAGGACATGACCTTGAAGTAAAGGACACCTGTAGTCTCCACACACTGCACCAGTCTCAGAAGAGCTGACGACAGGTACTGGAAAATTGTGCTGCTATGCCCATCAACAATTTCAGTAATCACAGCTGACATTAATCATTAATTTAGAAAGGACAGAAAGCATATCTTGGGTTAGTCTGGAACTCAAAACCATAACTTTGGAAGAATCTCATTTCCTAGTGTGAGTCTGCCACAAAGGCAGCGGAGTGAAAACCACAGAATTTTTTCTCAGTTAGAACAACTGAGCTGAACCATTTTGACTCTTGCTTAATGAAAGGATGAATTTGAACAGGGCACAGGCTTCAGACATTTAATTTCCCTCCAAAGCACTTCTGAAAAAGCAAGGGACAGCAAGAGTAAACTAAAGGCACTTCTTCTCAGCGTTTTCCCAGGAATGAACAGAATGCTAAACAAGAACAGTGCACCAGGATTTGCTTGCCAGCAATTGAACATTTTGTGCCAAGTGGAACATTTTAGAATTTTTGTTTCATTAGGCTTCACAGAGGTAATTTCAGACATGCACTTAGTCTGTTTTCTCAAAGACGGTTTATCATTGAAAATGATAAACTAGTTGGAGTTGCAAAGTGAAATTTGTTACATGTCATAGTTTTTCACATTTGAATCCTAATCTGTCATAACACAACCAGTCCTATGTGATTCTGCATAAACTGAAAATACAATTATAAAAAGAAGAAAATATGCAAGATGGAGAGATGATGTGCAAAAGAATATATGTTTTCCCCAGAAGCAGACAGCTAAAATCAACTCAAGTAGCAAGAATTCAGACTAAAAATAAAAGTAGATGACCTTGGACACTTACTTAGGCAGCATTCTCATCAAGAAAACAGATATTTAAGCATGGTGTTATTATTCTATGGTAAATTATATTGCTGGGGAAAAAGTTGGAATAGATTTGTTCTCTTTTTGATAGAGACTTGATGGCATTATTAGCTTAGATCTTGGATTGCTTGAAGTGATGGAGTAGCCAAAGTTTGCTTATTTTAACTGCTGCCATCTTGGTCCCAAATGCTTCTCCATTTTTATCTTATGTAGTAATTTCCATTTTCCTTAATGCTTTACTAGGCTACTAGGAGGAAAACCAATGACTTTTAAAGGCATCCTAAAATAAACCTGGGAGATCTTTGTTCACAATATGGTCTGTCTAAGAAATAGGTATTTAGGGCAAGAAGAGGCTGAAGTAAAGAGACAAGCTTTGTAGTGACCAGGAGAGTCCAGCCAATACCTCTTGCAGCCATTGTTGTATTGTTTAAACTGCAAATTGTGATCTTGTGAGCTTAATAAAGGGAATATTTTTCATTAAAAAAAAAAAGGACTTAAGAGTTTTTCACAGAAACTCTCTAAAAGGAGGTAATTCTTTAAGACAGCTTTTATATTTCAGAGTTAATGACAACTCACCCCTTGTGATTTAATTATCCAATTATCATCTACCCCTATATAATATTCTTGGATGAATTGCTCTGTGATCTCTTCAGTGGATAGATTCCATTTTCTCCTCATGAACTTTTAATAAGAAAAGCTATTGTAGAAATCATAGGAATTGTACTGCACCTACATAATGATTTTAATGAAATTACTTTCCAGATAAACTTTCTTCTACATTCACTTTATATCAAAGCTGAATGACTCAGTGGAAACTTGAGTGTGTTTTAGCCCAGGCTTTTAGAGATAAAATATATCATGTTCCTGTGCTAGAATACACAATCCTTGATGCTACCAGTGTGGGAAGGTCTGCTAATTGATCACTTTGAAGACACAAGTAAATTAGGTCAACAATAAAAAATGCTAAAGAAATAATTGCAACCTCTTTCTTCAAAATCGTCTTGAATCCTTTCACTGCTATCCTTTTACTCTGGTATCCCTACAGAGCTACTACATTAAATTGCTCAGAAGCAAATACACAGACGATGAGATTCACCTTTCTGCATTGGGGATTATTTTTCCCAGGGAAAATAATGGTGAAAACTTTAGACATGTTGGAGCACAGTATGATGTTTTCAAGGATTCATTAAGGCAAATCCACAAACAAATAAATTATGTTTTCCACTGGGATAGCAGCTTTTTGTAGACAACTCCTAAAAACATGCAAATGTGTCTCTGAGATCAGAGAATTAGGGAATAATTTAAGTTGAAAGACACCTCTGAAGGTCATGCAGTTCAATCCCTTGTTCAAAGCAGAGCTAGCCTCACAGCTAGGTCAGAATGTTCGTGTGGTTAAATACAGCAGCATGATCTCTGCAAGGAGCACTTAAAGTAAATGAACTGGGACTCTGGTTAAGATTTCACCGAGGCTTTGCCATAAACTGTATGACCCACTTGGGGCCTGAATCCAGTACTCACTAAAGTCCATGGAAAAACTCCCATCGATACTGATGAGCTTTGGATAGGTCCTTTTGTGTCCTGCCTCTATATTTGTGAAGTAAAAATGACAACAAACTACAGGATAATAATATTTTTCTATTGCTGTTGGGTACTGTGAGGAGGAATTCAACAAATGTCTGTTGGCTACTTGAATGATGCTTCCTTTTACTCTCTTGTCTTCAAAGCCACACTTATATTTAGATTGATCTTTCTAAGGCAGCTATATGGTCCCATTACTGTGTATCTGAAGAGCTCACAGCCTTTAATGCTTTTATCCTCCCAGCACCCTCTGATGCAGGGCTGTTCTATTATCTATGCTTTACTGATAGAGAACGGAGATAGTAAAGCTCAGGCTGGTTCCAGTGGGAATAAAATGCCTGCTTACCTTTATATCTGCACATAAATGGCTTACCCAAGGTCATTCAAGTAGTCTGTGGCAGAGTGAGTGTCCCTATGTTTTGAATTCCAGGTGAGACTCCACTGCCTTAAACAGAGGGGGTTTTTCCCAGAATTCAGAGCTGAGTATAGGGCAGCCATTGGTAAAAAAATATAGCAGGTTTGAAAAGAAGAAAAAAATGTTAGAGTGTAAGTACCTAAAGGAAGTGAAATGGGGCTGGGGTGGGGGGGTGTAGAAGAAGGGGAAACACTATTATTTTAAAAACTGGGCGTTGTATAAAAGTGCACTTTTCAAAACTTCCAGTTGTGCTAAAATGGTTATCTTAAGAAATTCTAGTGAGTAAGAAGATTCAAGCTTTTATGATATCCTTCTGGAAGAACTTTTCAAGATTTCTCAGTCAGTGGGAAAGGAATGGTGGAGTCAAGAAAGAAGTGGTATAATCATCTGATAAGGCAGCCAGGATCAGGCTGTTAGAGCAGACCAATGAGCAGGTGTGACAGGAAAGAAGAGAGACAAATTTTCAGAAGATAATAGCATCGATATGTAGGATATGTAGAACAGAGGATTTTTTACATGGTTCTCTTTCAATGGACACTTAAATGTTCATTCACTGGGATTATATACCTCATGAATGCACTGACAAGGAAGAACTTGGAAGATATTGGTTTAAGTCATCCGTATTCACCTGGTGAGCCATCATTAAGAGAAGCAATAGCCAACATTTCACCCATATAAAAGTATAAATGATGATTCAACATATATACATTCATATTACATACATATTTAAAAGCTCTACATTCCCAAAATGACCATGTTCAGCTCTCCTGTTTGTACAACAAAGCAACACTCTTGACACTCTAGCAGTAGGAATTTCTGTTGGGTTTGGTTTTTTTTTCCCCCAGCATGGAGCAGTGTGAAACCTGAGTAAGCCTGGAGAAGATACAAAGGTGTGAAGAGCGGTTGGTAGACAAGATGACTGTGTCACCATTCAGAGGGACATTGACAAGCCGGAGGAATGAGAAAACAAGAATGCTGAGGTTCAAGAAAGGAAATGGAAAGATCTGCACTGGGGTTAGAGAGAACCCCATCCACCAACACTGGCTGGGGCTGAGCAGCTGGAAGGCAGCTTTGCAGAGAAACACAGATACCCAGTGGGGGAAAGACGTGGGCTTACTGCAGTGAGTTCAGTGACGGGCTGCAAAGATGATTCAGGGACTGGAGCGTCTCTCAAATGCAGAGAGGATTGATAGAGCTGGCACTTTTCATCCTGGAGGGAGAAGACTGAGGAACATGTGTGATTTTGTGAGGGCACAAGGACTCAGCACAGCTGTGGGATAAGACCTGGAAAATTAAATCCTGATACAGAAGGAAATGTTTGTGGAATTCACTTAACACATGAAGGATAAACTGGAATTAGGATTAGGCTGGAATTAAAGTGACTTGCTGAGATGCCATGTGTGATTCCCAGTACAGCACTAAGATCTTTCACCACCTGGATGGCCAAGTTTATGGCTTTAGTGTCATTACACAATATGAGCAACTGCTATTACTAAAACAAAATTCCAATAAAGAATTGCAAGAGAGAAATTAAAAGAAAGAGACAAGTCGGTGGTGTTCAGAGGAACCAAATGCCTGACCTTTGGAGATACATCTGCGCTTTTTGGCTTTGCAATAACTTGTGAAGTTAATTGTATTTTTCTGACTAAATCTAGTTTCTCTCCATAATGTTGAGCTGCACCGTGTCAGCTTGCTGGCTACATTTTTGAAAGTCTTTGTGCTACATTCCAGCTTTCTGGTTAGAAAAACCTTGCTTTATTGATTTGGCAGCTATAGCTGGAGCTCTAGGTAGAGGTCAGGATGAGTAATGTTCTTTTAGATTTTCAGCACTACAGCTGACCACTGACAAAATGAGAATTTTAGCTCAGCTTTGAATTGGGCTGAAAAGTGTCAGGTCCCCAAGCCCGTCCACAAAGGCTTGGAAGATGGCTGCATTCTGAAATAAAACCCATTACATATAAGTAAGGGGAAAATCAGTTCCTGCTCTTAATCTGCGTAATAAAAGGTGATGCAGAATGCACTCCTGTCATTCCATACAGTTACAGTGCACAAGCAGACACCAGAGGATGTCTGTAGTTGCTGCCTTGCTGCCAGTCCCATAGGTCTCATGTGCTAATAATGAAACATATAAAATTGCAATGGTGAGACAGATGTCAGGCTTGATATGGAGGTCCAATTTGAACAACGGACTGAAATGTCTATAAACAAGGAAGCATGTAGAATCTTACTGGCAAAGAATAAGACTCTTATATAAAGTAATATGAATTACTTGAAAATAAAGAAGAGGAGTTATATTTTCCAAATTTCAGGCAGAGTTTTCCTGGCCATCTTATAGCTTTGTGGTGTGCAGGAGTAAAGACCAAGAAGGTCCATGCACAGAACATGCAGAATTGTGGCCTCAATGCTATATATAGATAAATATTGCTTGCAGAATTCAAATGGAAAAAAGACTGTCAGTGAAAGAAGGGTAGAGAGGATGAAGGCTCACTGCTGTTCTTATCATTAGGAAACAGAAATGGCTGCAGAGGAGCAATCTGCAGTCAGCAAAATGGTATCATTAGGCCAAGATGCTGCCCTGTGCAGCCACACAGGCTCCGAATCACTTTACTGGAGGGAGCAACGAGTAGTTACTACTGCTATCAGTGCAAACAAGTAAAGCTGCCAAGGTTTTGCACTGATGAGATATATAAATAGGAGTACTGGATTGCTCAGGCCAACTCTTACACCAAAACCATCCAAACAAAACCCCCAAACACAACGTAGGTTAATGCCAGCACTGTAACAACTCACAATCAGGAGCATTTTTAGTAGAACCTACCTGTGACCTTGCCCAAGGTGAGTGACTTAATGGCCTTAAAATCAATCTCAGAAAAGTTGTGTTTGAGTTTGAGAACTTGATCAACCTGGAAGAGATCGATAAAATTACTTCATTACAACAGTACATGGACACCTCTAGACCTCATTGTACTGCAAACTTCTGGGAATGGTCTCAGCTGCAAATCAGTTAATTCTGCCCCCCAGTGTGATTCAGTTTCTAAAGATAGTAAAGTGAGTGTGCTTTGATTTTAGCATGAGAAGCTGAAAGGTATACCAGAATAGTCATATAAAGGGCTTTGAAGAAACTTCCCCTGCGGAAAAGCTTAAAATGTTTGACCCTGAAATCCCCCCCGCTTCCCAAAATCCGTGTCTAGTCACTTCAGAATACTCTCAAAGGAGGCCACTCTAGAAATGTATTGTGAAGAATTAGTTCTGCACAGAAGAAAACCACAGAGCAGCAGACAATAGAAGACAGGTACTTAAGGAAAACCCTGGCTTTTGGCAAAACCCTTTTTCTTAGATAATGAGGCCTACCCACCATAGTTGTGTCATGTGTTATCATTTTACCACACAGACATGAAAACTGTGGAGCAAAGAACTGTAGAGCCCTATGTGTTTCTGTCTTGTCATTCTATTCCTTAATACACAACTTCTCTATAGACTCTGCTGCCCTTCCCTGTTAAATGACTGCTGCCCAGATTTAGCCAACTTGTTTTCCAATATGAACTGCTATAGTTATCTGTAGAAGAAAAGCAGGAGCAGTAAGATGGTTCTCTTATGCTTGCCTTGGAAAAACAGGTGATGCATGGAAATAAGGCAGAGGAAAGCTTTTGTTTCTCACGAGGTTGTCACACTCAGCATGGCTTGCTTTGAGTTTCTAGGATGGGGCACTGCCATGCACATGGTGACTGCATCCTGCATTCCCTCAGCTTTTCCTTTTCTGTGAGAGGATAAGGCAGCTGGGGTCACGTTCTCCCTTGGAATACATACTCTAAATGAAATTACATTCCCAGGTGCTCATTCCTCCGCTGTTTTTCTCCCTTTCACAGCTTTTTCATGATCCTTACTGTGTGTTTCATTGGAGACCACAGGTCACACAGACATCCCTAAGCCCCAGAATCACTCCACTGGTCCAGATGAAACTTCTGGCCAAAGGTGTTTCCTAATTCACAGATTGTCAGAAACAAGGAAGGGATCCCTAAATGGGAAACACCACTGTTGGGCACTCTTTGAAGTAGGGTCCAGATGGAGCTTTGCTCTGAGCTACAGGGCTGTTCCGCTGTTGGATCGGTGTGAAACCTTTGTCTCCTGCCAGTGACCAGGCACTGAAATCAGGGGATTCGCAGAATCTGGTTCACAGAATCATAGAATGGCTTGGGTTGAAAAGGGCCTTAAAGACCATCTAGTTCCAACTCTCTTGCTGTGGACAGGGAACCTTCCACTACACCAGGGTGTTCAGACCCCCATCCAACCTGGCCTTGAACGCTCCCAGGGATGGGAATCCACAACTTCTCTGGGCACCCTGTTCCAGTGTTTGTGGCATGAAGTATTATTTAGCACTCAGCATAAGCCATGGCATACCTGAATGACGAGCTCTCTGCCTTCTCTGTTAATCTTCACGTGGTGCAGCTCTCGGTTGGCAAAATTTCCAGAGTCAATGGTGAAAATGAGGAGCCCATCCTTACTCAGCTTATATCGGACCTGTAAACTTCCTTAGAAGCAGAGCAAAACTGCATGTGTAAAACCTATGTCAATAATATGATATCATTCAATAACTTTACACAACATAGAACTCATTTTCTTTTTATTGCAATGGAGTAACAAGGTTAGTAAGTCAAGAAGGAGGTTGAAAGAGTTCAAACTCTAATGAAAAGTGTGAAGAAAAGAATGCGCTGGAGGAGTTTTCCTTCCTGCTGGGCTAACAAACCGCTATGGAGACATAACTTAATGAGTAACTAAATATATCCAAGGCGAGTGTGTCTGTCTGCAGGTCAGACACTGAGCACTGCCAGAGGCTGATCTATATCATCCTGTGAGGGATCACTTCCAGCAGAGGGCATGCAGGGCTTGCACTGCTCTATTAAACTAATAACGCTGGATTTTATCATTTCTTTTCATCCAGATGTAACAGACAATACAGAAGACAGTGACAACTGTGAGAATTAGAACTTAATTTCGACCATTTAAAGGCCATATTTACATTATCATTTATATGTCATAAAAAAGTATTTTTACTTTTACTTCTAACTTACTTGAAGGAATTAATGTAATCCATATAAAAATGAAGGCCAAACATCTCATTCCATCTTGTTATTAAAAAAAGCATTGTGACTTCTGATAAGCAACAGTACCAAAACAAATCAGATGCACAGGAAAACAAGGAATCTAGTATGAATTTTAATCCTTCAGCAAATGACTACAGTGAATATTTACACACAAACACATACAGCTACATATGGTATAA
The DNA here is from genome assembly GCA_013400975.1 of Atrichornis clamosus. NCBI lineage: Eukaryota > Metazoa > Chordata > Aves > Passeriformes > Menuridae > Atrichornis > Atrichornis clamosus. The sequence goes on from WBMZ01005823.1 coordinate 871,581, forward strand.
TCTAAAAGGAAAGAATCTATTCTGAAAAAATCCTTTCAAGACTACTTCTCTGGGAATTAAGTAGCAGAGAGAAAAAAAAAGTTATCTGAAATTTTTGAACTCTTTTTATTCATCAGCAACCAAAATACATGGAACATGGTACCACAGAGTTAAAAAGCTTTTGGGGTGCTGGTTTTTACTGTCTCCAGTGAGAAAATGAATGCTGACAGCACCCTAACTCTGAGGAAAGGCTCCTGCATTTATTCCCTCTTCTGAAAATCCCTACAAATCCCCCTCCCCTACTTTCTTCCATTTCAGCACTTCTGTTAGCACAAGTTCAAACTATTCCAAGTGTCACTAGATTTTGCGTAAAGCTGCAGGCCAAAATACCTGTGCTGGATGGCAGGCCCTGAAGGATGTGTCCTGGTTTAGCTCCAGGACTGGGCTCAGCGTTTGCAGAGGCAGCACCCGTGTGCCCGTGGCGGTGCAGTGCCATGTCAGAGACGCCCAGGGCACACACGAACCAGCTGCTGCAGCTCACTGTGCACTGGAATGTTGTTCAGAGGAACCTCTGACCCCAGGAGCAGTCTGGCTGTTTAATGAGGGGGATGGACAGCCCTGCTTGGCTCCTGTGTTCAGCCGTACTAACGCTGCAAGGTGCTGCAGATCTAGGGTTTAGCGAGAGAAGACATGGGGCACTTCCGCGCTGCATAGCGTGCATGTACTCGCTCTCCTCAGCTTTCCAAGTACGCCCTCAGTAAAGTCTGCTCTGTTGTCCTACAAGCTGCTGTAAAACCACTTTAAAAGAGCTTAAAACAAGGTATAAATTCCCTGCAGGGGAGGAATTTTTCCACCTCCACACACCTCACAGTGAAGTTGGTAGCCCTTCCCGTTAGGACCCCTAGTCCAGTTAAGATCACCATTCCCCCTCTTCCCTTGCCATGAAGTTTTGCTCCTGAGAGTTCTACTTGAAAAAAAAAATATTACTAAATTCAGCATATCCTAGATGAGCACTGACACTCTTTGAGATTTGTAGGATAGCAAAAAAGCTTCCAAAATCAAAACGGAAAATAAGAATGAACCACTAGGATGAAGGCTTTTTAGCTGATTGAGAGGTCTGCTGGATCAGGAGAGATTTTAAAGTGAAAATAAAAAAAAGAAAGGATAAAAGGCATTTACTTTCTCACACATAGTCATGGACATTAGAGGGGAATTGGTGAAGAGATTGAGGTCAGTAAAAATTGCTAAATTATTCAGTGTGATATTATAGGTCCTGACTCAGCTGCCCCAAATCATACTGCAAAGCTCCCAACCCTCACTCCCTGGCGAGGGCAAAGAGCTGCTATCACCATGAATGTCACACTTACAGATCCAAACTTAAATCACAATCACATTATCTGGCTCTGAATGAAAGATGCATCAACAGGGATTAACAGTGCAAACATCTTAGAACCACTTTACTCTAGAAATACATGAGAAAAGCCCAAGTGAAAGGAAGTTAAGCGACCTTCTTCAGATTTGCTCACTGGGCAGTGGGAGAGCTGATAAAAAGTGGAAAGGTTGCCTGACCCTGCACACCACAGCTGAGGTGACCACACAGAATAAGCTGGAACTAAAATATCATAGCCTATCAGATTGGTCCAAACTAAAAATCATGTCCCAACAGAAGCACTTTATAGGCTGCCTCTTACCTGGAGCCTTTAAAAGGGATATAAAACCAAAAATGGAACCTAGGTGTGGTCTGTGACCTTAGTCAGTAAATGTGAAAAAAATTGCTCTGCTCTTTTTGAATGCTATGAACACGCACGCATATAAAATATAATTGGTACTATGGCATGCAGGTGATCAACAATAGCAGCCAGCACATCTGTGTTCAAAGAGAGCCAGCATAACAGGCAGACTACCCAGGCTCTCAGCTGCTGCAAACAGGGATTTACCCATTGACTTCGTCAGAGAAGCACTGATTTTAAACCAGAAACCATCTGTTCCATTTGTTGGGAGACAATGGAGGAGGCTCTTGACATCCATTAAGAACAGATCTTACTTTCTGTAGTGGTGCAATTTCACCTTAAATCATGTAAAGAGATCAGTGAATGGCATCTTATTCTGTCAAATTGCTTTGAATTCCAGTGGCAACTTTCTTTATGGGCAGCTGCTCTTCAAAACTATTGAATTCAAGTTGGCATTTTGCCTGGGGTCAAATTTGCATTAATATAAAACAGAAGTACATGGACTCATCTGTCAAGAGGTGTTTTGGAATTTACACCATTCTAGCTGAGAGCTGATTTTGCCTTGCATTCAGTACCAAAACTTCAGTGTTCAGATTACAGAATAATTTGCCTGATAGATTAAATTGCCATTTTACCACTTGACAAGAGAAATAAATGGATTGTTTATTAGAATTATTATTAAGGAATTTTTTTTGTCCTCTGAATTTTGATTATCTGGTCCACTGACTTTCTCCATCACATCAGCCCAGTGTCAGTAATAGCAAATAGAAATCTGTGCATAAACCAGCTCTATTTTCTGTATGTTATTCTCTCTCTATTTTGCATCATTTTTGCTTCACAATAGGGATTCACACTAATCATGAGCAGTGTAATTTCTGTCAGTCTTGTTGCAGTCGTGCCTGTCATCCTCTTTTCAGCTCCCCATGTCTGAGCATGCACACCTGGAGTGTCATAATGCTCAAGCAATGCACAGCCAGTTGTGCTCCTTCTCTAATGCATGTCGAACAGCTGGAGGCAATTGCTATTAAGGCAATAAAGGAGGGAGGGAAAGGAAAAGAGAGATATCATTCTTTTGGCCTTGGCCTGGAAAATTTTACTGGACACATTACCCCAGCAGTATTAAGTAAGAGTAGGTTCACACTTGATTGCTGTAGTCATCCAACCCTTTCAGCCTAAAATTCTGCCTCCAGCACAGCCTGAGAGGGGAAACAGGCTTGATTAAGCCACGGAGTTACTGAGCAGAGCACGGCCTCTTTTCACCACTTCCTAAGGAAATGCTTCCATGTGGGCTGCCCTGCTACTGGGATGAGACCACTGCCAGTGTCAAGGCTGGCTTGCTGCACATCTCTGTGGTCTTCAGTCTGTAACCTGCAGATAATCCACGACTGCAGGGCTGCGTGACATCTCTCTGAGGGTATCCAACAGCTAAGAGCCATTTTAACAGGATTACTGGGGGGTCCTTGTGCAGAGGGAAGTCCTGGGAAACAGAGACCAAAGGGCAGTATTTATGCCATTCCATGCTGGTGACTAAGTTTGAGGTGGTTTTTCTGAAACAAAACACTCCCAGGACATCCTTTGAATGACGGTGGAGGCCAGCACTAGAACTTGCTGGAACAGTCATGATCCACATCAGCATAACCAACTTCCAGGCAGCTACTGGAATAGCATGGTGCCTTTAAATTGCTTCTGTTTTCTGAGGATAAGCTGCTGTAGCAGCTCTTAAGTCTAGTGGTAATAAGGATATAAAACTGATAAGAGATTTCAAAATGTTCAGTCTGAAGAACAAAAAAAAATATTCCTAGACTGCACAGTGTGAAGAAATATATTGGTCATGGTGTTACATATTTTATGTCCCTAACCTGTGCTGATTGAACATGTCAACAGGAGAGCTGCCTTCCTTTGCTGGTGAATACAGCAGTGTCTGAGTGGAATGTCAGAAATATCTGGTGGCTTTGTGGCCTGTGCCCACCAACTTTACATGCATTGTGGACTGCCAAATCTGGTGTTGAAAATCAAACAGTAATTTCTAAATCATCATCCAGAAAAGGGAGCATGGGAAAATGTTACGCAGAGTGTTCTAGCTCAGGAAAGGACTCCCTGGTTTGAAAGACCTCACCCAGTGCTAGGTATATGGCAAAAAGAGTAAAGCAGTTTTGCAGAAAAGAGAAATGGATACCAGGAATTTGGTCTGTAAATCCATATTTCTTAAGTAAAATTCTTCTCACACATGTCACCAGGACCACAGGTCTTGTGTCACTTAATCTTGAAGGACCAAACAGCAAGGAAGGGAATGGCATGCCCTTGAGTTTGGGACTTCTCTGCAGGACCTTTATTTACAGAAACTGGTTTCAAATGAGCCCAAATTGAACCCAACAACTTTCGCCAACTTCAACAGCACTTTTTAATGACTTAAACTAGCTGGAGCAGCTGGCAAGATATCTTGCACCACTCAGAGAAGCTGAGGTTAATTCAGGCAGCACATGTAGGTGGCACACACAAAACATACAGATTTATCACAGTTGTGTAACATCATTTAAACATTTAAATCAGGGCAGCTGACAGCTCTGATTTGGGGAAAATGTGTATGTATGAAACCGTGAAACACTGCATTAGGAAAAGGGCATTGAACTACCCCTGCATGTCTTGTTGCCTCAGAGTCACCCAGAAAAATAAGTGTTTGGGACCAACAGAACTCCTTAGAGCTGTCTCTAACTGGCAGTCACCCCTGCCAGACTGCTAGACTCTAACTACACCACCACATGCACCCTCCACACTCACCCCAGCTATAGCTGACAGAGAAAATAATTAAGGAAAGAACAAATTAAACAAAGGGTGGAATGTATTAGTAAATGCTATTGATGTAGCTGTCATGAAAAAAAAAAGAAAATTTAAAAAACCTTAAAATATTTAGCTCAGGAAGCCATTTGCAGCTCATAAGGTGTAAATGTTTGTTCATTCCTGACTGTAGAATAGCACTGGACAAATTTCAGCCACCTCTACCACAAAATATATCTCTGGCAACTCTCACAGTTTCAGTGTGGCAGTGTCCCTCTTCGTAGCACAGATACTGGAAAATGAACCACTGTTTTCTTGGTTAGGAGCAGCTGGCTTAAAAACCTGTTCCTTAATTAGCAGCTTCTCCCCAGGGATATTTACTCAGTAAATTTACTCTTCCGTGGAAGTGCTGCTGGTGATTCTAAGAACAGAGCCCATCTCTTCAGCGTCCAATGGCGTTTAACTAAGAAAGTACTTGCATTATTTTAGGAGGTGAATCTTCTTTTTCTTTTTTTTTGCATGGAAAAAACAAAGAAGTAAAACTGTTGAACATGTTTGCTGATATCATTACTCAGCTATTTCACTTGCTTAGACAACAACATTTCATAGGGTTTAAAAGAAAAATCTACCACTCAATTTTTTGCAGTCTCTTATGGTAATAAAAAATGATAGGTGGTTGTTTGAATGCCTCTCACTCGATGCTTGAGACAGTCAGGATTTAAGGATCATATTCTAGCCATCCTATATTAAAAAACCCCCAAACAACCCTTTCTCTTCACATTGCATTTCTTCAACTTAATAAAAAACACACAGTCAAAAGGAGCCTGTCTGGAGGCTCATGACCTCAGTTCATTTTACAATTCTGCTAGACAGCTGGACCCAGATGGAGATTGTCACTTAAACATCAATAAATGTAGCTGGTTCCCTTACGTGACTGACAAATGTGTTGAACCCTCACGGCCACCTCATTCCCACCAGCCGCCAGTTGGCTGAACACAGACTGACCAGCACCTGACAAGGAACGGGCAGATGCTTCTTGCTCCAAAGGTAGAAAATATTGCAAATCTAGAAAATGACCCAGAGGATCACAATCACAGAGCTCATCATGCACACACTGAGTGGCTTAAACACAGAGCTTATTCCGGTGATTTTAAGGGGAACACTCATCTAAACAAAACAGCTCATGTACGTGGTGATGTGGCTGGGTCTAAAGTGGGAACAGGGCTAACCCATGGGTGTGGGGTAATACGAAACACTGTCTCTCCAGTTTAGCTCATGGGTAAGGGTACACAGTGGTGCATTTATGTACCCTGGAGGTGATGGACAGAACACTGCACAGTTTGGGACTCTACCAGCTTGGTGACTGCTGACAAATCATGTTTCTTCTGTGTCACAGTTTATCCATTGGTAAAAACAGATGAATGTTCATATCCTTTGGAAAATGACATGAAACCTTCGGGTGAAGAGCAACTTAAAAAAATAACTATTAGTCATTATCATTATCTCTCCATTCCTAGGTATTTTTTTGGTGAAGGAAATCTTTATGGTTTCTTTTACAAAGTGATGCTACATTAACTATCTTTTTTCCCTGAAGGTGATTGAATATATAGATGAAGGAAAGAGCTGAGAACTTCAGATACAGTTAAATCTCACTGAAGGCACCTGCTTTCTGATGGTGAGATTTATTCTGGTAAACTTTAACCCATACCTTTTCTAAAGATTCTTTGAAATTTTAAAACTCTTTCACTTTAAGGCCCTTCATTAGCAAAGGCTATCATAGAATGGTCTGGGCTGGAAGGAACCCTAAAGATTATCTAGTTCCAACCTCCCTACCATGAACAGGGACATGGGCAGGGACACCTTTCATTAGACCAACTTGCTCAAAGTCCCATCCAATCTGGTCTTGAACACTTCCAGGGATGGGTAATCCAAAACTCTGTGCAACCCATTCCACTGCCTCAGCATCTTCATTGTGAAGTTCTTCCTGACATCTAATCTAAACATACCCTCTTTCACTTTGAAGCCATTACCCCCTGTTCCATCACTACATACCATTGCAAAAAGTCCCTCTCCAGCTTTGTTGTAGCCCCACTCTAGGTACTGGAATGGCTCTAAGGCCTTCCCAGAGCCTTCTCTTCTCCAGGCTGAACTCCAACTCTCTCAGTCTGTCTACACAGGAAAAGTGCTTCAGTTATCTTATCATTTTTGTAGCCCTCTGGACTCGCTCCAACATGACCATCACATCCTTCTTATGCCGGGACCCCCGAGCTGTACGAGAGCTCCAGGTGGGGTCTGACTACAGTGGAGTAGAGGGGACAACCACCTCCCCTGACCTGCGGGTCACGCTGCTCTGGATGCAGCCCAGGATACAGCTGGCTTTCTAGGTTGTGAGATCACATTGCCAGGTCACGTTGAGCTTCTCATTAACCAACACTTCCAAGTCTTTTTCCTCAGGGTTGGTCTCAATCCATTCCACATGCAGCCTGTACTTGTGCTTGGGATTGCCCAGAATCATGTGCAGGACCTTGCACTTGGCCTTGTTGAACTTCATGACATGAAGTCTCTGTGCGATACTACTGGATCTGATGCTCCTATCTCTGCTCAGATCTCTCTTTGTCTCTTTAAACACACACCGGATGCCATTAATCTCACACTCAGACATTCATCACGCCCTATGGTTTACTCACTTTTGTATGCAGAAGAATCTTGCCAGGCTTCTACCTCTCCCTGTACTTTTCACTTGAAACTAGCAGAGCAGCTAGGCTGGCAGGAAGAGCTTTTATTCTTTACCCAGTGAATGAAATAAAAAGAATCATCCTATGAATTTTATTCAAAAAGTTCAACCTGGCTTTACAAATTATGCAACATCACCAACTCTCTGTGAACAGCTCTTAGGAAAAAAAGACTGTGATCTGCTGTTGTGATACCCTGAGGAATTTATCCCAACCTGTCCTCACCAAGATCCTGGTTCATAGTTTCCTAATATCTTTTAACCATTCCTCTTTCCATTTTTGGCAGTACAGATGCCTGTTCAAGAAAGGACTTGTTTCATGCCGACCTAACAAACAGTCATTATGTTCAGCAATGAGAACACAGAAAAAATGGTATGAGCAGAAAAAAAAGAAACAATCAATTGGAACACTACATGATGCCTGAGCAGGAGAGCGAGCAATGATCTTTTAGACAGAACTAGTGAAAAATAATCATATGCCTCTTCTTAAACCTCCTTTTCACTCTTAACTCATAATAAGGACAGCACAGAACTTTGTGGATTAATGGCTTTCTGAGGTTAATGATGCTTGTTTTTGTTGAGCTCTAAAGACACTGCCTGGCTGGTCACGAATCTTTGGGAAATGGTCTGCTCCCCTGACCAGCAAGTCCATCTAAGGATTGCCTATTTCATAGGTTATGCCAGTCTCTGTTAATGGAGAAGTTGGATCCCTTAGTCAGTGACCTCCTGATTATACCAACCTCTCAGGGGAAATATTAGAGTTTATAACAAGCTGCAACCATTGGCATAGAAAGAACTGACTCATATTCTAAAGTCATCTAATGGGGAGAATTAGAGGAAGAATGAATCATTTACTTAGTAAAAATCCTAGTGCAAGAACCATATAATGGTAGCATTGTGATGACTTTTCTGTAGCAAAACATATGATTATACATGTATACTTTCAGCAATTTATCTTCAAATGCATACTTCTGTGATTTTTCACAGAACCATGGAATGGCTGAGTTTGTAAGGGATCTCTGGAAGACATCCCTGTCCCACTAAAGGGACCCTTCAAGTCAGTTGCCCAGGGCCATGTCCAGACAGCTTCTGAATACTTCCAAGGATGGAGACTCCACCATCCCCTAGGCAAGATGTGCCAGTGCTCTGTCTCCCTCAGAGGAAAAAGAGTTTTCTGATATTCAGATGACATTCTGGTATTAATGTGTTTTGGTTTGTGCCCACTGCCTTTTGAGTGGCCTTGCCATGACGCCTTCCAGTCCTCTCAGCATTGTGGGTACATCCTACCAGGACCCATGGATTTATGTATGCCCAGTTTGCCTAATGCCCATTCCCTGACCTGATCCTCTTTCACCAAGTGTACATCTACCTTGCTCCAGACTTTCCCCCCTGCAATTCCTGAAGGCCAGTCTCACTTGGAAAGACTAAGACATAAACACCCAATTCCATCAAGAAAGGCAAGAAGGAAAATGTCACCTTTTCATGATCCAGACAGAATAACTGGTATGCTGTAGAAAAAAATAACATATTAATAGGAATACCACATACAAGATAGGGGAGAAGATTTGCTTGGAGCCAGACTCAGACTCCCAAGTATTACTAGCTTAGGCCCTCTGTTGTGTTCAAACAGCTGTACTGTTCCCAGGCCAGTGGCTCTGCTGGACTGCAGCTCTTACTACACACATATCTCTGCCCACAACACAGATAATCTTAAATTAAAAATAACTGAAAAATTACTACTATCAATCCTCAGGGATAAAGCTTTCAAGAAAATGAGTACTGAAATACCGTTCTTTCAGAATTACTGAAGAGTGTGTGTGTATATATATATATATATATATCTATATATATCTACGCAGCATCTATCCAACATAGGAACTCCTGACCCTCTGTCCTTCCTCTCCTCCCTATCATGACAGTTCCACAGAAATCCACCAATAAAAATGACTTATCAGCTGCAAAATGTAACCTAGAGACTCAAGTTTTCTAGGAGATAAACACCTCCTATAAGCAAATGGGAACACAAGTTTTCTTCCTAGCTGATTATCTGCAGCCAGTGGTCTGGAGTTTTATGCCAGGCAGCAGTAAGTTCAAAGTCAGTCTGTACATAACCAGAGCACAGATCAATTATTAACTACATGTTCAACCTTTCCTGCTCTATGTAATCCAATTACAATTTCCTTGTTCTCCCTTGTGGGTCTCCAGAACATCTCTTGACCCTCCAGTATGGCAAAAATAATCTTCATGAGTACAAACAAGTCCATGAATCCAGCTAATGAGACAGATCTTTCAGTTCTCTGCTCTTGGAAAGCAGAGATAGAGATCTGCCAGAGTCCTTGGCTGAATGTTGTGGCTGCTTCTCCTTTCCAGTTAGTTTTGCACACTTAGAGATTTAAAGTGCCATATGTTAACACGAACATTAAAGAAATTAGTTGTGCATGCCAAGTCCACCTCTTCCCTCAAAGACTTTTTAGTGCTGGATTTGAAGTAAAAACTCTAATAGGTGTTCCTATTTTCTGTGAAGAGTGCCTACAGCAGGGAAACAACTAAGTGACCAGAGATGTTTCTAACCACAGAAGTTTCTCTCTTTAGATAAAGAAGCTGGTTAGATCTCCTGCCACCCCAACCCTTTCTACTCATGGTACCAAAGCTAGTTTCCCATTTAATGCAACTGGGGAAAATTTCTTTCACATTAATCATTACTAATCAAACTCTCTCTGGCCCCTTACTCAGTAAATAACACAAGATTTCAGGGCCAACTGCAACAGTTGCTTGAAATTATGTTTAGTAGACATATAGTGCTATCTGCCACATGAAATCATTAAATGGCTGCAAACCAGAGCTAGACTGGGAACAATCATCAGTCACTCACAGTTGCTTGTCTCCTACACAAAGTTGTCTCCTACACTTCCCAACATCTCTCGCTTTCCTGCTCCTGATCTATCAAAAGTAACCACACCTGAACCTTGCCATCATTTTCCACTTCAGTCACAGAAATGGTGCAGGTTGTTCGATGGCTGTTCCAAGGCACCAGGTGTTCTCAAAGGGGAACACAACTGCACCAGCAATACTGCAGTTGAGAGTCCTTCTGCAGCAGTTAATGTCCTGTGGTGCCCACATCCCAAAACGAAGACCCACAAGGGGTTAAAGAAAAAACACCAGAAGAATCACTCAAACCACTGAAGTCCTATTTCCACTAATTTAGTCTTGACCCATTAAACACCAGAGTATACAGTGTGAACAGAATCAAAAGATTCTTTGCCTCAAGGACTGAACTAGGTTTTTTGCCTCCCTGTACCACAGACTGAGAAAATCTTTGGTTGTTGGAGATGCAGCTCAACCGACTTGAAAGCAAAAACAATAAGGAGAATTTACATGCTTTCAACAGGAATGCTGTTTCTGACTTGGAGACAGGAGGAGATTACAGGAGATTTTGAGTTTATTAAAAAAAAAATCAGCAGCTTGTCACTGGCATTTGCTTTTTTTTAGAGTGTTAATTCAGCTTACCTCTGTTACATGTTGTGATTTCTTACCTAATTTACTTCAAATATCAGTTGATTTCAAGACTTTATAGGTCAGGTAAGTAGAGCTGATATAAGTCCTGCTACTGTATACTGAGTACCAGAGGCCTAATGTAAGAGTTACTCAAGCTGTTTTCATTTGTACTTCTGTTTTCAACTGTGCCTTTTCCCTTGTCTTTAATCTTTCCTATGCAAAATCAGAGTCTTGCTTTCCAAAAGAAATGGAGAACAGAGCTCAGTGTGATGGCAACAGATGTTGGAAGTGAGGGGGAAGATTCAAACTGTTTAATTTCTTATGAGATCAGATAATAAATACAGAAAAATTCTCAATCACTCTAGGATAGTTTGAGATTCTATCTCTCTTCTTTGATGTCAGGTATCTGCTGGTTTTTTTAGGTTAGAAATCATATTGTTTCCATGGAGAATGCCCACAAAACTGAGAATTAAAGACTTGTGAAAACATTTTCTAGACAATGTATTTCATCATATTCATATCACATTTGATTACTTGCAGGCAGGGAGGAAAAATGAAGAAAGAAGCACAGTTTCTTTCAACATTCTTTCTTTTAACATTTTTCTCTCCCATCAATTATTGTCTTTAGGGACCAAGGCAAAGATAATGTTATAAAGGTACTGGTAACTTTGCAAAATCATGCAAATGCAAGAATGCTCAGTGAAAAGTTAGCCTGGGAAAGAAAAAAAAAAAGTCTTTTCTTGGTATCTTCCCATGATGTGGATAATTTCTGTGGATTGACACACTGTGAAGACTAATTAGAGATGTTTACCCATTTTCTGTAGCTTAGTAACAGGCACTATAATTTGAAATTTCTACAGACAGATATTAAAAATGCACTGCCAATCATTACAGTACTGCTGATCTTTGGATGTGGGACCAATGGGACTACACGAGCTTTACATGCCTACCCATCTATATGGTGCATGTCTACAGATGCATACAATTTTCAAAAGCACATAAATGATTTAGAGGCATCTGCTAGAGGCAGAAAGAATCTCTAAGACATCTTTAGAAACATCAGCTTTTGAACACTTACCTGTAAACTGCCAGGACATGAGCCAATTGATCAGAGATAAGAACGAACTCTGTGATACAGGTAAGTTCTATAGGTGGGATCTGCTTCTAGAAGTTTTATCAGCCAGGCACTACTGAGCATCCCATTTTATAGGAGGTCACCTGTGTAGGTGTGGACCTGTAGGTACCCACCATCGGTCACATCTTCACCTTCTCCAAGGGCCCCCTGTCCTCTAAGGCTCCAAGCACTGGAAGCACTTTCTGTGTGGGCAGCACTGATCCGGGTGGGGGAAGCCAGGAGCAGGCAGCCACGAGTCCTGACACCAGCCTGCTGGGTGGCTCTAAAGGCGCCATTTCGCTACCACAGCACTGGTGTCTCAATCAATACTGCTCTGTTTCTTCTAATGATATGAGCTTTACAGACTGACACCGCAAAGTGTGTTGGGGTTAAATGTGACTGTTTATTAAATATACCGAAACCAATTCACTCCAGGAAATATTTCACACCTGACTGCATTAAACCATAGCTGCCTATACAAGTTCACTTTCATACAAGCCCTTTTTTTAGTATACTCTAACTATGAATAATCCTTGCAAACACTTACCCTTCTTTAATGTTAAATATTTAACATGAGAAGTCTGAAGTAGGACAAACATTCTTCTCATTGTCACTTTTATTAACTAATAATTTGCCTAGTTATTTTGTGGGTAATAGAAAAGAGGAAAAACAGAATAAATGCATAGTAGCTTGGAAAAGAGTTACAAAAGGTGAAGTATTAAATTATATACAGACTGTTCCAATATACTTTCTTAACAAGTGGAAAAGGACTTTGGATTATGGTACAGAGTATTACTGCTCACCTCCTAAGTGAGAATGCCCATTCCCATTTCTCCAGGAGCCTAACCTTTATTTAACCAATCAGTTATCCAGCAGGGGCCTGCTTGTGTCCTACTATACACTGTCAGACTCAGCAAGATTCCTTGAAAGTGAGCCAATAAGAGAGAAGGTATCACACTCACTTTTAATGCTACCAAGGACATTGATATTCATAGTCCAGTAACTTTATGGCAAGCATAAACCTCTTGGAGGAAGAAAGAGTAACATATCTGAACATTATTTTCATTGGAATAATTTCAATTCCAACAAGACTAAAAAGTAAAAGGACACGAAATTTAACAAATTATTACATTTGGGACAAAAGGCAGAGAATATACATGACTGAAATGACTGTCTTGAAAAAATGTCACAGAAGCATGCACAGAGCAATCCTGAAGGAGACTTTCAGGAGTTAACAAAGGTCAGCTAGTTATCTTAATCATTCTTCACATATAGTGCTGCATTTTATAGCCCAGAGTTTTGGAGCTTAATATCTCACCAACCCTCTAAACAAATATTACCATAATACTATAAGTGAGTAAAAAGAGGTACAGATCTGAGAAAAGCACCATGGTTTATATGGCCTGACTGTGCTGAGACCCGCTCCACCTAATCTCCAGATGTACTGAGAGTGCCTGTCTCCATCTAAGCCAAAGCTGAGATCTGCAGGTGCTGCACCTGACAAAATGAAAGGTTTATCTCTGCTCCTGCTGAACTGCTACAAGACCTCCCAACATCTTGATCGCAACCCCTTCCCCAAACACCATTACAGACCCCCTTCTAGAACTTCACAATTACAGCCTGCTGTAGTATTTCATCAATAAAAGTCAATTGACTCACGTTTCTAAGGTCATTGCAGACTACTTGGCAGCAATAAAGGTGATTTAAATGGATATTACATTTTCATTAACTTTAGGTCTACTTCCAATTGCCTGAGTGGCATCAAGAGACCTGAGTGTAACTGAGAAGCAGATTCCAAGGTTTCACCTCAGCAGGGGCTAACCTCTATCACCCTGGAGCTACACACTAGAATATTCATACATCTGAAACTGATAAACACTTGCCTACAAGAGCAGATTAGAGATGGAAATCTGAGGCTGCACAGGAGAGGGTTAGGATCACCTCAGTAGCTCCACCTCCCTGCCACTTCTTCACTTTGCATACATCAGTTCAGGCAGCTCCTATCCCAGTGACCCCTCCCAGGGATTAGGACACTCACCCCATGCCAGCCTGAATGCTATCCACATGACACAACCAAGTTATAAACTACTGCAAACTCTCTAGAGAGAATAAAACCTTTTTTCTTTTCCTCCTATAGTTTCATTTGACAGTACTTGAAAGCTTAGTTATTTTGGAATTTTCAAGGCTTCAGAGTGGTCTGGGTCGTTTGGTCAAATCTACACATGACATTAACTTTTTATTGTTCTGCCACAGGCTACTGACTAACCAATATGCTTACTCACCCCTTCCAGTGCTCCAGTGCCTGATACTCTTGAATAATTCAAATTTCCCCATTTGTCTAGGATGATGTTTGTCTGGAGTGAGTTTTCTGAAAGCACTGCAAGGACTCAGGAGCCAGAGTTTTACTGAGAAGGCACAGGGCCTAGGCCCCTTAAATCTTTACATATTTTTAAAAAATACCCACATCATGTACCTTTAAACAGGAAATGGATTTACACCTCATGATTTGGTCAGTATATCCAGAAAACTTAGACATTTTCTGGCTTCAATAGTCAGACATACTGGCCATGTTTCATTGAAACACTGAAGAGCAATATATGTGCCAAGACAGAAGGCAAAAGATAAAATTATAATATATTTCTGCACCAAGTGTTCTTGTACATACATGTTATTTCTCATTCCCTTATCTTGGCGCCCTAATGGATCTCAGTGTGGAATAAATAGCAAGGAATTGCTATTGTACAGTCTTGCCAAATGGAAGTCAAAGCACATTTTAAGCCCCAACAAGAAGATTACTCAAAGACTGAATAGGCAAGTGTAGCACGGAATGCCAAATAAAGGGACATAAACAAGAGTGATGGCCATTTTCATGAACAGAACACCATGAAGTTGATAAAGTTGCAGACACAGAAATGAATTTAAATGAGTGTAGAATTCTATACTATTCTCCCACACAAACCCCCCCAAAAAACCAAACACAAACAAAAAAAACCAAGCCAAAAAAACAAACACGAAAAAAAAAAACCCAAACAAAAAAAACAAACAAAAAAAAATCCAACAAGAAACCTCATGAAAAAACCAAAAAAACTCTCACTCTTCACAGAGTTACACTGGTATCCCTTTGGTAGCAAATCAAGACTACTTACCATTCTTGGAGAGAATCACAGCCAAATATTCATGGAAGTAGGTGTTGATGTACAGCAGAAGGCTTGGAGTGTGTGCTGTGAGAAAGCTAAATGCAATATTTTCCTTGGACATGACAGCATCCACATAAATGGCAGAACTTAAGGTGCTTGCATTCTTTGTGACAGGATAAGGTTCTTGGAAAGTATAGGTAACAGAAGTGCCAGCTTCAAATAATGCAGAAACCTCTGAAAGCATAAATAAACCACAGGAATAATTTCAGCTACTGCATTTTCAGTTCTCCCATGCAGGAATGGACATGAACTGACTGCCTCAGAAGTAGAATACTGCAAAATGCTCCTGATCCAGCTGACATCATCCTTCCTTCATTTGTATAAGCACTGTGTCCTTCCTTACAGATGGTTTGTCTGGCACAGGGAAGGATATTTTATGGAGTACCACAAACTCAACTATTTAAGTGTTGGAGTCAGAGTTCCACAAGGTGGAACAGCCCAAATGTCTATCAGCCAAATAAATGTTCACCATCTTCCAACAGCTGACATGTAAGGCAATATCCTCTGTCTTCCCTCTGCAGTAAAGACAATATATTTGTTCTTTCCAGTTTTTTAAACAAACTCATTATTGAAGCAACACATTGACCAAAGACAGCCAGAAAAGAAGCTGTCTTCGGGAGCATCAAGTGAAGAGGAACATCTACCTGTGCATGCTGAGATCCTGAGAACTCATGCTTCTGTTTTCAATAAACACAACATTGTCTGACCACGAATGACACAGACAGGGTAACAGCAGGGGGTTTTTTTTCAGTGAAATCAGGATGGTGACCCTCCAGTAAAGCTTCCTCAGCTTTACAGCAGCATCCCCAGTGGGACACTATGTGGGTATTTGAGATGCCTCTTGTGACATCCAGGTCAGATCCTCAGCTTGTGTAAGTGAGCCCAGTTCCATGGACTGCAGTACAACTGTCCTCGTTCCAGCCAGGACAAGGCTGATTTTTGCAGTAGCCAGGGAGGGGCATGGTTAGGATCTGGAGTTTATTCTACACCACCTCACATCACTTTCAGGGGATGAGGGAAGGGCTCTCTTCCGTGTCAGTGTAGTGTGGTGGAGGGCGCGGCCGGGTATTGTCTGGGTGTGAATCATTTGCCTCTTTCTTGTATCCTCTCTCTCCTTGCTGTTACTGTTTGGATTTTTTAAAATCCTGCTGCTTTCCAGTAAATTGCTTTTATCTCAATTTATGATCTTTACCTTTTGTGCAAGGGAGGGGGAGGCAGAGGGGGATGGGAGAGTGAGCAAGTGGCACATGATTTGGAGTTGCTTCAGTGGGAACACTAAATTGGAGAATGCCATTCCTAAACCATGACAACAACAAAGCCAATTTACACCAGCAGATGATGCAGCCCAAATGCAAACCTGTTGTATTTGTGAGGTGGGGGACAGCCATGGAAATTAAAAGTTCACATTGCACCTTGCTGTTACTGAGCAGAAATGTTGTTAGTTCCAGAAAGCATGCTCTCTAAATTAGATAATCCTTATTTGCCCTTTTTTTTCTGGTGTTGACAGCATCTCCTACAAGCCACCAGAAAGGTTCAGTGAGGACACATTCACCAAGGACTGAACCATGCAAATCAGTTTTCTCCTGAATGCTTCATGCTTATTTTAAAAAATTCTTAACGTTTGGATGGGTTGTCACAGGAATGGCAAAAAACCCATTAAAGAACTACCTCTTTTTGTCACATCATTGCTCTGAAACTTGGTATAGAAAAGCTGTCAAGGATTTGTTAAATTCAACAAAACAGGATGAGGTTTAAAAAACAAGCAAACTAAAGATTCAGAAATGGATAAACACCTGTTATGAAAAATTTCATATTCATATTCTTAATGTCTGGGACAAGTTATATGCAATGGAATACAGGAATCACAGTGGGATATAGTTGTAAATGTTACTAGTAACACTAATACCATTTTAATTTCTGAAGCCAACACTAAAGTCAACAAAGGAGGTCTTAGAGCCTGCTTAAGATAAACACTGAGTGAAGCTGAAGGGACAGCTGGTAATAGAACATCTTGTGACACAGGGGGCACCAAGCTGACATGGGTGAAACGATGCCATAATTCAGAGCCCACTAAAAACCTGGGTCAAAGGTTGCTGCCTACCTTCCTTGCAGAAAGGTCCTTCATAGGCTGAGTTGGTACAATCACAGAAGTATCCATTATACTTCTCCACACATTTTCCTCCATTATGGCAGAGGTTACCATAACTGCTGCAATGTCCTGGACATCCAGGTTTAACACCAGGTGTCATTTTAGCCCGCTCTTCAAGGTCAAGTTTCTGTCCATTTAAATGTAGAGATCGAATGCATCCCAAAAAGCCCTTCTGTCTGGAAGCTGTTCCCCCTGAAAAAGAGAGAAAAAAGGACATGCACTCAGTGGTGAATCTGCACAGTAATCAAAGCCATGAACTTCAATCCCGAGGTACAAATACGAATCCACAAATTTTGAAAAGTATTACATATTATATATCAATGCATACAATGGCAAAAGATGACAGACAGACAGACAGACCCGGGAACTAAAGGTTTCTATTTTTACAAAAGGAATAAAATGCTGTATGTGACACTTTCTTGTTGTCATTCTTCTTCTTTTTGGCTTACCTATTGCCTGTCTGGCATTGAAACTGCAAATTCATTTGGGAGAAAGATTAGCTTCTTTATCGTACGTCTGCATATCGCCTAATACAGGAGAAACCCAAATCATAAATGCTGGGGTTTTTCATTTTTTTTTCCTGTTTGTTGCCATTGTACAGAGTACAAATAACACCCTAATCCCAACAGCACGTGAGTTACACATGTTGATGAGTCCAGATAGCAGGGATGAATCATGTTCAGCACCAGGCCTGCTGGCTGAAGGGAAATGACTTGAGTCAGAGTTTATGCATGACTGCCCAGCCTGATATGTTGCATGTAAAAGGTTGATGTAGGCCTGAAACATGAGTTCAATTCATATATCTGTTATTTATTACAGTTGTTAAACATAATTGCATTTCTTCCTGAAGACCAGACCTGTATGAATCTATGCAAGAGGGCAGGTCAGTCTCTACAAGTTAAGTGGACTCATATCTGTCCAATGAAACTAACAGGGTTATAACGAAAGCACTTTTTCCATAAGAGGTAATCTCCGAGAATGATAACAATGATGATTATTACAGTTCTCTATGAAAATATAATCATTTTTCTTATCATAGGCTTTTTTTTTGGCAGTTGCCAATGTCTTGCTTTTGAAGATACAGCAACTTTGATTGCTGCTAGAAAATCTAAATCTGGTTCAGGAGTTATCAGCATTTGCAGACTCTTAAATGCTAGCTTTATGGGTGATTCTCTTGCAAAAGTAGTATGAAGAAGTTACTGTTCTTCTGTAGAAGTTGGCTCTATTTCAAAGTGTGTGACTTAAGAGATTACATCACTTGATAAGCTCAGGAAGAAGACCATTTGTTTTTTTCCATAAATTAATTAAAGCAAGACTTCTGCAAACTAATGAGAATGCAGCAAACAGTCCAAAAACCAACCTTACTCAAGGCCTAGTGTTCTACTACACCATTCTGGAATACTTTTCTTTCTGGAACACTAATAGCAGAAATACAGAATCCGAATTAGAGCAATTGAACTATACCTAGTATGTGAGACATTTATTTTATGCTTATTTTATGACACCTTCCTCAGAGAAATAAATATTTTTAAGTTCCTTTTTAGCCAGCTATTCTTTTCAGGTGACAAAATGTTAGCTCACTTCTGCATTTGCTGCACTGCACACACTATCCTTTTGTTTAAAGATTCTGTTCCAAAACAAAACACACCATATAGAATTTTAGTTATGTCTACATAAGTAGAAATGGGATTTCCCCCTTGAAAGCTACTGGTTACTCTGTTTTCTTTTGCACAGGAGGCAACCACAAATGTTACAAGGATAAATGACAGTTTCCTCGCCTCTTCTCCGCACACATACAAATCCCAGCTGTAACATATAAAAAATGAGCAAAAACTATTGCTAACTGTTCTACAGATGTCATGTTTATTGCACTCCCCATATTCTTATTGCTCTCTAAAGCACTTGGAAAGTCATGTAAAGTTTATCACTCTTCTCCTCTTCTATTTTCTGGAGAATATAAAGCTTAACACAGACCAACTATATGAGCCTAGATCCACACAATATTGATGAAGCAAATCTATTTATTAGTTTGAGCAGTTTTCTTCAACTGAATAGACTTAATCTTCATATACATTCCTGCAAAGCAGAGTAAAAACTGAAAACTGAAAGCAAACAAACAAAACTCTTCCCCAAATTAGGCTTCTTCCTACTCTAAATAGAAGCCTGGTGGACTGGACACTTTAATGGATGAGACCTAAATGTTTTATTCAGGAAAACAGATTTTAGGATAAGCCCAAGGACCAGAAAGACTAAGGTTAAGGGAGTACTTTGCTGAGTGGAGGTGACAGTCAAATGAGCCGTGCTGTTTCCAGCAAGGTGTTTATGCAGCTGGGTTTTACTGAGGAGCCTTTGGGCAAGGAAGAGAAGGTCTGAGAGGAAAGGATAAGAAGCTCACAACTGAGCACTCATAGCATAGCTTGGTGATACAATTGGCTAAATAATTAACATTCTTGCAACGGGTTGAGGACTTGCTTTCAAAAAAACAAAAGGACTTTTTGTTAGTAGAAACTGGATTACAGAGGCTAAAACAGCGTGAATAAGCACTAGGAACATTCTTGCTTTGTGTAACTGATACACAGAAAAGGAAAGGACAGAGAAGTATAGGAATCATGATCAGGAGTAGGAAAACTTGCTATGATGTTCCTCAGAAGGCCTCCAAGTCACACTTTTTAGTCTCAAACTGAAAGTTGTACAAAGCAGAGAGGACATACAAAGAGTTAGGCATTAACTCCTCCTCCTGGCCTCCAAAATATCCCAAGGTGTCTACAGATGCTTTTAAAACCAACAAAAATAAACAAAGTACACCCCTTCTTTTTCTATTTTCCTTCTCCCTGTCTCCAAAGAAAGTTTCTCAGATGTTGACTTACTCTGGGGTGTGTTGCCTTTGAACTGTCTCCAATGGACATAGAAGTTTCACCCAAGGATTCATTCCTTGCTCACTTGCTCCCAAGACAAAACCAGGAACCCAAGCACTTAACTTGCTAATTTCCAAAACACGCCAAACAAACCACACAAAAACTTCTGACCAAAGCTTTGTACATCCAGATCAATTTCTCAGGATTTTTATTTTGCTTCTCTGATGTTACCAGCCTAGAGTTCAAATCCTGTTCTCAAAGTGGTCTGCGAGGACAGTCTTTCCCCTCCCGATGATGGAATCTTATGGTCGTGCCTTTGCCACTAGGGAACACAGAACTTCATCTCAGACTATGCCACGAGAGGAGATGGTGCCACAGCTACTCCAGGACCACAGGGATATACCAGGGGACAGCTGCACTACACAAAACAACATCACACATTTTGAGTGCTGTAAACAAGTGTCCATTGAAATGAACAGTTCTTCCCTGCCCATTCTGAGCAGGCAATGTGCTGAATTGGCTTGTAACTGGGCAGTTTGGTGCAGCTGATATCACCTTGCCTGCACATTTGCTTGGGGCTTGCCTCTTCTACTGTACTTTTTAAAAACTAACAGAAGAAACATGGCCAGGTGCAAGGATATCCATGCTCTGACCAAGGGTTATAATGCAGCCAGAAGCAGTCAGATACCCAAGACCCACTAAAAGAAGTGAGAAATGGCTTTCTAAATCTTTTAGGCTGCATTAAAATCCAAGCTTGTTAGAGCGTGCTGGCAATGTAAAGTCATTTTTCTCTTCCACTTCTCACACACACAGCTATCTCAGAAGCCTGCCACACAGAGTCATTAAAGCTGGAAACCCCTTAATCACTGTCAGTATGCAGAATGCTGCAAAGACAAATATGTTTTGGATTATAGGGGGAGTAGGGAGTAATATTATGTGCTGTTGCTTCTTTCCTTTTTACCGTGGTGTTTATACATTTATTTTTCAGAGAGGTTAAAATTCTCTCTGCATGGTTGAAGTATTAAATCAGTAGCTTTTTATTAGAGATTGGAATGAGACCTTCAGTAGTGACAAACTATGTCACATCTGTGTATTTCTGGACTTCTGCCACCTTTCCCTGGAGCATCCAGGGACAAATAGTGCCAGAATCAGGAGGCTGCCCAGGTTTCCAACTCTTCTGACAGCTCTTAGGAAAGCTCAGCAAGTCACAGATAATTTTGGCCTTCAATATGGCAGAGTTTAGGACTGAAAAAGCACTCCCAAAACCATTTGTTTTTCTGTCCCTTTGTTCATGGCTCAGTAAAAGTGTGGATGGACAACAGAATGCAATGTATTTATTGCACAGTGAGAACTCTTCACCTCTTGGCTGAGATAAATACTTACATCCTAGAGTTCACTGTAAACACTCATTCCAATCAGAGTACAAGCA
Source organism: Atrichornis clamosus (assembly GCA_013400975.1). Taxonomy (NCBI): domain Eukaryota; kingdom Metazoa; phylum Chordata; class Aves; order Passeriformes; family Menuridae; genus Atrichornis; species Atrichornis clamosus. Next base: position 893,035 of record WBMZ01005823.1, read on the forward strand.
GTTGGAGGTCACTGCTGGAATCAACTGGCCCAGCCTGTTCCTTAAAGCATAGCTACACTCAGATGAGGCACAGATTCACTTCTCCACCAAAACCAACGGGACCTTTTCTGCACAGCTCCTCCCCAGCCACTCAATCCCCAGCTTGTACGGATGGTGATGCTGTTCTGTGGCAGGTGCAGGGTTTTGTATGTGTCTTTGCTGACAAGAGCTCCTGTTGGCACATGGCTCTGGTGAGGTCCTTAACTACCATGGATTTTCATTATGCAATTCGTCAATTATGTCACTTTAAAACCACCATTCAATTTGCTCAGGTAACCTGTTTGTTTTGCTGAGGCTAAGAAGCAAGCTAACAGGCAGATACTGCTTTTCAGATGTGAGATGGTAAGCAGTTGATATATATGACATATCTAATAGATGACTTACGATAAACTCATCAAATTTAGTCCTTTAAAAAGATACAACCAAAAATTTGCAGAAGTGTATTCAGTCATTAAATTTCAAATTTTTCTAACTGGAAACAGTACACTGGCTAAATTTCTCTGATGTTTCTAAGGTGTCTGGCAGCCCTAGCCTGCTGCCTCCAGGCCTGGCCTCCCAGAGAACATGTTAGGATCAACTTAGTATTTGAAAAACAAGTGATTAGCAGCATGCTTCATATCAGAAAACAGAAACACTGTGACAGCCTTAAGCCTCCCTTCTGTGAGTTCTTCAGTGAGCTTCTCTCCAGCTGAGTCTGGCAGAGATCACTTTAGGTACAAATCAACAGCTATGTGGGAAGGACTCCTGACATTGATGCAGCCGTAGCTATTTATTAACAGATTAATTCTTTACATTCAGAGCCCAGTAATTACTGCACACATACACAATAAAAAGCTCCAATAAATACCCCCAAAGCTACTTAAATATAAGGGTGAGAATACACAAGTAAACTTTATTAAAATGAATTGACAGATTGAGGTTTGCTACAGCATTTCAGCTAAGTAAGAGAATCCATTTTAAGGAAGGAATCAGAAGCTACCTGAATGGCCCTGCACAAGAAACAGGTTACAACCCACTCCAGCACAGCGTGGATTACTCAGAAAGACAGCATTTGAATACAGAAAAGAGAATTCCCTTTGTAATCCATTATCATAACATCAAATACAAGTTAGTCCCAATCCAGGTCTCTTTTGCAAAGACAATAAGCTAACAAAATATATGCAGAGTTTTTGGTTTTTTTTTCCTTTTTAAATTTTTTTTTTCTCCTTTGAAAGATCACTTTCAGGTAAAACTCCTGTATTTGCTTTCACTGTGTTCATCTCTCACTCATGGACTCTAAACCAAATAAGAGTTTTGGAAGGCACGCTCAAAGGAACAGACCTAAAGACCATACTGTCAGCAGACTTTACCTCAGAAACCTGTATGACAAGTTTGTGACTTTTACAAATTGTGTCTAAGGGGAGAGGTCACATTTTCTACAGCAAATTACACAGCCAGTGCTGCACAAGAAGAAAAAGACTATCAACTCTTTGGCAAGAAATACTTTACAAGTGTTTGACCCTAAAACTACCACCAAGTATAGTATGGTTAAACTGTGGTTAGTGCTTTGAGTGCAAAGGCAGCTGTTTGGGTTTACTTTATGTTGGCTATGCAGCAGCAGCAGAAGAGAAAGCAAAATTAAGCTACAACATGCAAGCTCAGTGGTGAAAGGAGAGCATTCATTACCAGGGTATGGACATGGAAACACTGTTGGTATCTACGGGAACCCTGAAGTGGTCCCTACCTACAAATAACTGGCTGTTGAGCTGCAGGCGGAAGTGCCCCTCAGCAGGTGCCTCCAGGACCTTCTTGGGGAGGTTGTCCACCTGCAGAGAGGTTTGCTTGAGGTTCCTCTCTGCTCGGACGTGGTGCCACTGGTTGTCATTCAGGGGTGTGGGAGACTGCACAGTGACTTCTGTGGGGCCATTCCCGACATCTATGGAGAAGGTGATCTCCTTGGGGGCTGGAATAGATAAAACAGATGTGAAGAGGAAGTGAAGGTCTGAATTAAATCGTGGTTTTGACATCAAGAAATCTTACATAAATATAGGGTCCATTAACTTTTATGTCAGCAAATAGTACAGGATCATTTACCTCCCATCTCCTACACAGCAGCTTATACATAAATTTAAGCCTGCAGCCTCACTGTTTCATCTCTGCTGAGATTACTCTTGGTTGTGGGTACCCATCTTTTTTTGCTATAACAATTAAGTGCTCTAGAAATGGCAGTTCTCTTTTGGAAGTAAAAGTACCAAATGCTGCACAAAAATCACACAAAGGTCGCAATAGATTTTGGATAAATAATGCTAAAGTGGGAAGAAGGATGAAGGAGTTCTTTCCTATAAAATCTTTCCAACTGCATGTACTTAACAATTACATAACTTGGCTGTATATGGTAGGAGACAATTCTACAAGCATTTGTTTGCTTAAGTCTGACCCAAGATGAAAGGAAAAATAGATGGGCAATTCTAATTAATTGGTGATCCTAAACTAAAGCTCTATATGTAACACACATCTAGACATAATAAGGCTTCTAGAAACAGGACAATAACTGGAAATCAAAAGCCACATGAAGGAGTCCACCTTGTTCTGCTGGAAGACTGAAAGGGGCTAGAACCTTTTAATGTTCTTGCTGCTGATTATTTTCCTCTTGCTAAAATGTTAAATACACCAGGAAGACCAAGAACCAGGTCCACAGATCACACAAACAGAAGGTTGCAGACTGAAAATTCATTAAAAACCTGTTATTTCAAGCCCAAAAACTTGCTATAGGTCTGGTTTTGGAAGCTGCTTCTTAGATAGTTAAAGTAGGAAACGCTCCACAGGGATAGACAAAGATCTATTCTGAGCCCCTGCATCTGCTAAAAAGCCGTTTCCCTTGGAAGCAGCTGCTTGGTGGATCTTCCTTGATACAAGGTCTTCAGGCTGTAAATTCCATCTGGCAGCATGAAGCACAACACCAAACTACTGATGAGAAGTCTAAAATACTTTTCCCAAACTTTTAAATAACTCATTTCTCTAGGAGTACAGATGTAGCACACATTCTGAAGTTTTCACTAAACAATGATCTTAGTTTACAGTATTTCTTATATTTGGTGCCATTTTTACTTCTATATCCCTGAGAATAAAATGCAGTACACTGCAGTACAACCAAATTGGACCTTGATGTGCAATTAATAGTAAATCACACCTCATTACCTTGTGATAATGCACCATGACATTTACCATTGGCTTAATGAATCGAAGGGCCTTGGGGCCCTGTTTTATTAAATTTTATTTTGGGGTTATTATGAGCATATTATCAAATGCATAGCACTCAGTTTGTTTTCCCTAGGCTTGACAGAATTTGGAATACCCATGTCATATTTCATGTCAAAGCCACCGTACTCTTTTGTCACTAATAAATATTTGAAGTCATCAGAACAGAAGCGAGCCAAAATCTCACTAATTAAATTCCCTGTTACTCTCCTTATACACTGAGTAGCTGTTACACTGCACTCACTTAATAGATTTTGAAGTATTCAAGATCCATTACAACTGTGACTAACTTATCTTGCATTAACGTCCTGTCCGTCATAAACTCTCACCTCCTAGCTGTACCATACACACTGAGTTCCTCTGAAACACCAGGGCTGCATCAGATTGGGTATGTTACTCATACTGAAATTAAAGTAACCATCAGAATGACTGCATTAAATTTTTCCACTTTTGACTAAAATCACAGCCTGTAGGTACATCTAACCAGTAGTTTTTTTCTCTAAAGAGCAAAAAAATAAGTATCAGTGTTGAAAAAATAAATACATTTGTTTATTTAAGAAAAATAAACCTAACCACAAGAAGATTAAGTGTAAAGACCAAGTCTATATGGGGAAACTCTGACAGGAGAGATAGGTAAGTCTAGATAAGTGAGTCTTTATGTCTCCATCTTATCATCTCCAGGCACCTCCAACCATCTCAAGACAGCAGAAAATATGTCCTTCCCAGTTCTCTGAACCTGTCATATTGGGCAAATACACCAAGATTTCTGAGCAGTGGAACTTACAGCTTATTTCAATTCGTATGAAGTCTTTAATCCCAAGGTTTTCCAAGAACACGCCAGACACGGCAGTAGTTTTGAAGAAGAAGGAGATGTCCGCACTGACCTCGGCGTGGAGTGTGGGGAAGTGCAGGTAGGAGGCCTCTGTGTTGAAGGAAGCAGCATTCCAGAACTGCCCTGCAAACACAACACCCTTCTCTATAGTTAATTGGCACAGGACAGCAGCTGCCAGCTGTGTGGCAAAGCCACCTCTCATCAGAAAAATAAGTTTTTTATAAAAAAAGACAACAACAACAACAGAAGGGAACATTCTGTACCTATGAAAATTGAGAAGAGCTAGTACTCACTGTCTCCATAGCAACGCAAAGGGCCGATTTTCCAGGCAGCCTCAGAATTTGATCTGTTTGTGTCAGTGATCACAATCTGAGTTACAGGCAAATGGTCTTTGAAAGCAAGGAGGCCGGTATCATTTGTCCTGGATTATAACACACAAACAGAAAGAGACAGATTAACCACAGACAAACCCCCAGCATCCCTCATGCAAGGCAGTAGTTAAAAGATGCTTACTTAAAGATGAAAGACCTTTTGCAGAACTACCTGGAAGAATTATGACAGGCACACACTGTTTAACAGAAATGTGTTCACATGCATGCTCTATGTTCATGTGCAATACTGACCACTGAAGACACCATTAGGATACATGACACTGGGGTGGGCTGTAAACCTGCTTCAGCTGTGCAGAACAACTGCAAAGCCACGGAAGAGCATTGCCCTGCTGACTAATGGGCGTCAATGTAAACTGGGCTCCCCTGGGTTTGCTCAGCAGGATGTATTTGCTGTGGATCAGGTCTGAGCCCAAGTCTGCATTTCTGTAAAGTTAGCTGGAGACAGATAAGGGCGTTTATGCTGGCTTTATGCTTTACCCAAGCAGGAGCAGGACAGGCAATGCCTGATCCAGCGTGCTGTTAGCACAGGGACGCCAGACAATTACTGATCCAACTTCAAGATGGCTGGGACACGACTGACCCTGCACGCTGCAAAAACGGCTGAATTGGCAGAGCGAGCAAGGACTGAATCAATCCTTTGCAATACGTGCCAGTGGAAATTTTGGTTCAGCAACCGAAATACTGAAGGCTGATTTACTATATCGTCAAACTTCTCTTGTTTGCTTAGCTGGGCTTGTTCTTCAGCTGCGACTAACACATGGCTGCTAGAAAGGAAGAGAAAAGAAAGATTGGTTCCTAAAGGATAATTTCTTCACTTTTACTCTGAGTGATCAGGGCAAAATATTGTCCTCAAAACGCAGTGTGGTGTTTCATGGCAGGACCTTAAGCCGAGTGAGTGGCTTTGGCTCTGGCAGGGTACTCAGATGTGCATTCATCCCACCGCACTTCATGAACTCAGCTGAGTCCCTCAGGCACCAACCCCGACCTTACCAGAGCAGAACTGCCCTTTCGAGGTGTCTCTGTATCGATTGATAACAGAGAGGTGAGTGCTACTGAATCTCATCTCCACAGTGATGTGTTTTTTCTCCTCCTAGCTCCTTTTCTCAAGGTTAAGGTTTGCTGTACATCTGGGCACGGAAGCGTGGCACAGCATCCTTCACAGAACCAAATCTCAATGGTTTTGGAGAAAGGATCTCTACCTCTGCCCAGCAAGCTGTGTGCAGGGTCTGGACTCAACTCACCTGTCTGCTCAGAGATGGAGGATGGCAACAATGAGCATATCCAAATGCCAGTGATCCCAAATTTCTAGCCACTGCTCTTCCAGGCAGGTGTGACACAATGCCTCAGGAAACAGGTACTACTTTTTGAGCAATACCACTGCCAGAGTCTGACATTCCAGGCAGGATCCCAGACCTGCCTGTATCCTGCTTGTAATGCCAACATCCGTAAGTGCACCTCTCGGTGTAGTTCCAGATGTGGGAAAGGACACAGACTTCTAGCAAAGAAATAATGATCAGGGTGAACACTGCAGCTGTGCTCTGACACACAACCTCAAATGTTTGCTTGGCTAAGTGCCCTACTCTGATTAATGCTAGAAAAAAATAGGAGTATTTTGATCTTTTTCATAAAGGCTGCACACATTGCATTTATTTTTCATTGCTTCTAATTGCATGCAGCACAGTTAATTGTCTCATAATGCCAAGGGGAAAAGGAGAGGTACCCTCTCCGATGCTAACATTTTCTTCTTGCTTCAGTGGGTGTCTGACATGCAAATAATTACAGACAAAGTGCAGCAAGAGGAAATTCCCAGGCACGAGGCAGAGTGATGCCTTCAGCACAGACTCAGAAGGAAATCTATAATGTATGAATCAAAGGTGCATGGTCTCCAAATCTCTTCAAGACGGACTCTCAGCATCACATTCCTATAGATTATTGTATCAATATTTGAAGTTTAGCTTAAATACTCTCAACAGATTATGAAACAGCTGTAACAAAAGCTGAATTATGTATTTCTTAGGAAGATAATTAAATAAAGTATTCCAGTGGGTGGGAGCAAGAAGAGAAGGAAGAATGAATGAAAGAAAGGCAGAAAGATGCAAAGAAATGGGACTTAAAATATTCATTATACACATGAGTAACTAAGCTGGCATTTACTTTTTTGAAATAAAATTTTTCAAAAATTGCAAAATATTTAGGGAGGTTTCCTGCAAATTTATTTGAATTTAAGAAATAGTGCAGTCTTTTTACTAGCTATGATCAGCATTAAAATAAAAATAAGTATCTCTCTACAGCTAGCACTCAAAATATCTACAAAAAACCATGAAATAGTGACATTTTAAAGATATCTATTCCACATCTCTGAAAACTGCATTGCTTATTAGATATTCTGCTGTATTGCATGAAGTTCTTTTATATCAAATTTTATGACTGAATTTTTACTACTTATCTGCCAGTGTCACAGCGAACTTTAGTAGCATAGCTCAAGTGTGAGAGAGAAAGATATTCTAGAATTAATAAAAATCTTCATTTCTTTGTTAATGCCTTGAAAACTCCATCAAGCCTCTCTTCAAGTCCATACAGCACATTTTATACATTTTATTCTCTCACACATGGAAAAATCTCCTCGTATAATGATATGCATTTTCATACAAGCAGACACTGAAATAAAACCTATCAGAAAAACATCCTGTCCTTCAGAGACTGTGTCAGTGACAGGAATAATATATCTATTGTTGCAGTTAATTATTATTATTTCATGGTAGGAAATCAAGTTTTTGGACAAAGGTCAACACCGAAGATATTTCAGCTGAGAAAAGCAGAAGAGAGAGTTGAAGGCACTGTGAGTGTTTCAAATTCCTGGTATTCCTTAAGTTGAAGGTATTTCAGACTCCATTTCTTACAAAGCACCGCAATTCCTCTTCTCTACATGGTACACCATGGCAGCCTCTCAAGTATAAGGTTTTATTCGTGAGAGAGGAGCAAAAGAGCTTCATGTACCTGTACAGTAACTTCCTGGAGGCACTGCTGTGGCACTACAAAATACAAATATAGCAGGGTTTGAACTAAACATTTGAAATTTTGCCTGAAGGGGGCTTGGGGATCACTTTTCACGTGCTACACTTTTCCAAAAAAATCCCTATTTTCTGATAAAAAACATCTGCACTCTGATGTGCAAATACATGATTTTGTCTTCTAAACAAAAGTAAAACCTTGTTAGATTAATTATATTTGCATTTGTTCCTAGAGCTTTCTTTATTTATATGTATTTTAATTTCGCAGTTCCCATACACTTAAAACCAGATTATATTTGCTTGACCACAGCTGGTCGTCAGGTTATCCAAACTCACTACTTTATTTCTCTCAGTAGGTTTCACACAGCACTCTGTGGCTACTTCCACCGAGCACACCCTTTGGACCACACTGTGTCCTGCCTCTCAGGACTGAGAACTGGGGGAGGGTCCTGCCTGCAGGAGGGTCCTGGGAGGTGATGCTCCTTGGCCAGGAACGTAAGTTAAATCCTGATTATTCAAAAAAATCAAGGCAGGTTTTATCACTTTCCTGAAAGGAGTCCTCTACTCACAGAAAATGGTATGAATAAATTAATAAACTTGGGAAGTAGACCTCCTGCTTACCTGACTTGGCACCCAATTCGGCACAAAATCAGACAAAAATTTAAATGTTTAGAGGGTGGAAAAACCCTCAACAAACAGATGTTTCTCTGAGCTCTGCATAAAGGACAGTATCAATCTGTACTTTCCACAAGCAAAATCCAAACCAAACAAATCCAATAATGCCCTTTAAATTAAATAATGGAATTTTTTTTATTTATGGATATTAAATACAGTTGGATGTCATTTGTTTATCCATGTCTGAAGATTAAAGTCTGCATCTACCCAAAGGACTTCCTCAATAAGCTATGAGGCAAGCTAAACATCAAACAAATGCTGTATGCATGGACCCATTTAAAAAAAGAAGAAAAAAAAATGCTACATGTGCAGCAATGCTAAAGGTGATGGTGCAGCAACTGGATATTTTAAGGTGAAGTACAGGTAGACTTACCTGTAAATGACAAATAACTATTTTGCTGATAACACTATGAAACTACTCTTTTTCTTCCTGGCTACTAATGAAAGCATGCTCAAGAAACCCTCACTCTGTGGTGCCCTAACAGTGTGAGCCATCATAAATTGCTAATCTCTAGGTAGCCATTTCCATATTTTTTGTAACAGATGGTGGAACAGTGGTGCCATTACATATAATTTATTCTCATATGATCCCCTACTGGTACGTTTTTCTCTTGCACATTAATGGAAACTCTGGTGGGATCTGAGCCTCAGTAGCTCGGATATTCAGTACAGATTTTCAGGAATACCGTACATTTGGGGAAAACAATACTGTCATCAGCAGATGGCAAGGAAGCACATAAGGAATGGGCCCATGAAACAGGCTTCCAACAGGAAAAGTTTTGAGGCCTATGCAGGACCTATCATTAATAATCCGAAGAAATACATTTTAATTGCTATCTTACCCATGAGTTGTATCAAAAAATGCTTTACTGGGTAAAATAATGTACAGTCACGATAAAGCAAAAAACATCAGCAGAAGGGGACATACCTAACAGCCGAAGGCAAGATGCAGTGCCCATATTTGGCTGAATTAGAGATACAGCGTTTTGGTAATTAAAGTAATGAACTGATTCTGGACACCTCAGGGACCTGCTACAGTCAGCTCTCTGCAGGCAGCTCTTCTCGTTTGTTGACAAATGCAGTCATGACGGCAGAGATCCAAGACAGCTCTATACAAGCCAGGTCACCTCTGGCAGGGTTTATTTATGAGCTCGTGGGCTCTCTGGAGTTGCCTGCACTGCTTCCCAGGGAATGGATTCAGTGTGGGATAGTGGCTAAGCAAACAAACCCTGTCAAATCTGGGCTCGTCAGGGTTTCTCTGCCCTGCTCTCCTCAACCCTTCCAGTTTTAGCATCCGGGCTCTGGCATAGTTTAGCACAAATACAGTTCATCCAAGCAAGGATTCATTCACTCCCATTTGGCTTTGCTCCTCCTCAAACAAGGCTTGATATCCTCAATGTACCCCTGGAAGACAAAGTGGGTCTGACAACAGCAACATCCACTCTCCATTTTGTTCCCCTCCTTCTTTTCATGTTCTGTGCTTCCCCTATTTCTCGTAATGCGCCAAAGTCATGATAAAGAGGAGAACACATGTTACTTTGGAAATGGCAAGACTCAAAGAAAACTGTCTGGAAGACTACAGAGGAGGATACTCTCTAGTCTGAATAATAAGATTGGAGAATAGAAATAAAAGATGGCCAATCAGCTACTTGTTGGAATCAACACTGTTCACCACACTTTGCTGAGATGCCTGAGCTTCTTTCACAAAATGAGCTCCAAAGATGTCTCTCTTTCTGTACAAAATAAAAAGCTGTAATGTTCTCCAAATTCACAAGGTTTCCAGGTGAATACCATGGTTTGGTTCGATTTGATGACTGGCTTCAGTCAAGGATTTGCATTTGAAGTGGAAAAAGGATTCCAGAGAGAGAGACCAAAGTAGCAAACTGACTTCAGGACAGTCATGCACCACCTTGGCATGAAAGTTTCCTCCCATTGAAATGCAAGGTTTGGTGAACAGCAGGACCTTAATTGCCAAGGAAAGAGAATTTTGCTTGAGATGAAAGACAGCCTGGGAGAGGTATTTAAAGATCCAAAGGATCTCCTGATAACAATATCCTGTCTGCAATTCAGCAATGCTTTATTCTTTAGGTTAATTTAACATATTTCCCCGATCAAGAATGCACCTTCTGTTTGAAATGGGGCAATGTTTTGAAAGACAATCACAAATATATCTCATCTATACATAACTTGTCCCAACACTTTACTATTCTCAGTGCAGGGGAAGGGAAAGAAAGAAAAATAAAACTTTTTCTGAACTATATTTAGCTTCATCTTGAAGCCACTGGATTTCTATGAGTGTTACCACCATTAGCAAGTATTTTCAGCAGTCAGGAATCTCTTTTCTTTGGAATCATGCATAAATTACAGCTAAGGAACATCTAACACCTTTTCAGATCTCTTGTTTGGGTCAACAACTAGGGTACACTAGCAGGTGCCTCTTCTTCCTCACCAGAGATCTCCCATCCTCCAGTAAATACCTTGAAGAAGCTCCACTATTCTGCAGTGACAGAATTAGCTGTCATCACACTGTGGAGTTTGGAAGTGGGATGGGGAGCTGTATGGAAAAAGATGCTTATCAGTAAAATGCTATAATAAAAACAAAGGTGAAAAATACAAAAGCCTTCCCCATCTAGAATGCTTAATTATACATTCTTGTTCATCTGGCCAGGGGGACTAACTTGATGTCAAGTCAGAGCCCAAAAATAGCAGCTGGCTCAGGTGTCTGCTCAGATATCATTTAAAAGTCAGCATGCCTAGAAGTGGATATTTTGTTCTGCCAAACACCTGGCTCAGGACTTTGTCAGGTCTGCTTTCCATTGTTTATCATTTCTTTTGCTGCTCTGAAAAATTAGTATCTTCTCCTGCACCCAAGAGTTAGTCTAGGGAAAGCAAATCAAAGCAAAATCCTAGGCCTGTCTCCTCTTCAGAAGGACGCTCCAGCTGTTCTGGAGAGTTCCTACCTTGGAGCAGCATGATTTATCTAAACGGAGCAAAAATGGTTTTCTGGTTTTCCACTCTGCAGCACCCATTTTATTTCATGCTGAGGCAAATAAATGCATCTACTGCTGTCTTGCTCCTTCCACTATAATGTATAGCAGGTTAAAGTCACAGTTCAGATCTCAGCAGGTTTCAGATTCGATGCTCATTATATATCAGGGGGTCAGTGTTCTAGCAGGGAAACACAAAAGCAATCTTCAAGAGTCGTGAAATTTCTAATGTTTAGAAACTATTCATAAAGGTCGGGTTTTTTTAGCTTTTATAAGGGCAACCTCCAATTTAGAATGCTACCAAAGCAAAAATTTCTCATGGATTAAGCACCTAAATAACTGAACCCCCAAACCAAAAAACAGTAGGCAGTTTAGTGGAGGAAACTTGTAAGCATATTCTGTTATTATCATGAAATTAGGAGAAACAAGTAGCTCTGTGAGCTGCCAAGCTAATGATGTGTGATTTTCAACATCTTTCTCCCATGAGAGTTTTCCAAAATCTAATAAAATTGTACGCTTCCTTAACTTCCTTCTTGTGGGCTTTAATTGGCTTTTTCTCCTCAGCCTGGCATAAATTCTCATAGAATGTGTAATTTGCAATACTTTTGAGACTTCTCCTTCTCTGTCCAAGATGCTTGAAATGCGTCTGCTTGTTCAAAATCATTGGGGGTCTGGGGGGAAGAATGGAGATAAACACCCACAGCATAACTTGCTTAGGTCTCATTTCCTGAGGAGACTCAGCTGAAATTTTATAAAACTGCATTTAGCTTTCACCTTGCATTGGTTTGTATGACCTAGTGGTGCAGTGCCCTGCAGCCTCAGACTGCAACTCCAGTGTCTGCCAGCACAACACGCTGCCTTGCTTGAGTAGTGAAAAATGGAATGGGGACTATGGAAAGAGCCAAGCACCAGTAAAAACAGATGCTCCTGATGCTCATGTGCAAACCTCATCAAAAGCACATCTGATAACCAAACATTTAAGAAAAGACAGATTAACACGCACAGCCAGGCTATTCTACACAAATCACATTCATAAGCCAATATTTACATAAACATCTTCCTGACGAAATCTCCTTAGAGCTATAATTTTTGAAAGTGAATAGTGACCCCAGGGATACAAAAGGTCCAAGCAAATAATCACCCTGTCTGGAAATCAAGCAATCAAAAAAGCCCAATGCTTATAGTGACAAGTAGTTTCTGATTTTATTTTTTTTATGTTTCAAGACCCCTTACAGTTCCTTTCTACTCATTTCAAGTGAAGGTTTCACAGGGCTAATTCAGACACTATTTCAAACACAGCAGCCTATGACAGCAAGATGTTTCTTGTCTACTTCCATTATTCGTAATTTCTGAACTACTCGAGGTTAAAATATCTTTTTTCAGAGAAAGAGCAGCAGCTCCTGTCACTGAGTGGTCCAGAAGGGAGAGTGAGTGGTCAGAGTTTTCACATGTATGTTCAGTGTTTCAAATTGCACTTTCAACAACACTCATCTGGCATTTCAGTCCCCTCAAACACAATTAGAAAGTTCACCAACCAGCTCTTGGTGGCTGGAGTGTCTCTGAAAGTACAGAGAATGACAAGGTTGTGAGGTGGCCTTCCCAAATTCATGCAGCATCATAGCACAACAAAGGTAAAAACCCAAGGAAGGCTTTGAATGTTCATGCTGTAACTCTAAAACTTCCTATGGGACAGAACCAAAACCTACAGAAGCCAAAACAACTCTTTCCATTGACTTTAAAAAGCTTGGGATTCAATGTAAAAGAAAGTTAAGGCACATACAGATACATCGTTTCAAGAAAAATACTAGTCTTTTTCACAGCACATATTTATTGTTTAGCTGTACCTGAAATTTGCTGTCTAGGCCTGCATTTTCTGCTCTGATATAAACCTAAGAACTGAGCTACTAGAACCTGTATTCATGCAATGCTCCAATTGAATCAATCAAAACCTTTAATCAAATAAAATTACTGATTTGGCATTAAAAAAAAAAAGATTTCTTTGAAAACCACCCATTCCAGCAACCTGCTTCAGCCAGATGTCTTTGGTTCAAAAAGAAATTTAAGATTAAATCAGAAGTCCAAATTCTAGTTTAATTTTCATTCTTATCTGATTATACTCAAGCCACCTGAACTGTGAATCAGGAAAAGATTTAAGCCTTCTTGCCCTATTTCCTATCCCCAGCTCTTCACATAGACACTGCTATACACATGTTAAAATTATTACCATTCTTCTCTATCTGCGTCACAGTTGCAAAAATATCTCATATCCAGACAACTTTCTTCCAATCCACATGCACACTGCTGAATGCCCGGAAGAGATCCTCCCCAGTAAAGATGCTTTTCATTGGCACGGCCAACCCACCAAGCAAATGGCATTCCATCTGGATGGAAGGGGAAAAGGGGGGAAAAAAGGGGGAAAAAGAGAAAAGAGAAAAAGAGAGAGAAAGAGAACTTCATAAGCAAACTGGATTCTCCTGAGAATGAAAAAGAATGGAGGTGGACATGTTAGACAATACTGAAAGAAAAGATGCAAACTATGCAGTAACAAACCACAAAGCTTGCCCCAAGTTCCATTTTATGGAATACCTGTTGAGACAGCAACAATTCTATCGCAATCCCATTTGGTTTGAGGAGCAGATGTCTTCCCGTTAGGGCTGATGTGCCAATTACTCATGAGAACCTTGGTGTCTCTCAACTGCACAGACTTTGGAATTTTGAACCCAACACCACTGTCTGCACCAGCTGTGTCCAGAGGTTTTTGTGTGACACTGGGGGAAGACCTGATCTCTGAAGGAGTCTGAAAACAATTCTCATGTCACAACTCACACTGCACAGACTGTATTTTAGCACTCAGTATCGGACAAGGACCTCTTGTAGTGTCAAACAGTTTTGAAGGAGACTCTATTTCTTTGATTGAGATTTCTTACCTTAAGAGTCAGATATAAAGAACAAAAATCTTCAGAAATAACACACTAACTGATCTATTACTACAAACTTAACACAATTCCTCTCAAAACTAAGGGCAAAATTTCTATTGGTTTCTAAGGGAGCAGGATTAGAAATTTTAGTGTATTCTCCAAGGGTGGAATTTGCAAATGCAAAGCTTCATAAGATATTAAAGCAGGTAGGACATTAGTGGGAAAAAATACTTCCCTGTTTGGGAATCAATTTATCTCTGTGAAGCTATTTGCTACCTACAGGGGCTCTAAGATCTATGTATTTATATAAACCGAGACAGTTTTTTGTTTAAATTTCAGAATCCATTATGCTTCAAGCATTAAGTATTAATAGTCAGATAGAGTAAGCAGAATCCGATGTAATGAAATTCACAGATTAACATTTTCTAAGACTGACTTTGTCTTCCAACTCAGATAACTTTTTCATTGACTCCTTAATCCTTAAATCAAGAAATGTAATCTGTTATACATACAGGTAGATGGCAAATTTTAGCAAAATTGACATATCAAGACTTTTTGATCAAAGGAGCTTGCAAAAATAAACTGCACAGCTAATGTAGAAAGATGCATCAATTTATTCTTCTGCTTTACTAACATTATTAGTAGGGAGTATTTCTCATTATACAAAACAAGAAAGTCTAAATTATGAAATGCAATCAAGGTTAACTGTAGAGTGTAAGGGACTAATTAAAATGAGTTTTAGAATCACTCGGCAAAATTAATTCATGTTTATTTTCCTTCTAAGCTTAGACTGCTGAACTGTAAATTCATAGAAACTGAAAATAAAAATAGGAAGAGTAACTCCATTCTCATGATACCAACAATTAAGACATGACGAATTTGACCAATACACAGAGGTACTCATTAGAAAAACACAATTCAAGTACATCTAAGTATTCATCTTACAAAAATGTACACATTCATTTTAGGCCTAATATTATTGTTAACACATTTACGCTTTCTTTCTTTTCTATTCAGCTGATTTTCTTGCAGAAGTAGATTGCTGCAGCCAGAGAAACAGTTCTATACTATATTATTGGGAAATTACTTGGTAAAGCTTGGAATAGTAATGTTAATTGAATAAAAGGGTGATTTGTCTAGGAGTAGAAATAGATATTATACAGAAGTGCTTAATCTAATTTTAAAAGTGCCCATTCTGGAAAAAATATTTAGATAAAGATAAATACTTCAGGCCAATAGCAAAAAATGGCATTCATTAATCAAATACAATCTGTGTCAGTTTCCTTTGGCAGAAGTCATTATATACGTAAACGTAACAGTGAAATAAGCAATCATTCACCTATATTAAGAATAAGCAATTTTCTGACATCTTTTTCAGATCTGTTATTTGTTTTATTGAGCAATACCAAGAAAACACATGCACATTCAGATTTATGATATAGACTGGGGAAGTGGTAGAAGCACCACAGTTTGAGTCATTTACAACTAAATTAAATACAGTGCTAAAAAATAGAGCATTCAACATTATAAGGAACAATCTTGGATAGTCAAGGGAAGCTATAAAAAAACCCAGTGTATTCTCCAAAATTCTATTTATTAGGCAGACTTCTGCCACCCTTTACTCAAGATGAGTAGATTTTTCTCACTAACTAGTCCCCTAGAAATCAACTGTAGTATTAAGGAAAATTGTGCTCTGATTCTTCAAAAATCTTTTCCACTTGCCTAGTTTTTAACACATGAGAAATCAGAGCTTTTCAGCAAAGCTCTTATAAATCTAAAGTACTTCAGCAACACCTGCAGGGTTTAGGAATTCTGAAACTTATATTGTATGTCATATACCTGTAATGTTGAAGTAAAGCAATATTTCACAAACAATGCCAATCAATCTGAGTTCTTTCAAGAGAGTTTACACTGTGATACCTTGGCAGAGCTGGAGGATATCTTGCACTGAGATTGAGTTTGGCCAACTTGTGTTGATTAAGATTCTTTCTTCTAAGTCTGTAGGTTTGTTGCAGTATCTTCACTTCTGTAATCACGGTATTACAATTTTTTCAAAGGATTATCAATTCTCTACCACTCTAAAATTAATTAATTTCCCTTCTGTGGTGAAGCCACAGACCAAATCAATGACAATAAACAAGGATTTCAAGTGACCTCATAAAGTTATAGTAACATAAGTCAGTAGAATTCTGCTTTAATATTTCTAAGCTAAAAAGTCCATTAATAAGACGTGCTATTAATTCTACATTATGTGCTTACACTGTTCCTAGCAACACATTATTTAGTAAAAAAGGTTGTCAAAAGCCTACTACACAATTAAAAATAAATGCTTCCATACATTTTTCCCTATTTATAATGGAGAAAAAAAATCCCCTATGAGAAATTTTTTTTAAGGTTGTCTTTGAACTCCATGCTATGGTTTTGAAGGAGAACATGGTGAAAAAATATCCCAAACCAAGCAAAATAAACCAGTCTCAAGTGACTGAATTCACGAGTAATAGAACAGTGACCAGTTTCTTTCCAGTGATTTCCTTCCATACAGCTTAAGCTTCATTTGAAAGGTTTTAATTTTGATTAAAAAATCTTCAAGAAAAGCAATTTTTTTGTTGTATTTCCTGCAGAGGACAGGATGACAGTGAAGTGGTTGTCTGGAAGCCTCTACAAACAGCAGTGATATTTACACCACCGTTTTAACCATAATTTAATATGGTATTATAACAAGTACAATATAATAATAATAAGAAGAAGAAGAAGAAGAAGAATATGAATAATAATAATATGAATAATATGAATAATATGAATATTATAATAAAACATTGCAATTATAATAAATTATGAAATAACATGAGGAGGCAGGCCAAATTTTGTATCAAACCAAATACTGTTACTCCTTCTTGCTGTCATGCACAGTTTGTAGAAAATAAGGCCGGCACTTCTTCTGAAAAGAAGACGATAAGGGGTAAGGTGGTAAAGATAAGGGGTATCACCTTCAGTGGGTGGTGCTGGCCTATTCAACAGCTCCGTATGTGCATCCAAAAAGCCAAGTAAGACCCTGGAAACCCTGACATGTACACTACACAGCTATAATATATATGGATCTACTGCAGTATCTGGACAGAAGTCAGTCTGTGCCCATCCAGCAGGGCACGGAGGGCCAGGCTCCTCTCGACGGCGCCTCTCCAGCAGCCCCCCAGCGCCTGCTCCCCCAGCGTGCTACACTGAACTGCTCACCGGGAGCTCTCTCTAGGGAACCTGTCTCAGCACAAGCAAGGCTGCTCCAACACGAGGCTCACCAGCACAGAGGCCGAGGACTGTGAAGAGGGTAACAGACACGTGGAGCTGTTTTCCAGTGATCCTTGGAAGGAGATGCAGACTGAGATCAAATTCACCTGCACTGCGTATCTGCCTCTCCTAGTGACAAGAACGGCTGAACACGTGTTCGGTGTCCTTCCATCAGCTTACAAGAAAATATCTGTCCTCTAAATCTCCCTCATACTGACAGTTCTCTTGTTTTCTGTATTAGGAGGTGTTGACATTGCTACCAATACAAGTTATTTTCAAAGGTTTTAGGCTTGCTCATGTTTTAAATGGCAGGGATTTTTTTCAAAAATCATTTGCCTAGCGATTCAAAAGCTGAAGGAGAGGCAGAAACAGCATATTCCAACAGCATTTATACACATATCACTATGTTTTAATTCCAAGCAACTTCTGTCGACTCAGTTTGCCTTTATATAGGCAGAAAGTTTTAGTATTGACTTTTATGTTTATAAAAGTTAAAGTTAAAACAAAGCTATGCATTTTTAAAAGTATTACATTTAAAATATTTGTCAAGATTTGTCTGCATGATTTGTGAGGTTGTTCTTGCTATGGCAACAACCAAAAATCTAATTATGGAAATAGAGCAAGATAAACTAGATCCTGTGTTAAACTGCTGTGCTGTATAAATCTAAAGCCTGACACAGCACTTACACATCCCTAAGACAGGCAAGATTTTCGGGGTACCCAAGTTATTGAAACAGGTCAGTTAAAGGTCTTTTTAAGCACCACTTCAAGTCAATTTATTTGCGTTTGTCTGTTGAAACACAAAGCATATTGTATTGAAACAACATTCTCTTAGCAATCTTCATGTTCACTTTTTCTCCTCCAAAGTCAAACCAAGTTAAGCAGAACTGAATTTGTTAAATCTTAACATCTATAAATTTTACTGATGCAAATGTAATTTAATTTACATCTATGCTGTTTTCTCTTAAAAGGAAAGATTCACATATCAAGAAGTAGTGAAAATTAGGAAAATACCAACTGTAGAATTGCATAGAGCAATCGAAGCCAATTCTTTGAAATTTCACTCAAAAACATAAAATATCTGTTTGCACTAACCACCTCAACAATATCAACTCCTGCAAATGGCTCACCTGATACACTGAACATGGCATGAAACAAGAAGCAGTTAGCAGGTTTTCTTATACATATATCTGTATATACACACACACCTATATGAGGCAGTTTCAACCTGAATAACTGAGTTCTGAGGCCAATCCAGAGTACAAAGTATGATCTCAGCTAATCAATTTTTAAAAGGCTCTTAAATAAATTGAGAGAGTAGTAAGAGTGATTAAAAGGGAAAACTGTGACTCAGTATTTTTTGCAAAGGTTTACCAAGATCTGGTTTTCCCCCATTTGATTTTTTTCCATCATAACACTTTTATGGTCTTTTATATAGGAATTGTTAACATTAAATTAACATAAACCCAAATTCTTCCCCTTTTGGCCTTTCAACAAAACAAAAATAAAACAAACAGGTTTTAAAGGTAAAAAGTATTTATAATAATTCTGGACCAAAAAAAATGGACAAATTGGAGAAAAATTCCACACTTGGGGAAAAAACATAATTAATGCATTCTTAGAGGCTGTTCATTCAGTGAAGAAGTCTGTGGTATTAATGACTCAGAATCTGCACTGGTTTAAACACCAACTCACACCCCTGGGAAAACACATCGGTAACAGAAAGTGGGGTGAGCTCAGGCTGTGCTGCATTAACGTGCTGCCCATTCTCTGAAACAGATGCTGAGACTTAACAGTGAAAATGTTGCTCTTTGGTTTACAACCCTCAGCCAGGGTCTCATGCTCTGCCCCAAGCACATGGAAGCAATACACACCCTCCAGGATGGCAGGCTCTCTGCACTTCAAGAACAACCACGGTTTTAAATCAAGACCAGGTTCCCTTGGGAAAAGAAAAAAGTGACACGGACCAGGAAAAAATGAGAATGCCCAGTGATGTGGTACCTTTGAACATTATTTACTCAGTGAGTCACCAAGTAGCCCAGTTGTTTTTGTACCATGCTACTCTGCTTCCATGTGGACACTCACCTGTTTTATGTTTATGCCTCTTCTTTTTTCAGTACAGCCATAATGACTACCTAATACTTCCTCCCTTTTATTCAAAACCTTCCTCATGGCAATTATACCAGTTTTATAGTGCTTTTTCTGTCTTAGGATTGTAATCCACATACCAGTGCCTTCATCTGCAGAGATGACAAACTTGGCTGTGTTGGAAACCACAGGTGGTCAAACACTGCAGCAAGACGGTCACCACCCTGTACTGAGTAGCAACTGTGCTGGCCAGAGTTACTAAGGTTCTCACTGAATTCCACTGAAATTTCTCATCAGATTCTGTAATCT
The DNA here is from genome assembly GCA_013400975.1 of Atrichornis clamosus. Taxonomy (NCBI): domain Eukaryota; kingdom Metazoa; phylum Chordata; class Aves; order Passeriformes; family Menuridae; genus Atrichornis; species Atrichornis clamosus. The sequence continues at coordinate 912,805 of WBMZ01005823.1, forward strand.
TTTTTCAAATCAACTATGCAAAAGTGAAGTCATCCTGCTAGTGTCAGTGCACCCAATGGGCAAGATCTACTTAGTCACAAAGTTTAATCCTCATTCTAAAATTATTATGGTAAGTGTGGTTAAGAAAAGGGGAAAGAAAGGCAGCACTTTGCTGACATTTTGTTTCTTGCTATTCAGCTTTGCTGCCAAGGTGCACTGCTTTCATACAGAGTCCCAGGCTGAAGTAATTGCTTAAAAAAAAGGAAAGAATAACATGTAGCAGTATTTGTCTGCTTCTCTTAAGCAGAGAAACCGCTCTCCCTCTGGAGCAGCTGTCATCACAGAGTGTTCTGTTCTTCTGGAGTTATTAAGATATTCTCACAGATGAGAATGGGCAGAAAGAAGGTAAATAAACATGGACCTTTTGCTGCTTCTAGATTTAGCAGGAGGCTAATGAGCCAAACTGTTGAGCTGCAATGACAGAGTTAATGCCATTTCACACTTACAGCGCTTGCAGCAAAAGTAAAATCATCATCAAGCCTTTGAGAGGAAGATTTGAGGGCGAGCATAAGGATTTCAAATCCACTTTTAGATGCTGAGGAAGATTAAATCTACATCCCAACTTGAATTTTATGTCTCATGAATGTCCCTGTTGAAGGCCTAAGAAGGCTGAAAAATATTTTGAGTACTTGCATTTGCCTCTGACAGCCCAGGCTGGGTTGTTTTCTCAATAAATTTTTGGCCAAGTGACAAGTTTCCTGAAAGATGCAAGTGGGATGCCAGCCAAGAACAGAAACTATGTGAACAGCTGAAGGCATGCAGGTTGGGAAGGAAAAAACAACAAACAACCCAAACCCAAGAATGCAGAGGAGATTACAGATTTAGGGACAAGTGACAAACCAGAAAATGGCAGCTTTGAATCCTCAGCAGTTTTGCTGAACTGGATATCCTACCCTGCTGAAACAAAAAAACCTCATCTCATTTCCTTTATCTTCTACATTCCAGCTCACCTTCACTTTGGAACTGTCCCTCTTGCTTTTCTTCTTTCTCATTCCCCTTTTCTTTTCCCGTTTTCTCTGTTTAGCCTAATTCCTCCAGGTAAATTCAGATAAACAAGCCTGGCATTGCCTTAAGAGATAAGCCTATGACACTGATGCATGTCCTGCCACATCCTTACTCTGTACTGGGACCAGAAACTCATCAGTGCCCTGGATTCAACTGCAAGTGAATAATGACCATGGATAAGCCACAGTGGGCTCCAATACAACTCTGCCTGGGCCAGAGGAGTAGCTCCTGCTCAGCAGATGGATTTTTTTCCCATGTCATAGGGATAGCCAGTAAGAATAACAGCAATAAGATGAAGCCATCGTTTCTTGACCTCACATTACTCAACCAGCTCTTTTGTAGTTCATTCTCATGCTCATTCACTGGTACCCTCTCACCCATTTCCACTGGAAGGCCATCTCGTGAGGAGGCTCAATACAGTGCCCAGGAAATTGTCTTTCATTCTTAATCAGTTCTTCTGCGGAAGTATAAATATAGTTAGTGAGAGTAAATAGTAGCAAGTGCTGTGTTAATGGATTAATAAACAGAAGATAAACCAGACCACGTCATTCCAGTCCTTGTGACAATGCCATGGAACACCGGAGGACCATATGTGATTTTGGGGATCTCTGCACCTGCAGCAGACCAACACTCCTCAGTGGCACTCTGGGGCCTGAGGAAGACGACAGGAGCAACACTTGCAGCCACCCTGCAGGCAGCCTGTACCACAGCCCACTCTCTGCGTGTCCTACTGAAGTTTTACCCATGTTATCTTAGAAGCTAACTGGTTGAGGTGCCCACATGGAATCAAGGAACGCATGGAAGAGATAAGTGAGTTTGTAAGTTTAGACTGGATCGTATGCTCTTCAGAGCTCTCTTTTTAAAGCATTTTATAATGGATGTGAAAGGGCTACAGGGAAAGGAGAGAGTACTGAACTAATGCACCTTATAAAATACTGCTAAAAGGTGAGAGTAGTAGTTTATCACAGCGGTTTTTGTTCTTAAATGCTATTTAAGTTTTCATAGATGAAAGCACTTTCAGAGCCTAGAAATAAGATTGCAGAGGACAGAGGGGAATAGTTGAAGCATCAGTAACTATGAATGGTGCATCAAACCGTAAACCAATCATTTCACCACAAGAAAACTTGGCATTCAACTGTTATTCATGGAAACATTGAAGTGAGAAAACTTTTACAGAACAGTAAACCTACATTATAAGCAACTGTCCCAGAATACACTTCCAGGAAGAAACAGTTTGTAGCTCATTCATTTACTGTTGTTTTCCAGGAATAATAAAGAAGAGATCCAGCAACTGGTATAAAAGCAGCGAGCTCCAGTGAAATCAGGGTAGCTGATTTGCACTCAGTGAGCATCAGGCTGTTCACAGGAGGACAGAACAGCTGAGGCTGGAGAGAACCTCTGGAGACTGTTTAGTCCAGCCCCATGCTTCAAACTGTTCTGAAACAGACTCAGGATGTAAGAATTCCTTGGACAAACTCTGTGGCTAGGACAGGCAAAAGCACCATCTGCGGGTATGCAGCAAGTGACATCCAGGCCTGAAGGATCTATTTTTAAAGGGTGTAAAAGAGAAAAATTAATTATACATTTGATCCATTTACTCTTGGATTATCCATCATGACAGCTCAAACCCTTGGACAGGGCATGGATGAAGAGTAAAAGAAGGACGACCCTAACTGCAGCACTTTGCACCACGTGCAGCCCATGCAGTGCCACGCTGGAGCCCCCAGTTCTGCACAGCTCCCAGGCTCAGGTACTCTCAGCTGCCTAGCAGCCTGAGCCTTTCACCAAGAAAGCCCAAAAAACCTCAGGGCTACAGCCTGGCCTAATGGTAGTATGAAAGCCTGGGTATAACTGAGAGCAGGTTGCTTGTTTATGAACACAAGTCAGTTGGAGTAAAGTTGAGTTGAATTAATACAAGGATTAATCCAATTTCTGCAAGAAACCATGGGTGGTTTGCTGGATTATGCCCACAATGAAATACAACTTGATAAACTAGAAAAAGAAAATAGATAAAATGGGGACATTTGGGACATTTAATAGGAGACTGGATGAGTTACAGAAAAACATGCTGTGGAAAGCAATCTTTGCTTGGTCCTTTGGGAGAAACTACACACACTAATAACAGTTCTTCTCCCCTCCTTTATTTTGAAAAGTGTCTGAGTAAAAATGGAATTACCTTACTCAACAGAACTGTTTCCTGTATATGCAGTTTTAACTACCAGCATTAATAATGAGAAAAGGATCCTTATTATTACTTTTTTAACCCCTGCTAACATTGCACCAATACAGTCACTAATGGCTGAAAAGGACTGTCTTCAGATTTGACAACCCTCCACAAAAGACAGATTAATTCTGTTCCCATTGTACTTGCAATGGCAGCTTCAAGGAATAATAAAAACTAGATTCAGGTACAGAGAATCTTTATTAGCACTATTGATTCACAAAGCAATGAGAACACACCTTGTTCTTCAGCTCTCAAGTTAATACACCACGACTGACAGAGAATAACATCTATTTACGTGGGGTGAATCTGACCAGAAAGTCAGTAGGACAATGTCATTTCGTGTGCCTTTTTGGAGTGCAATCACTAACTGGTTCCTGTAAGTAGCTGATAACAACTACTGAATTTCATGGCTTAGATTGATCTTAAAGAAATCAGAAAATATCATCAGTAAATATGCTCAATATCTGAACTGGAGTTAAAAAAAGAAAAACTATCTTAATAGAACATAAATTAGAAGAGATAATAACATATTGCTAATCACTTTGAAGCTGCAATCCCTAATTAAATAAATTAGAGGATTTTCTTGAAACTGATAGTTGCATTCTCAGATATTATTGGGATGGTGTTTCTGTTTTGGAAAGAATCCTTTGAAAAATGAGACCACATATCAAGTTCCTCATCTCAAGTTCCCTGTAAAATTATTTGGGCAAAAGAGCATCTTCAGTAAGAGGTAAGCCCAGTATCACTCCCCATGCAGTTCTAGATAAAATGCCCAAGGGTTAGTTTTTCTGGTTTGTTTTGCTTTGAGGGTTTCTTTGGGTTTTTTTTTTTTTAATGGCAAAAAAGCAGCATATTATATTTGTGCTAAACAGCTGTAAAGTCCCTGTGAAGAACATGTGATATATCTATTGTCCTCTACAAGACAGGCATTGTAAACAATCACAAAATGACACCAACACCCAGAAAAGAGTTTAAAGAATAATACAGGCATATTTCTGAGTCTTACACCAATTATGAGCAAGCAAGGCAGCTTGGAGAGAGTATAAATCACGCTCTAAGCCTCTCCTACTCTTTTGTCACATCCCTACTGAATTTCACAGGGCCAGTTCAACTGGATTGTTTATTTTTTGTTCTCAAAGTGTGTTAGCTGGCAAAAGAAAACACTCAGTTGTACTTACTATGATCATAAAGTCCAGCACAAGAGTGGAGAAAGTCCAGTTTTAAGTGCTTTATAAAAAAACCCCCAACAACAACGAAACCAAACAACCAACCAAACAAAAAAACCCCCAATAACTTGTCGAACTGCATTCCAGTATCTTCATGAGGCATTATTACAACTCATTAAACTGCTTTATAGTCTAATGTGTTACAACAGATTACAGAGCAATGGTAAATAAATAACTGCTGATTTGACACTGCTTTCAACTGCAGAGCAATTCTGCTTTCCTCAATGTTACAATTAATGTCAGTAGTTAATGCCTTAAGTGGTGGAATCGGAAACTCAGCTACAATAAACAAGTGCAGCCAAATTCCAACTTAAGGATATACCCAAACTGCAGCATGGCGTTAGTTCAGCTGTCCCTGTCTCAGGCTGCAATTACAGTTCTGTTGGTCAGAGCAGCAGGGGCACCATTTGTCATCCTAAGGAAGGCTGGAGTGCTGTGAAATTGGGCACTTTGGAAAAATGCAGCTGTAGCAGAACATATGTATAGGCAAGACCATGAAATGAACTGGCTCAAAGCCAGCATGTAAAGAGAAAAACAAGAGAATGTAAATGAAAAAAAATCATAAAATACTGTACTCAGAAGATGCTTCTATTGATATATCCTGACTAGCCTTAAAGGTCAGGATGACAACAATCTGTCTTCTCTGTGGAATTGCTTAATCAATTTGTAGCTGTTTTTTCATCACCCTGTTAGCAACAGGTTTACATCTTTCAAATAGATCTTCTATTAATTTTTGTTATTTAATTGGTCTCAGGTTCCTGTATATCTCTCTCTGTACAACTGTAACAAACATGGGTGTGTATTTACATTCCTCCACAGCCTGTACTGGGTAGAATATGAACTGCTCAGCTCTGCTCTGTAGCTCTACTGTCACTAACAGAGATTATTATTCAGCTGCAGACAGTTTTCTGCTCCCAAAACAGAAGAAAGAACTGAGCCGTACCTTTAGCACTGCAGTGAATACTGGAATGGGCAGAGGCTGCAGAAGAATGACAGCCAGGCAGCCATGAGAAGCCCTAGTCCTTCCTCTCTTTCCAAAAGCTGAACAGACCTATGTGTCTTCTGTATCTAATGGCGAGAGAAAGAACCAGCATTGGAGCCATTCTGCCAATCTACAAGAGTCATGAAGTAACAATCAAGATCTTTACATAAAATATAACTCTCCACCATAGGCCTTTCATCACAGCTGATGAGACAAACCTTTCTGTGGGCTGCATCAAGACTGGGAATCAAAGGTCCGTCAGATCATCATATACTTCACCATCTTTGCTTGCAGCAGAACAGCTCCTTAATTGAGTGTACCTTCCTCAAGCCAAATATAATTTACTACAAATCCTGTCGACTACTGGCTTGAAGACATGTAAGCATCTCTATCAGGTAGTGGTGTTTAGGGGGAAACAATACAACTGAGGCACACAGGTCTCTCTCAGATTGGTGTAGGATTTTGACAAGGTATACATTAATATATGTCCTTAGAGTTCTCCAACAGCTATGCAAGAAGGAACTGGGCTCAATCACTTCTATTTAACTGTCTACATCATTTGCCTGCTTTCTTTTCAAGACATGGAGCCCCAGAGGGGCAGGCGTCAGGGGAAAGGAAGTCATGGACAAGATCAGACTCAAGATTCATTTTTAAAATAGATTCCCTGAGGGGCAAACTTCTTTTAAAAATATATGAGACCCCCTCCCTCCAATCTCTTCTCTCTACACATACACCTGCATGCATATGTACCCCTCCATAATAGAAGTTTTACTACAAAGATTTAGATTAAGAAATTAATACATACAAGTTACATATTTATGGCTGTAATACACTTCTAAGGAGTATGCTTTTTCTCCCACTTGAAGACCAGAACAAATGCAAAGACAAACATTACCCCGATACATGCTTCATTACAGAACAGACTGCAGAAGCAATCAGCAATAAGCAAGCTCTTGCAAAGAAAAGGGACAACTCTCCCTGCATTCATCTCTGTGCTTTTTTCTTCCCTCAGTCAAATAACGTTTAGCAATGTTGATGATGTGCTGTGTATTTTCTTCCACCCACATGCAACTGGTCAAGGTAAGGTGCAGTTGCCCAGAAATTTAGGTAAGAGGTGGCTGTATTATGCTGTAAATTCAGAGATACAGAAAACTGATGTTTATAGAGGAAGCCACCCTCTAAAATACAGGAAGAAATGCATTTTCTGAATTTAGGTTTCTTTTCTCTTCTACATTGTAAGTAAAGGTTTTAACTACAAAGCTTTGCTTTTAAATGAAATACATAAATGACTCCCAAACAGCTGTCCTACTTAACACCACTATGTAAACATCTGTTCACATTTCTGCATGCAAATAAGAACATCAGCTAGCAAGTCTCTTAGACTCTGATTAGTCTGTATCAAGTCCTCCCAGAAAACACGGGGGTGGAGACCAATAACTGTGTGAAGTGGGAGGAAACAAAATTCTTGAGGTTTTTCTTGAGAATTGATCCTTGGAGAAAAGATGGATGATGGAAAATACAAAAAAACTAACTACATGCAAAACCCAACATTTTTCAGTATGTTTGCTTTAATGGAACTTTTCATTCCTATCTCTTTGTGGTGGTTTTCTACTTCACTGTATATTTTAACAGCTTGTTTTATAAATGGACTTTGTGTCAAATTTGTATCCCCTTTACACAAACTATCCTTTGAAAGTGTCAGGGTCCCAGACCTGCTTCTGCTGAACTAAATGGGATTCTTGACATTGATGTGAAAGGCAACAGGACTGGGCCGGCTGTACGCCTCATTAGATACACGACTCCACAGCACCCTCTAAAATTCTGCTGAACCCTCCCGTTCTAGCAAATAAAGCAGGTAAACTCAGAGGCCATGAAATGTCACTATTACATTTCAACACTTAAACCGAGGCACCTGATGAATTAGCCATCTTCTTGCCAGGCGTCTGAGGAAACCGCAGCCCCTGAGGGATTTCCCCTGGCTGTTACCACTTATTGCAAAGTCAAAGAGAGAAAGCTAAGGTTATTGTTTTGCCTGTGGAATCAAAATATGCTGAGAGAGCATGTTATTCCCCAGACTTAGAGGTTTATTGTGTTTCTAATTCACACCTAAGGTCACCATATGTCAAGAGAGTATGCATTCTGCCCATGGCTCCTGTCATCCTTTTAACTCTAATGCTAAATAGTCCTAGATTGGAAGAATACTGTCTTGGAAACAGCGCAATTTAGTGCTTATAGCAGAAGACTGGTCTTCTGATTAAAGATGGAAAATTAAATGTTCTGGTTCTACCCTTGGATTTGTCAGACTCTCCAAAATCATACAAGTGATACAATCACTCTGGACCTTCATTTTCATACCAGAAAGCCAAAGAACTAAAAGCCCTGAACAAAAAAAGCAAACAAAGCTAGTACAGCAACAACTACAAGTTCTCTATGGAGAAAAGTTAATAAATTAATCATTCTTTGATGAAATTTCATTCAGCATTTAAAAATACAACATGAGGTTTGAAATCTTGTGTCCTGACAGCATCACACCACGGCGGAGATGCTTCCCTCTGCATAATGCATTGATGTGAATTTGACCACACAATTGTCATTCCTTGTCATTTAAGCAGTCTTACAGTTAAGCAGCCATAATTGTCCTTTGGGTGTTATCTTAAATACATTAAAAAAGAAATTGAATGCTTTCACCACATTATAGCTGGGACACTTTTTCAAAGCTAATTTCTATGTCTGTGAATTATTCATAATACACTTCAAACAGGCTCTTCCGGATAAGGTAATTGACCTTGTCTGCATGAAGCACCTACTACCTTGCCTTGGGATAATTTAATCTATGATGTGGTCCATTATTCAAAGGTAATGTCTTTTCATTAGGTTAGGCAATATATTATCACTCAACTAGTCACCTAATTCTGCATTTAGCGTATTCAAGTTTTCACTTTTTTTGTCATAGGTTACACTCATCATAGCAATATCTCACATTTAAGTAGCATGGTGTAACAGCAAGACAGCATTCTCTTGATAAATGGAAGTAGGACTTTGAGGACTACAATTTCAAGATTTACTTGTGCATTTGAAACCTCAGTTGGATTTGTTTTTTCTGGAGCTGAAAGCAGCAAAGGGTATCTATTCAGTAAAAACTAGTGTAAGGTCAAAACACAAGTACAACTAATGTACCAGGTGGCAGAAGTCATGTAAATTCCCATACTGTTCAGTGGAAACACTTACGTGCTGAAGAAAGGTATGCAGAACCACATGCATTACACACACATAACACTTCCACCACAGAGTTTTATTCTGCTGTGTAGAGAAACCCTTGGCTGGTCTGCCATGCGAGGATGCAATTAGCAATGCTGGCTGTTGCTCAGGCTGGCTCTGAACCATTGCAGCCTTCTCTCTAACAGACTATTATTAGGACTCAATTCCCTGCTCCATATTCCCCTGAAAGATCTTGCTCAGTGAAGACCAAAGTAACTGATTGTTTTTTGCATATGCATGGAGTGAAAATCTCTGAGAGAGAAAGCTAAACAGTTGAGCACCCAACTCTCCTGTGTTCCAACAACTTTGAACCACTTTAGCAGAATAAAGCAGCTCTGAATCTATTTTAGTCAGTCCCTGACAAAGTCCTTCTGCATGACTAAACCCTTGAGTGGCACAGCGATGTGGAGGAGCTCCTGCATCAATCCCTCCCCTCGCTCCAGAAAATGGCCAGAGATGGTATTCTAATTTACATGGCACCACTCCAGTAACCAGGCTTAAAGATGCTTCTCCATCCCTCTTTACTTCAGTATTGCAGGGCATACCTCTCTAAGAACAGAGTACTGGCTTTTTCGATTAGTCCTTAAGTGTTTAGATGTTAATTGCAAATACTGCATTACAAGCTATGGATGGACTTCTTAGCTTCTCTACATATCTGAATTTTTTAAATGTTTCTGTGTTTTTTTAGTTTGTTTTACACTAAAGTATAATGAAAGATGTGAAACTAAGGAGTTAATCCACCATCTTGCCTACATCAGTATAAATATACTGAATCCAATGCAACTGATCCTGCATATCTTTGAGCTTTGTAATTTTTTAGTTGAATCACTTGTTACTGTAGCTTGTCTCAAGCTGTCCATTAACAGAATGTTATGATTATGTTAGCTATTCAAAGCTTTTTAATCATGTTATACAAACACAGTTCAGTCTATGAATTGTTTATCTTGATTAGATATTATTTGAGTGTTCACTTAAAATTATGAAGCATTGTTTTAGAACAGAAATAAAGGCAAGGGCATCAAAGACTTCAAGGTGTTAAGAGTGAATATTTACTCTGAAGGCCTTTGGCTGAATTCCTATTTGCATGAATATTCAGGAATAATCTGTTCATGCCTTGGAACATTTCTTCAAAGATAAAAATCTCAGGATCATTGTCCAGAATAATATTAAAAAAAAAAAAAAAAGAAAATTATCAAAGTGAAAATTAAATTAAGTTCCAGTACAACAGGAGTGAAATAGCTGACATAATTTTCCATCAGCTAAAACAAACTAGCCAAGGGAAGTATTGTTCTAAGCAAGATTACCTGCAACTGGCCTGTCTGCTAAATCATATTTCATAACGGTCGACTGCCTTCCATTGTGTCACCACAGTTGTGCACGACACATCGATGGCTCCTGTCGCTATAATATGGTTATGTTTACCCATTAGTTTCTGCTTTTGTGCCACAACCCAGCAAGTAGGATATTACAATTGTTCTAATGGCCTGTTTCACTTTGTTCATTTACCTATTAATTTTGGCAATGGCATATTTCATGGAACATAAATTTCGTCCTCTGAAAACATGACAACCTGTAGTACAATATGGTCAGACAGATTCTGGAGCTTTGTGCAGAAGTAAAATGAACTGTCCAGGGTGGCATTTTGGAAAGAACACACCTCCCTCTGGAGGCATCGGTTGTATCTAAGGTGATTACTTCAGCACTAAGAGGATGTAATTATTCACTCAATAAAATTCTGCCTCTATTAAGTAGGTACTTCTAATGTTCTGCAGATTGACTAGTGGCCCTAGCATGTCTCACAGAGGTAGTAAACAAAATGCAACACAATCTCTTTGCCTGAATCCAGAACATTAAGTGTGCACTGGGAAGGAAGCAACCTAGAAAGCTGTCACTGCTTTGAACATGGAGGCTCTGGGAAACAGGACCCCAAAATAGAACCTGAAAAATGCTCATCGCAGGAAAGCCTTTCCCAGTTCGGCGATAGATATTAGAGTGGTAAAACAAATGGATCAAACTGACTTTGCACTGCCAGAGAAAGAGCCAAAGGGAGCTGAAACGACCGTGCTTCAGGGGAAGACATCTTGTCCTAGAATCTCACCCTCTCCTGTTACCTTAGCATCCTGTCATCAAGATTTCTGTCTTGAGAAATAGTCTCTAAACTTCTGCCACACCTCAACACAGTAGTTTCGTGTGGATAAGATCTGAGAGCTTTAAATCACGGTGACAATGGGAGGCAAACTAATGCAAATGTACAGAAAGACTTTAGCTCAAAGGGGGAAAGAGTAACCAACACTACTCTGTCCTGTTCTGGGCCAGCAATGATTCATCTCGCTCAAAACGTGAATTACAGCCAACTTTCACTCTTCTTTTACTCCTAAAGGAGGAAAGAAGATTTACACTTATCTACATAAATGTGTAAACACATACCTGCCCAAAAGGAGAGCACTCTATCTATATGAATACATAACTTTATAGACTCTACTGACCATTTGAATCAGCAGATAAAAGAAAAGTTAGTATTTAAAATAAACAAATCATGAAATTGATGTTCCTCTTTTTTCAGAACCACTTTTCAGATCCCTGGTCATTTTTATAAAACAGCCCATCATAGGCTTGAACTCATCAGCAAAACAAACCTGTCAGACCTGAACCAGGCTCAGTAACACAAAATTGAGAAAAAGAACAGCCAGGAATTGTTATCTTTTCCTTCCTTTCAACAAATGTCACCACGAACATTTTGATCACATTGAATGAGACAGCTTGAACAAAAAGAAGAACAAAAACTTGTTACTGATTGCAGTCTAAGCTACCGGGAGCACTTTTCATGCGCTATTAATGTTAATATACTGAAATCACTACTTGTTATAAATTAGACATGTCATTTTAAACTTTTTTGAGGAAATGGAAGATTTAAGGAAAGGTGTACATAGAAGTAAGCGTCCTGGATAAACAAAAAAGTGAGCACATGAAGAAGACAGGCACTGAATCTAGCACAACAGCAGTGATCCAAGATCTATGAAAGACGAGTGGGTAGTGATGAGGTTCAGTTGAGTTTAGGATGTACATTTAGTTTTAGGTTCTTTTCCTACCCTGGGAGCAGACAGACATTTCTGTATCTGGCATGGTGAGAAAATATACACATCAACATCTCATTTTAGCCCAAATTATTATTTCCTTCTAGCACTAGGACCCACGGAGTCAGCAGAAACTGTATAGTACACTCTAAACCCTACTGATTCTAGCAGGTACTAGATATTAATCACAACCTGGTTTTCTAGAAAAAGGAGACATACTGAAACATGCAGCATGAATGTTTGTGCACATCTGTGTCTATTGTTCAAGTAGCTCTAGAACCCACTGGCCAATTTCAAGCACATTTGACAGAGAAATATGTTCCTACAAGTTCCATGCACTGCCTAAGCAGGAAACAGGCACTGCTACTACTGGGAGAAATCCTCCTAGTACTCAGTCTAAGCAAAGGTTGCAATGCATTTTCAATCATCTGTAGATATAAAAAAATCCATACAGACACTCAACACTAAACCACAAAACCAAAGGGGAAATAGCACCATTTATTACAGTGCAAAACCACAGCTTTCTCCTTTTATCTGGCAGAATACATCAAAATTCCCATTAAATCCCACCTGAATATACCATTACCTTCCTGGCAATTTGGTAGATCCATAAAAAATTCACAAAATCACACTTTCCTTGCTAAATCACTGTAACTGTGTTAATCAGTTTGCTAGGCAAAACCGAATGTACCTCTAAGGGATGACACGTTCATTCCACCAGCAGCAAAAGAGCAAGGCACAAGACGTACCCATATACAGTTCACACTTGAGTGCAAGACTTCAGAGGTGTTCACCTGGGAGGAAACACTCTTAAGGTTCTTTTCTGTGGCCACAAAAACTTGGCCATTGGTTTTAGACTGCTACATTCAAATTGATCTAATAGCCCACACCAGTTTCAGGCAACAAAACTAGTATCAGTTGCAGCCTCATGCCTCAATTTTCTTCTCTGCTAAACAAGAAAGCTACCTTTAGAGGAGAACTGCTTAGATTAATTGGTTAACCTTTCCAAATGCTAATGTTAAAGAAAAAAAAAAGGGTTTTTTCTGAGGCTTCTGAATTCTGCTCTTGAGACCAAAGTAAGAAGGCTCTTGACATTGTTTTGTGCCCTGGACAGCTCAAGTGGGAATACAACCCTTGGCTAAACCCGTCTGAGCCTTTCTCTTGTCAAAAGGACTTGGAAAAAATTCAGGCCCAAAAGCTTTTTCATTTTTGTTCTCAATCCTTCTGGCCCAGCAAATAACAAAAAAGCTTCTCCAAAGAAGGTTTCAAAAGGGTTATTTTCTTTCAGGTCACCACATCTTTCTAGTTACTTGTCAAGTCTCAGTCAGATCTGCTCCTCTCCAGATCAGTCCAGGTTGAGGGGATGTAAACAATTCTAAATTGCTTTTAGATGCTTCTTGGGAGTGGAAGAAGTACACAACTTTTTTTCCCCAGTGTCTGGAGATATTTTCTCAAAGTATGCTTGCTTACCCTCTATATTTCAGGGTTCTCTTTTTACAAGAGAGAGTAAGAGACACTTTGAAGAGCTACACTTCTGCTCCCCTTAACACCAGATAACTCATGTAAGAGTATTTAGTTTAATATTTTGCTTAGGGAAGATTCTTGGTTCTTCTTGTTTGAATACCAAACACCAAGAAATGTCAAAATGCTGCCTTCAGCTGATCCTTGTTTCTTTTCTCCTGACTCTGCCTTCACACGTTCAAACGTGAAAATAAATTATCCACAGGCTATCTTCAAACTGTAATGGGGGTAAAATTCCCGGACTTCAGATTTACAAGCAATGAATCTGAGCACTAACCTAATCTATTCAGAGTAAAAACCTGACTCCTCTTACCAGAGACTTACATTTTCTTTTCTGCTAATTACTCTATAAGATTAATTTATGCCATTGATTATTTTGTGCACAGCCTCCAAACACCTCTGTTTTCCTGGATAGGTCAAAGCAATTAACAGGGTTCCATCCCATCTCATTTTCTTCAAGTGCCTTGCTATGCACCTACTTTTTTCCCCAGATCGAAAACAGGAGTCAAATGAACCCAAAACACAAAAAACCTGAGAGATTACAGCCCCAAATGCTTTTTTATCTTCAAAAAGAATGCAAATAGCAATGAAAGTTACTATTGCTATTTACTACTGCCGCTCATGTGCCATTTTGGTAAAAGAGGTCAGATGAGAACTCTTCCACCACGATGATTTACATCTTCTGTTCTCCAGAATCAGAAAACATCACTCTCTTCACTGGCCCAAATTTGACAGACAAATTAGTTTAACGTCAGTAAGACAATCTGAGTCTAATGGAGCCCAAGATGCTCAAAGTAGGACAGCTGAATGAAGCAGACAAATGGAAGTGTGATGAGAACACACTCCCTGCTGTGGCTCTAATGAGGGAGAAGGCACACTTTTCTGCTCAGGCAGCAGTCCTGATTTCTTCCCTGAATGGAGGACAGGTTGCTGTCATAGCTAATGACCCACTAATAATACAAACCACGGATTAGCTGTTTGTTTCTAATCACCATTATTTATTTATTGTTGACAATATGCTGAGTCCTGCAAATTAAAAAAAAAAAAGACTATTACTGCTCATGATTAAGGGAATACTGTCTGGACTAGCTTGAAATAATTCTGTCATTCTTCCCTTTTTCAAACTGTGTGTATGAATAGTTTATACAACTGGGTCTCTCAAGCCAGAGGTATCATTTAAGATGTGTTTGGTTCTGGCACACATGTTGTGCCTCATGAAACTATCCATTTTCAAGCTCTTATTTGGACTGCAGAATTCCCTGAACTCAGTGTTCGTCATGGCTGAGCTATGGGCACTTATACTATCTCATAGGTTTCACAGGATCAACAAAACATACCACTTTTCTCCAAACCAGAGGTATGTTGGGATCAGAAGTCCCAAACAAACAGATTTTAGAGGTTAAGTAAACATCTTGCAGCATCAGTTCACAGCACTGATTTCCTTATAGACCACCAATAATAGTGCATGCAATTAATTCCAGAATCCAGGCTCAAAACCTGTTGTCTAGATTTACATTTCATTTACCTGTCCTATGTGCCTTCATTAATACTCCCGGTCAAACTTCCTGTATATTGGAAAAGATAATTTCCATGTCAGTAAAACACGATAGTTGTGTTTAGTTTCAAGTGACAAATTTGTTTTCTATGTGAACTGTAAAAGGTCTCAAATGAAATGAAATAAAATGAAATAAAATAAAAAATAGAATAAAATAATCAAAGCATAATTCCAAAATTGCTCCTTAGACTTACAAACAAAATTTATTCAAGGGAGGGAGGAAAAAACCCCACAACCAAAAAGCACCAGAAGCATGAAGTGACAGCAGAAGTATGAAGGATGTATTCCACAGAAGCAAACAGAAGCAAACAGGAGTAACCCATACAAGCTCTCTCCTCACTACTCTATGAGTCCTCATTTCGAGAAGTGTTTTTGAAATTCACCTGACACATCATGTCTGAAGCAAACCCAGATAATGGTGCTCCAGTGTTCACTGGAGCCATCCCAGGAGACTCCTGCCCTCCTGGTGTCACCCCAGAATTATGTCAGGTAGCATTACAAGCCTGCCCTCTCCTGCAGCAGGGTTCAAGGAGGGAACATGCTTTCCTTCCACTGGGTTAGAAGCCATCCAGTGTATGCCTGAGCAAGGATTTATTCCCATGTTTTTTCCATCATTTGGCCTCTTGGCTGCATTTCAATCTCAGAGAAACACAACAGGATTAAATGAGAAGCAATGCAAGTAGCTGCCATTCCTTCCTTGGCAGCTTTAGGACATGCACCTCACTGCCAGTCAGGAAGGACTGCATAGGGCAAGGGAAGTAAAGGGTCAGAAACTGGGATGGTGATACTTCCATTCCTCACAGGTGCATGCAGGCTCGATGCCAAGTTACCTCTGCCATGCAGCATGTTTTTTATTCTGCTTAGACCACCTGCATTTTAATCAGCTGCACACTAAAACCAACATAGCACCTTTAAAAATGGCCTCTGGATCTCTCCCTGCAAATAAGGGGGCATGTGGTATTACTGTGGTGAACTCTGTTCCCAAGTCTCCAAATATAGCACAAGTTATCTAAAGTTGTGCTTGTGAGAAGCTGTCAGCACTGCCACTTTGGAGGGGAGAGACAAGGTGTGGTGATGGAAACACAGATGGCAAGTCAATCAGTGTCAAGAAAGGGATCCTGATTACCCAAGAATAATCATGGCATACAATCTACACCTGTCACCCATCCACCACTCCTTCAACGAGACACTTTTCGAGGGTGGACTGTCCTGTTCTGTGTTATTTTGTGCAATGACAAATAGTCTCCTGGTAATGCAATAACAATTTAAAGTTATTTTGTGCAAGAACAAATAGTCCCCTGGTAGTGCAATAAGAATTGAAAGTACCTGGAATGGTAAACTGGAAACTGTATTTAAAAGGCATAAAATAATAGTGAGCAAAACCCCACTGGTAAATGACTGCTTGTTAAGGGTCGTTTTATATCACCTCCTGATACATCTATGCAAAATACTTCATCAGAAACCAGGCTTCACACTTCTTTCTCCATAAAGATTTACACTAAAGTGGTGTCACCATTATATGAAACCTTGGTGCAAACCACACCTCAAAAACTGTGGGCATTTCAGGTGAAAAAATACTAGAGCTAGTTAAAGTCCTGGATGAGTAACTAAAAGCACTATAAAAGCACTAGATGACCACAAAACTGTGTTCCACTGCATCCTGCAATACAAGAACTCAGTGCACTGAGCAAAACAGTAGTTATAAACACATTGGAAAAAATGTAGTTCTGTAAAACAGCAAGTGGGCAATTCCTGGAACTTGCTTTCCTAGGAGGCTGCAGGGCAGGCAGCCTAATAGAGTTCAAAAAGTGATTAGATGAGTTTATGAACAACAGATCCATAGTGGGTACTAAAAGGGATTGGGAGTAGCATAAACTCTAACGGCCTCAGTTGAGCAGCTGTAGGTGATGGGGACATACTGAGGGATGTGCTGAAGACACCAGACTTGTGCGCTCACCCTAAGCTGCATCTCTCCAGCAGCCACTACTGGAGGCAGGACCCTGAAGGACATTTCTTAGCACCTCATGCTATGACCTCACTGGCCTCATCGGGAGCTAAGGAGGGGGCCTGCACAGACAGGGCATAGATTAAAAAAAAGTTGAACTGTCTCAGCAACAGAACCAAGTCTAAACTAAGAAATTAGGACACGTTCCCTGCTGTGAGGTAACACCACATACTTCCCTCCGACAGGGAGTTACAAAATGCAAATGCAGTAGTTCACCAGTGAGGGCAAACAGCTGCCTGGCAAAAGGGGTCCAGACTGTGTGACGGCACCTATGCAGCCTGGCACTGAGATATGGGACTAGCTGGGAATCTAAGGGGACAAAAGGAGGTGGAAACTCGGGCGCAAGTCATGTAATAGCAGGACTTAACAGACCATAACTTCAGAGAAGAGAGGTGTAGTTTAGGATGGATGTAGTTTAGGACAGACGTCTGAAATCAAAGCTTAAGGTGACATGGTGTAGGAATTCTACTGGAAAGAGAAAAATAAGGAAGGCAGGAAAAACCCACCTCCTACAGACATTCCTATTTCTTTGATTTTGCTCTAGGACTGATCTTTTCTCAGTCCTTGCCTACACAAATGTGCTATGAACTTGACAGACTGTCAGCCAAGAACTGTAAAGCAAGCTATCCTGCCACTGATACAGTCATCACTGTGCTAAGTCCTTGATAAGGTGCATGTGAGGCAGCTTCCCAAATGATAAGCATTTGAGTACACCCACTGCTTCTAGAAAACTGAGCAAATTCAGTCAGAGCTGAGGGTTTGTTCAGTTATGAAGTTTTCATACCTTCAAACATCTTGTATGTTAACAGTTTAATTAAACATGCATCTGCACACATGCAGCTATCCTTGTACACATCCTCTTTGCTTAGGTATTGCCTGAGATGCTCCATAAAGAAAGGAAATCACAGCCCTGGGGGACTACATTTCTTTTCATGTTCTCAGAATACAGAGAGCACATTTAAAGGTAGACCAAACTTCCTGCCCACCCTGCTCCATTCCTGCTAGCTTGACTTAGATAAGGTGGTGGTAAAGTCTGCAATCTTTTCCTAAGAGTGTGGATTGCTTTCCTAATTAATGCCAACTGCCAGATCTGCTCCGGTTATGTGTCTCTCCAAAAGGCCTGGGAAAGTCACACGAGACTTCCAACTACTGGTCATTTAAGTTTCATTTGCCAACTTCATGAGAAAGCCAGCTATGTCTTGACGAACAGACAGCTATTGTGAAATTCACAAACCTCCTGAAAATCTGTCTGATGGCAGAGATGTACAAAAATATAGTGCAGGGCAATTTAATTTTTGCTTTCAACAGCATGCTTGCAGCTAAGCTGCAGTATGACAGTGAGAACCAATGAGGCTGTTCCAGACAGCAGGAGGTGGAGATGAGCAAACTCCTTTGCCAACTGCCAGATTGCATGTCTGACACATTGCAGATGTAAATCCAAGAAACTCAATGGGATACTACGCTCAATCACACCCGCTGAGGACATGACTGTGTCTTCAGGGCAAGAGGGGGGAGGAAAAGAAGAAAGAGAAATTCCTTGATATAAACTGGAACAATATTATGCAAGCCAGCAGCCTCCCTGGGCCTCTCTCTGAGGCAGCCCAGAGTGCCTTGCTTGTCCCTTTGCCCCATGTCAAAGCTGTGAAAGCCAAAATTGCTATGTAACAACACACATCTTTGCGCCAGGAATGCAAAAGGAAAGAGAAATCTTATTATTGCTTCTTTGTGAAACATGATAGTGTTTAGATCCTGAAGGCAAGGATTTGGTGTGTTGATGCTACCAGCTGAAATATCCTAATCATGTGTTACACCTCGGAAGAAGTCAAAAAAAAGCAAAGTCAAAGTAAAAGTAAAAAAAAGTAAAAAAGTAAAAAAAAATGAGAGGAAGCTCAGAAACCTGGCAGGAAGGGGAACTTTCAGAACTTTGTCAAGACTAAATACACCCCTGGGAGATGCCCTTCCATCAAGCATTCACCACTGGGCTCCGTGCAGAGGTATTAGTGAGTGGTGATATTCAGCTAGCTGGATTAGGTCAGGTAACGTTTCCTGCAGGTCTATGAATGCAGCATTGCCATCAATACACGTGCACTGCACTCTGAATTCGAGTCAGATCTGAAGTGCCGCTCATTAACAGCAACACACACTAAGATACCCTGGCAACACAGAGAGAACATAGTGCTTCAGGCATGAGAAAGCCTACGCCAAATCAAGAAACAACACCCAAGAGTTTTGATTTTTGTTCTGTTGCACTGGCCCCAAACCAAACTCCCTCAGTCACTTCTGGGAATAAGCAACACAGGTGAGAAATTTCTGCAGTGAGACCAGCAAAACACCATAAGATTACTCACACTTGTAACTCATCTTCAAATTTAGGAGTGGAAACTCTTTAAGCCTTAGAACTTTTCAAGAGACCTATAGTGTTCAGCACCAGTGGGTCTCTAGGCTCTTCTATTATATAGTAGCAGTTCACCTCAAAATTAATATCAATTAAAAGAGCTTTTAAGGCTTTGGGGAAAATAATGCCTTTCTATAAAAATACTTAATACTCAGCTAAGAATAAATTACCCTTACCTTGTCATTCAAGAGTTTAAACATTGCATTTTTGAGCATGTTTCACATCTTGCCAAATTTTAAGTCTTAGACTACTGAGAAAATTCAGGACAAAAAATGAAAAATTGAAAGTGTAATTAAAAAGCATACAAAAGGAAGACAAAAAGAGGGGGAAAATGATGGTGTCTGCCACATGCACAGGACTGGACTGCAATTTTTTTTTTTTTTTTTTTCTCTCAGATGGAGCTGTGCAGTCATGCAATTCTTGTGTGATCAGCTGTCAGGACCACAGTGGCACTGCACCAGCTTTCTCACTACTTATTTTTTTCTCCCCAAATGTTTTTATTCTTAAGAAGTGCCCCCAGCTTAAGAAAGGCCCAATATACAAGAGGTATCTCAAAACACATTCATAGTGTACATTCCTGCATACACATGACCAAGCATCTCACAGAAATGTGCAAAAATAAATACATGCAGACCTGCTCTAATATTGTGGCATTAATCCTTAAAGAAACATTTTGGAAATAATCCCTGTGGAATTTTATCTTTATGCTATCTCAAGTGTGGTGGGATACAGAAACCAACAACACTGAAAATATTTGTAAGACAACAATTCCGCTTCTTTATGAGCAGTTATGCCTGCATTTTGTTTCTCCTTTGTGCTCTACCCTGAATGCTGATACTAACATTTCATTCTTTAAAAAAAGATTAGCAATACAAGCAGTTCTTGGCTGCTAAACCTGATGATAACAAAAGACATAATTCACAGCTTTTAAAAATAAACTGACTGTAAGGCATCCGATCACTGGATCCATAAACATTCAGTGTTATAGTAACTTTGTTGGAACCAGGAGGGTTTTTGATACATCTCATTAGGCAATGTGGTTTTAACACAACAGGAACTCCCATTGCAAGCTCCCCTTCAGGCTTTCCATGGGATTTCTTCTAAACTAATAACAAACTTAAGAGTTGCTAGTAATCAAAGAATCACCTGGATCATACAGACACTACAAGTAACCAGAGGAGACTTTGAAGACATTCAGAAGCCTGCCCTTAATGTCATTCATCTCTCTGGATAAACACACATAAAACCAAGACAGAATTGAGTGGAAGCCAGACATCCCAAATAGCCACTGGAAACTTGATACTGCAGAGAAACACAAACTGATGAAACCCTCTGCTTTTTTTTTTTTCCTGCTACATTAAGTCAGGGCAAAACCTGCTTCTATTGCAAGGAGAAAGTTGGTTTTGCCCCAGAAGCTGTACTACCAAACACCTTAAACATCATATTCAGAGCTGTGGGACTCACAAGAGGTTACACCCCTCCCCTCCATAACATTATGAGTCTGAAGCAAACTGGATGCTTTCTATTTTTAACATACAGATAAAAACTGTAAATGAATAAACACATCTATTGCCCATCAGCTGAATACAGTTTTTGTGGTTTCTAGGTAGCACTTTTCATTGTGGAAGTTTTCAGAGTCTGGGCATGCATGACCTTAGAGTGAAAACTCCCCTGCAGGGCTCGTAACCTCTTGCACCAGAGGACAGGCACTGCACAGTGGTGTCCAAGAAGGTAAAAGGTTTTTCACTCTATTCTGTATTGCTGCTACTAATTTGTGGTTCTTTTAGGATTTTTTTTTTTTGGCTTTTTACCTCAGTCGCAGTGTGGCCTGTACCTGCTGTATAATCAAGGAGAGTTGAGCAGGAAAGCCCTGTGGCTGTGGCACTTACTGGGGGTGTTCAGGAGCCGTGACTGCTTGCAGAAGTAGGCTGCCTCCTGCTCGCAGTACTCGGCACTGCTTATCACGGCCTCGAGCTGCTCCACGCTGCTGTTGTAGTCGAAGGCCATGGTGTAGGGCTTCTCGGGACCAGCTCCTCGCACTCTGGTCAGCCCCGTGCTGTTGTGCTGCACTGCAGTCCAGATCTTATCTTCTGTTAAATGAAAAACGATTGAATGGGAAGTTAACAGCAAAACACTTCCAACAAGCAGGGAACAAAAAAATCAATTGAAATCTAACGCTTTACTGCATCGGAGAGAGCATCAGCAGGACCCTGGGCTCCAAAATGGTCACTCTGTGATGGAGACCAAAAGATCTTCATTAAAGGTCAGTGTGGCCCACAAAGATGTTTCTCTCTGAATCAGCTCAAGCAAACGCTACAGTGCCTGCTGAGCAAGTGAGAAACAACAAGCTTCCTGGGAACCACAGGAGACCTTCAGTACCTTCTATTGCCAGGTATCTGAATAAAATTAGATACTCTTCAGCCAGTTTTGTCCATGAGAGAAAAGACATATTACTGTGGCTCGTGGGGTTAACACTCACCTTTTGCCTGAGAACACAGACCACGCTGTTGTAACAACAAATGAAGAACTGCAGCTGATGAGCTTGCACAAACTCACCACAAGCAGAAAGCACAAGCTCTTGCCAGAAAGTTAAAACTGAGAGCATGTTCTTACCACCCAGTTGGAAGTCAGATCACTCATTTTACTCAATTCTCAGATTTTTCAGCATATAAGTTGAGAGATGCCCTACTTGGATGATGGTACAGAGCACCATATGACTTGGCATCTGTAGTTAACTGTAAATATTGATGCTTTTCCATGCTGGGGAGCCCATTCGCATTTCCTTCATTGCATTTACTGGCAGAGCAAGGGGTTTTGTAGGTGATAGACAAAACGCAGAATCCAGGCTTAAGCACAACCTGCACCCTATCAACCCACCTCATGACCAGCACTGGGGCTGGCATAATGAGAACATCACAGTTAGAAGCAATTAGCTCAGCAGGGAGGCTTTTCCCCAACTGGTTCAGGTATAGCAATGGGCAAGGTAGCAAGGACAACCTGAACAGGCAATTGGCTGAGCTGATCCACAGTTACAAACTCTTCCATGAGGATTCACAGGACTGAGCCCTGCACATGCCTGGCACTATTAGTAAGAGTCACATCCAGTAAATTTCCTCTTTATCAAAGACCCTGCTTGCCTAGGGAGGGTACAAGATACTGACAGGGCACAAATTTAATGCAGCAATTTTCAATCATTTCATGAGGAGGAGATTTCAATCTCTCTTGCAGAAACATACAGACAGTTACAGAGAAAGAAGATCTAGACAACAGGTCTCTGTTTTGTTATTTATGCTTCATCAGGGAAACCCTAGATAACAATGAATAATATCTTTTCTAAGCTGATTTTAAAATCTGTGCATTTAAAGCATTCAGATGGTTTTACACATTACCTGGACTGAGTTCTTGCAGAGCTTTCCAGTTACTCCCCAATACACTGGCATGATGAGCCCAGTAGCTCTGTGGACACTGCAGTGCATTACAACCAAAGCACTTTTTGTTGAGCTACAAATATCACCCACATTACTTCAACAGAATGCTAATAGGTGTATAAAAATACTAAATGGACTATCTGTGCAAAGACACTCAGATGATTTAACGGATTGCCGTTATGGAGGCATTCAAATGACAGGCAAGTAACAACAACCATCTGGAGACTATTCAAAGAGCTCTGTTCCAAGCCCTGGCTGCAACTCACAGAGACATTAACTTGCATTAACTGTAAGGACAGTTTACACACAGCAAGCAACACATTCACTCACAACCCTCTCATCATTTCTGTGATGGTAGGCAGAATGTTTGCTCATAGGTCTGCAGCTCTGTGGCTTTTGCTGTCTTCAGGGAGCTGCTTGTGGACCCTTTGAGTTGGAGCTCAAAGAAACACTGCTGCAATGTGTGATGCACAAAAGTTAGATTAAAATGATAACAAATACTACGAATTTATTGCTTTTAATACTTGTCCCACTGGTTGTAATCACAGTGAACACTGTAGCACAATCCCCTGCACAGTCCTACGCGTATATTGCTTCCAACACAATATACTTCAATGACTTCCTAACAGATATCTTGTACATCTTAAAGTAGTGATCCTTATCAGCCAGTTTCTCTCTTTTCTTTTGCTCTCTCAAGGCAATATTGACAAGAACAGAGTGGATTTTTCAGAAACAGTTGAGGGTGAGTTAACTTTCCTCTCACTGAAGGTGGTAGAAGTTTAACCTCTGCCTTAACTGAAACGTCCACTAGAAAGACAAACACCAAGTTGCTGATTATGTAAGCGAGACGTAAAACCAGGAGATGACGGAATAAACTGGTTGCTGAAATTCCATGTGGGCACTCAAAAGCACCTCCCCACTGAGAGTTCTTAACATAAATTTAAGAAGATGCAATAAAATCAATGCTCACAATAGTGGCTACAGAGCTGCTCAGGAAGTAGAGCAGCCTAATGCTAGAGTTTCCCAGTTGTGAACACTACTCTACTTTCCAGGCTGCACGTCAAGAAAGGTTCCATGTGTGTAGCTGAAAAGTCAAAAGCACCAAGATCAAGTAATTTAGAACCGAAGAAGGATTACCAGGAAAAACTTATTAAAAATAGCATATCACAAAACTGGCTTCCCAAAACGTGCTGGATATTTAATTAATTGACATGTTTGAAATGAGGTTGGACAAGATACCAGCAAACATACTGTAAGCAGCCAGCATTCATTAACAAGTGTGCTGGACAGGCAAGGCGACAGGTCTTCCTCTTATTTTCCTCTATGATTGTTCATTAATTTTCAACAGTCTTGTTATCATTACAGCTGCACACAGCCGTCCTTATGTGATCTGAACTTTGACATTCTAGAACTGCTTTTCCCCACAGGATTCTTTAGAAATAAGCTAACCTATTTCCCATCCTCTAGTTTACAAAGGGAAAGGAAAAATAAATCAAGTCTCCTTCTGTGCTCAAAGTAATTGTGATTTAGTAAGTACATCAGAATGGAGTTTAGACAAAAAATTATAGCAGAAGAGAAGAATTCTGAAGTTACATTTCAGAGATTTCCTAATCTACACATGCCTGGTCTGTTATGCTTAATACTTATACAGATCAGATCTGTGCTTTAGTGGTCACTTCAAAGCTTCCATCTCTGCTTCATCTTTGAAGTAAAGGTGACCATCAGATCAGCTTCTCAAAAAAGATATACGTTTGTCTCACTGATCTGGTGAAAGGAAAGTCACAGCCACCGGCAAGCAAACCTCAGATCAGAAGGGCAGCTCAACAAAACACAGATACAAGACAAATGAACTGGTGGCAACATGGTAAGAGGAGGAAAAGGAAGAGAAATGTATTCCACTATCTCATTTTCTTTGGATGGAGTAGAAGAGCCAGCACTGCTCCCGCCTGCATCTCCATTGCCTGAGGGAGCAGTAACTAAGAGCTGCAGGGCAGTAAATCCTTGAACCACTCTTGGACAATAGCAACACCAATGCACCTGCTTCCACAGACCAGCAAATCAAAAATAATCCCAGCATTTCTTCTGAAGACCATCACCTTTCAGATCAACCCTTGGCACCTTTGAATAAACCCAGTTTTCTCCACCTCAAACTTGGCAGCACTTAGAAGAAGATCATTCTATTTTCTCAAATTTATTTGCATAAGTTTAGCAAGGGCTGCTCCCAAAATACCACTGCCTGCCTCAGAATGAGGTCAAGGAATTATACCCTCACTGCTGGACTGACAGGCCCTCTGAAGCCTCCTGACAATGATGTGTGATCTTGCACTTCAGGCAGGTTCAGGACCCGTGTAAGACACGGAGCTGCCATCTGAACGTGCCCGCGCATCACTACAGCAAGAAAGCACTGCAAGAACTGTCTGCAACTTATCTCCATGTTTGGCATATGGCTTTACAGAGGAACACCTCTACACCAATAATGACTATCGCTTTTGAAAATGGGGCTTCAGATGCTGTTCCTATCTCACAAGGCAAGGATTTTTTTTTTTTTTTTAATCTTTACTCTGTTTTGTTTACATTATGTTTTTAGGCAGTGACACTGTAATGACAGATGCAAACCAAACTGGGTGCCACTACCTCCTTCTAGTCATTTCCATACCTGAAAACTGTTAAATTAGACAGATAAAGCTCTCTTCTCATGTATTTCAACTAAGAAGTTATGATTATATTTTTACATCTGTCCATACTAGATGTTTTTTCCTGTTTACTCAATTAAATGAGCTCTCCTTGCATTTGTGAATCCGCCATGAGAATTAAAAAGCTGTTCTCCAGGCATAGATTACTGTTTATTTTTATCTTCTATTATTCCGATCTATTATTTTATTACTTTCTCAGCTTGGTAAAATTTCAAACTACATGCAAGCTGGAAGTCTTTCAAAACCAATCAGGAGACTGCAGCCACATCTTCTATTGTATAACCTGGAATAGTTTAATGCAGCCTTGAAAAGCAGATTTCCTAAATGCTTGTTAAATTATTTTCATAATTCAAAGGTGACAATGCTTTAATTTCAGGGTAATGCTACAGCTTTATGGCTTCACAGTTTTATTTAATGGTCCAATTCACTAGGATATTATGCTGTCTGTATTTGGCCCTAGGAGATGCTTTTACAGCATTGGACTGCAATGCATTAAGCACATTTTAGGCTCTGTTTAGCCTCACCCATAGTTCTATCATCTTGCTGGAAACCTCCAAGTTGCTTTTGACAGCACACAAATTAAATTGTGTGAAATTAGAGCAGCTGGAAAACTGGCTTTCAATGAATTCTGTATTGTCTAATTCTCGTTTTTATTCTTCAACTTGAAATATCCCTGTAGAGCACATTCCACCCATACAAACTGCATCATTCCTTTGTGATTTAGGAGGTTTGTCACAGAGCAAGATTATTCAGACTGATTAAATTGCCAACAAGCCAAACATACGGTAAATGCTACATGAGAGAGAAAAAAATAACTCTCAGAGCTCATGCAGTGCATTTGTTTCATGGTGCTCTACATTGAATGCCAAATTTTATTCTGAACACTGCACCTATAACTACAACAATAACCACAGAAAAGACAGACTCTCCTCCTTAAGCACTGTACTTTTCTGGGCTGTGGTGGCAGATGAACCCAGCTACTCTAATATACACTCCCCCCAATGAATATGAAAAGATAAATTTCTTATCATAGACAGCTTTAATTCACTGACTCCAAGGAAGTGTTTTCTGAGCCTTCTATGAAAGCAACCTATTACTATTTTTTAATCTACTTTTTATTTCCGCTGGCTGACCAGCAATACATGCTTCTGCAGCTTGTTTTGTGCTCATCAACTTCCTCCTAAGTTCTGATTCAGGCACTTCCATCCAGTGCAGAAGTACTATAACGTATTTCCACGGAAAAAAATTCAGGATGGGGAACTTCTGAGCACTCCAAATGTGGCAGGAGAGTGATTAAGTTCCAGTAACCTCCTGTTAAAAGGTAACGGCTAGGGAAAAATATCTAGTTATGATCTTCAGTACTGGAACTTCCTTGGGGGCTGCCTGCAAATGTGACAGTGAAGAAGGTCTTCAGGAGCTCTGCTGTGATGTTCTTCAGAAACACAACAATTTCTCTGAAGACAGCAAGGCAGCTGTTGACAGCACAATGCCTTTGACATAATGTATACATTAAAGATTTTTCACTTTGTACGTTTCTGGAACATTTAATGAAAATTCAAAACAGAAACATATCAATTGTAAAAAGTACAGTGTGCCAAAAGACTGTAGTGTTTGAGGGGATAAACTGTAAATCTTTAAGGGCTGCCTTTAATCTAAACAGTAGTAAATAATTTGTAAGGAAATTCCATTTGTTGTTTTCTCATGATAAAGTCAATCGCTATTACAGATAATAAGCTGCAGGGTAAAGGAGGTTTGACCATTTAAGTTCTTGTCCCAAAACTGTGTAGCTGCAGGTCCTAAAGGCAGAATTAAGGGCATGGCCAACTCCTCCTCTTATCTGTTCTTGCTTCAGCCTGCTCGGGGGCAGCCCTCCTTTTCCTGTGAGAGTCTGCCATGTTCCCAAAAATGGCTGAGTCACATGGAGACTCCTGTATCCGTGTAATTGCCATACAAAGTAAAAGGAGAATCTATGGAAAATAGATTAAGAAATTATATAAGCAGATGAACTGAGATTCATGTGTGGAAACAAAGGAAAAGCTGGATGCCATTTCCAGTAATCCCACTAATGCCATGACTGTTTTAGGAACATCAATGGGGATTTCTAATGAAAGGGCGGAGGTCCAGCTCCTGTGCTTTGTAGTAATCCATCTCTGTGTTACTCCAGCCTGCTCCTTGTTCACAGTGAAGTGAGTGAAAGCTGAAATGCTACTGATATTTCCTCAAATAGGTGACCAAATATCATACTGTAAGTGGGACTGTTAAGACACTTAAAATATTTAGGCATTTGAGATACAAAAACAACTTGCATCCTCCTGAACTCAGCCCTCTTTACATGCCATGGAATATGTACTATATGGAAGAATAAAAGTCTTAATCATTGTTACTGAATCAAAAAACTTAAACAACAGGATGCTATTTATAAAAAATTGCAAGTATAACTTTGGCAATCCCCTTCACATCATCTTGGAATCCCTTACTTTGTCTGAGATTTAAACACAGTTTCTATAGTTTTTTGAGATAGAGAAAATAAAGCTTTACTTTTCATGCATCAGAGAAATAAGCAGTATTTGCATTTTGAGAGGAGACTGCAAAACAGAGATGATCCACAACAAGAAGAGATATATTTTTGTCAATTAATGATTTTTTCATTATGGAAGTTTAAAAAACACAACCTGGGATAAGGTTTCATCTTTCCCCAAACTGCAGCCCTGGAGGAAAAAAAAGGGAAGAAAGAAAAGGCAAACTATTTGAGGACTGGAAAAATATCTGGCAAAGATAAACTTAACCATTGATCTAGTAATGGCAAGTTCTGAGCATTATTGATTTGATAGCTCAGGGCCTGCATACAGTAAACCAGCATCAGTAGAGAAGTACAGTGACAGGATGACTCAAGTGTACCGTAAGCAAATCTTTTACATATCAAGGGCAAAATCTGCTCAGGAGGAGATGAGGAAAGGTCATTGCACTTTCCAGGCAGAACAGCAAAACAAATACATGGATGTAGACTGCATGTCTGTGGGCTTTGTACAGAAAATATGGTTATTAGCATTTAAGTAGTACTCTAGACAGATCAAAAGATTTCTAAGCAACAAAACAAAAAGAATAAGCCTCACAATCATAGAAAGACTGTCAGACCCGAGGTTCAGAGGCTCCATTAGTCATCTTTTCTACTGATTGTTATAAATCTTTACTAAAGTGAAGATTAATTCAAGTGGGCTAATTATCAACTAAACCACAAGGAAAATTTCTTTCCCAGCCCTGGTGACTGTTCATTACCCCAAAGTACGACACAATACATTATTTCTGCACTTAATACCAAAAATGTGTGGCCACAGAGCACCATGGACGACAAGAGAACCAGCCAAAGCAAGCATAGCTAGCTTAAATTCCCATGCAGATGGCTCTAGAAACATGCTAGGTACGTTCCCACAGCACTCAACACAGCCATCCCAAATTAATAATCCCTGCACAGACTCATTCACATCTTCATGGTGTCTCTCATAGCATCCAACTACATCCAGCCATGGTTTGGGCTCACACATTTGGTTCACACCCCGCACACAAATGCGTATTTGGTGTGGAGTCCTCAGTGTTTCTTACAATTGATGAATTTCCCTGTGAAAGTGACTTTGCTTTGTGTACAGTGGGTATATAAGGTGAAGAAAACATTATGTTAATAAGGTGCGCTTTTCTTTTTAGATCTAGTTTTGAGTTTGTTGTCTTTCACTGTCATTGAACTGTCTCTCTACTCCTATTGTAAGAAAATGCAAATAAGCATCACTTCTGTCAATGAGGCCCATTCACTTTGAGTCTTCTCAATCTAAATAGTCCTGGATTATTTACTTTTAACCTCTCTTTGAACAGATATCTTTCTATGCCTTTAATTAGGGACATTACTGTTCCTGACAACCTCTTACTTCAACAACATATTTTACTTTTACTAGAAATAAACACCGTTCAACATAAGATCCTTTTAAAGTGCTTCACACATTCTTCTGTCTTCTTGACCAATAAGCATGCTATTAAATAATAGCATGTCATCTACAATTTTTGTCACCTTGCTTTTTCAGCCACTTCTCAGACAATGGATAAGTACATTTACCCACTCTGGTATCAGCAGATATTCTGTGACACTACTGTTAAATTTCTTGTCATGCTGAAAATTGACTTTGTATTTTTTAATACTTTTTTCCTCTTTTTTTCTCTGTAAAATTTCCTTTCCCTTTTATCTCTCTCCCTCTTTGTATAACTGTCCAGTTCCCTCTGAACACACACAATCACAATTTTCTGCTCTCTTCAGAATTTCTATTCAGTGAACTGCTAAAGTCGACAGGCTGAGAGAAACCACTGGAAACATAAACACAGAAAACTAACTTGTAATGCTGATGCTTTCCATATCCACATCAGACACTGGATACTGTGACCAGACACCTATGTGAAAGAAAGCTGATGTTTATCTGCCCCACTCAGTAACTGGCTACAAACAAGTTCCCTATCTCAATCCCTTCAATTAAACAGGTAAAAATTAGAAAGAACTTTAAACAAATGTAAGTGAATATTAAGGAGAACACTTTTCTTTAAATGCAATGATGCTGCTAATTTCTGATGATGATCTGACTTCTTCTTTGAATTCATCCTTCACAGATTGGAAGGCACAGTGAAGGCACTGTAATTCCCAGAAGGCATTAGCTCTCTGTACCTCTACTTTTAAAAACACTAAATGAGTCATTGCCCTGACTTTTTCATTCCACCTCTAAATTCTTCAGCTTGAACACATTTTGGACATAAAGAAGTCACTGCTTCTTGAACTGTGCACAAAAAGAAGAACTGCTAGCCTGAGTAAAATAAAAGCTGTATTTAGTCCAGGAGCCCATCTCTGCCTTTAAGGGTGAACAGATACCCAGCAAAGCCAAAAGGTTTTCCTGACACTCATTCCCATTTCCCAGTGATCTTTGGCTCCCAGCTGCCTGAGCAGGGAGCTGCAGTGAAGCCTCCATGTTTATTTGCTCCTTCTGAATCTATCAGACAAGACTGGGGCTTTTTACAGACTGCTTTTACTCCCTCTGTTGATATATCAGCCTCCTTGCTGTCCTGTGGTTGTTTCAAGAAGAATTAATTGCATCAGGAAAAAGCAAGAAAACAAAAAAACTCCCAAATCCTGCTTTCTAATCATTTAAAAGTCCCTTAGCTCCTATATGATGAAAAAGAATCAATTCCTATGTGCTTTCTCTGTGCCACAAAGGATCTCCGTGCTTTCCTGTGACAGTTCCCCCAGCCATCTTTTTGATTTGTTTAGTCTCCCCACACATGGAAGCCACCCATGTTCATGACCATTTACTTTTTTCCATTCACAGGAGGTGTTGTAGAGATTTATGTTACTGAACAATAATATTTTCTCTCTGTTTTTTGCATATACCTAATATAACAACATAGAACTTTATATTTTGCCTTTCTCTGAATATAGGATACTTTCAGAATACTAAGCAGAAGCATCACCTGAAAAGAGCAGCAAATTGAGAATCCATCCCTGTGTACATAAAGTAATTTTTTTCATACTTTGCACTTAATTGATTACTGTAAACAATTTTTATGAGCGTAACAATATGGTAAGTTCCCAGAGAGAAAAGAAGCTCTTGTGATTAAGGCAATCAAACCATATTTAGGTGACACAGAAGCATAAGTTTTCCAGGCTAGGAGGTTCTGCCAGTTTTCTCCACCTCCACTTTTCTCATAACTAAAATAAGAATGTCAGCAAGTTCATTACAGATAAAGAAAAAATCAGGTATATGCCTTCTGGATTTCTGCCAGATAAAGTTTATTTGAGGAAAGCAAATGCAAGGCATTTGTCAAAAATCCTACTTCTTCAGCAGAGATAAAAAGCACTGACAATGTTTTGATCACACATATTTATATGATAAATAATAAAAATGAGCACATTTCCCATATTGAAGATCAAGGAAGGATATTCAGACAGAAAGGTGAAACTGTTTCAATTCTTAGGAGATTCAACAGTGAAGGAGACACATCTTATTAAATATTTGTTACACTTGAATAAAAAACATACTTAATAATTAACAGTTGTGCATTTAATTAACATAATGATTGCACAATTAAATAAAAATGAAAATTTAATTTGAGAAACTCTATGTACAAGGAGATTAAGGATAAAATATGAATATCCTGAGTCCTCAGTTTTCAGCACTGAATGTGGAGGTGATATGTGGCAAAGTAGTTCAGCCAGAATTAGCAACTTAGAAAGGGCAATAAAACATTCTTTCATCTGCACCTGGCCACAGGAAGCAAAAAAATGCCAAACAGGAGGCAGTGTGGGACATTTCATCCCCATTTAATATATAAAAAGCAGAAATGGAGCCCTACCATGTATCCCCATCCACAATAAGGGCTATGTAATCTTTTCTCATACCCTTGGCATGACAGTCCTATATACAAAACATTCACTTGAGGGGAGAATTTGCCAGAGAGGTATATTCATTTGAAACAATTTATATTTTAAAACTGAAGAACTGTGAGGTTAAAAAGCCTCAACCAGCAGATCACCTTGCCAGGCTTTTGCTCCGCTACCCATCTTGTTGGTGTCTCTTCTAAGATCATCCTGCATTCTCCTCCATACAGATGCCAGGGACAACCAAGGTTTCCACTCTCTGGGATGTCAAAGGCAGCACACTTGTATGAGGGGAGGTGTTGCTGCTTAAGTCAGACTAGAAAGGTTTATAGCCAGCTCAGCACAAGGAGTTTAATAATAATTCCCAGATCTTATATTCTAATAAAGCAGAGAAACCACTCCATTACAAAAGAATGGTTTGGATTCAAAGTTTCTACCTCTTTAGTAAAAAACAAACATCTCATCCGTACAAGAAGAGTCCTTCAAACTTATTTAAAAAATCACTTTTACATGGATCTTGTTTAAGGAAACATCTCGAAGTCAAACCTCAGTTACTACAAGTTCTCTGCTTCTTCCCCACTGTGAGCTGTATTATCGACGTGTCTATCATTCTACTGAGAGCACCTCACAATCAAATTAGAGCCAACAGGAAGGAGCCAAGTCAAGGTTAGGCCATTACCTGTTATATTACAGAAAACACGGAGTGGTCCGAGTGGTCCACTTCCATCAGAATCGATGTAGAAGAAACCCGATGTCTTCCCCTGGTGTCGGTAAGCCTCACACGATTGCTCATAGACAGCTTTAAAAGAAAGAGAGAGTGATTGCATCACAGACTGACAGACAGCAAGCAGAGCGAGATTTTATGCAGGAGCACTGCTTTAATTATTGCCATAACATACACTGTTGGTACATAGCTGATTAGCATGTGAAAGCTTACTGCATTTGAGCCTGAATCCATGCTCAACATCAAACACGTGTTTAACTAATTCCTTTAACTTAATAGGCACTGGCTTTAACCGTACAGGTTATTTGCTTTGGTTTGGATTGAAGTATGTAAATACTTCAGTAAATGGACATGGACTTTCAAATGAGACAGATCTAGTTATGGAGTGGTACAGATATGCATCCATGTAATGGTATTTCAAAGACATACACACTCTTCTATACGTGATTTACCACCCAGGCATGATTTAAGTCTTGTCAACACCGATGACAGATATTTTTACCAGTGCTCATCTTCCCTGCAGGATAATGTTAACAGGAAGCATTAAAGCCCTACCATAGTCTACTAACCAAATGAACCAAGCCATTGTCCCCAGGCAGAAAAGCTAAAGTTCAGATATGGTCTCCACACTAGGTGATTTTTTTTATGCTTTAGACCTAATTTTATACAACCAACTTTTTCTCTCTGCTTATCAATATTCTTCTCTCAGAGTATCAGTGCCTATGAAAATCCAAGTGGTTAATGAAACAAGCACAGCAGGGCACCAAGAGCAAGAACAGAAGGAAAAAAATTCCACAGGTCAGTACAATCCTTGTATTTACGGCATATCTTCAGGAAAGATAGAACTGTCACTTCATATGGGGCAAAGAGAAAACTCCCACAGAGAGGCAGTCCAGTAGTAGCAGAAGGTCACATGTGTGATCTTGGACCTTGAACAACGATCTTAAATCTCATTTCAGGAGAGCTGATTTTTTTTCCCCAACCCTTAAAACACTTACCTGATTATACTGACAAAATTATTCTCCATAACAGCTTATGATTGCAGTGTCAAGGTAGTAAAGACAACTGCAAAGTTCACAATGCTTTTCATCTAAAAGGAACTCAGGGAGTTTTGTAGATTGAGGGCAGGGCCAGCACTTCCTCACCACTTCTGAAACACAGTCCCTGCAGAAGGCAGAAATTGCTCTAAAGCAGCAGGAAGCATCCTTACTCCCACTTTTGTGCACACATGGACTCACATTGCTCCTTTCCCCCTCAATCCCTAAAAGTAACTTCTCTAATGAAACAAATTTCAGAAGGGCTTAAATGGTGAGCCTTCAAGTAGCCTTGTCTGACTATTACTCTGAAGAATGCTATAAAATAGTTCATCACTCAGATTTTGGGCATTTCTCCACTTCTACCAACAAAATAGAACCGCAGTTCTAGGGGCTCCATTCCAAACTGGCTATGGATTAATAAGTCGATCATTTGTACACTCACAGAACTATGCTTTTTCTTGTGCATTTCTCTCCTGACATCTTTAGCAGACAGAGCATCACTGAGTGCTAAACAAGCACAGAACTACCCTTCCCAGGGTTAAGAAGCTGCTTAAGGTACTCAGCACCTGCTGAGACAGTGCTTTAATTAGCATCCATCCTATAATAAAGAGAATTAAGAAAGCTTTGTCCTCACAGCCTGATGTATCAAGCATGGTAGAGTCCAGAATATCTCTAAATTCCCACTCTGATAGCTGGCCAAGAGTACATATTAAATGCAAGTTAAATAAAATCCCCAAACCAGAACCTATTCTTTCACTGTTCACAACCTGAGGGGCTAACAGAGAGTCCCTGAGTTGCAGAAGTGCTGACAAAAGCACTGGGCATATGGAGGTCAGGAGAGAGAAGGTAACAGGCAATTAAGTAAGCAACCAAGGAATCATGATTTGATCAATTTGCAAAGTTCTTAAACTGCAGTTCACTTAGTGAATTTGCTGTCATCATCGTTACAGGACACTTTATCTTGTCTCATTAGGGAATACGCCAATTGCTTCCTCTGAACTGTTTGCTGAGTGTTTTTGAAGACAAAGGATGGTGTGAGGGGTAGAGACATAAAACAAATATGTTGCCAGTGAACTGGCACAGCAAAATTCATTCTTCATCACAAACTTGTTATTTCTAAGTGTTCTTCTTCTTGACTGTCATTTTGGCTGGAGCCCAGATCTACTTTTTTCAAATTAGTAAGGAAAGATGTGAAGATTCAGCCATTAATAATACGGGCAGATTCAAACAGAGATGATCTACTCACCTTTAGATGGCCCCTTTGTCACTGTAACTTTAGGAAAAAAGGCTATAAAGAGCCAGAAATCAGGCTAAGAGTGCTCAGCTGGTATAAATCTGAAAGGATACACAAGCTTCCATGAAACTACAGTTATGTCTGCCTGAAGGAAATCCATTCTGGTATGTTTTCCTTTCAGTTATATGAAAAATCCAGCACTACATACTGGGAAGTAGCAGAAGTGGGAAAAGGCTATAAACCTCGAGCTCTAGCACATAAAACATATTCTATCATGATTTAGAGAAAAGTGGTTTTGGTAGACAGTTTATTTTGTAACTGCACACAAAGTTTCACATGCCTGTATCTTAAACACTTGGTACTGTGCACTTCTAGACTGGAAGTGGATGGGCCATTGCTTTTAGTTCTCTTTTTTGCTATTTTTTTTCTGTTTAATGCATTAAGGAGAAAATTATGTTTGTTTTTCAGCCACTGGCAGATGCCCCCACAGACATTTTGAGTGCACCAGCCATTCCAAGCTCTGCTCCACTCCTTTGTGGGACAAGACCATTGCTTGATTTGGAATAAAGTTATGCAATGCCATTTGCTGAAAAATGCCCTACTATGCCAGTGACAACAACTTGAAGCTGTCTTTATGGGTCCTTGAAAGACAACATCTCTTTGCTGTCATTCCTCTCTTTATGCAGTCAGAAATATCACAGGAAAGTAAAAAAGAGACAGTCAGCTGTGACTGTTAAGCCCCCAGAACCTTAACTTTGAAAACTGCCTTCATATTTATGTTCTGTTTTGTGTCAGACTTCTCTGGTATAAATGGAGTTGTGGTCATTTGGGGAACACTAGGGAAACCATTATTGTAGTTGTCATTAAAGAGTCACCAACCATTTATAAATACAATAAGGCCTCACTTTCAAAAAGCAAACACCAAGTGTAATGATGGAACTGTTAACAACTGCCCACATTTTAATGGCAAACAGCATTTGCAGTAATTACAACTATTTAA
Source organism: Atrichornis clamosus (assembly GCA_013400975.1). Classification (NCBI taxonomy): domain Eukaryota; kingdom Metazoa; phylum Chordata; class Aves; order Passeriformes; family Menuridae; genus Atrichornis; species Atrichornis clamosus. The sequence goes on from WBMZ01005823.1 coordinate 948,608, forward strand.
TAAAGGAGGGGTATTCATCAGTTCATTCAGAGTAAAACCCATCATCAGTTTTCAAATAAAAAAATAAACCAAATAAATACAAACAAACAACAGTGATTTTATTCCTTTCCATGAAGTATTGCAATAGTGTTTATACTTTCATTCTTTCAAATTTGTTTTTATACTTAAAATAGTCACCAAAATGGGATTGAAACAACAAAAATAATATTCTTTATAGGCTGCTCATGCAAAGCTTTTTTTATCATTAAAATACTTAATTTACAAAATGAAACCTTTAAGATGTCTTTTGTCTCACGGAAGCAAGATCAGCTTTCCTTCTCCAACCCTCACCGATATATATTTTTTTTTTTTTGCTACTTTTGAATAACAGCAGCCACTGAAGGTGAGATGATCGTTTCCAGCAGCACTTGTTTCACCGAGCCAGAAGCACAGAAAATCGCAGCTGAAGCCTGGGAGCCCCGCCGTGTTTGCCCAGGCCCCCGAGCCGTGCTGCCGCGCAGCAGAGCACCGCCGCTCCCGGGGGCAGCGGGGGCAGCTCGTCCACGGAGCCGCGTTCCGCCCCGCGCCGCACAGGGCGGCGGCAGCGGCGCCGGGAGCCCGCACCGGCCCCGCCGGCACGGCCTGGACCCCGCAGGCACGGATGGCTGCTTCGAGTATTCGGGCAAGGAACAGCACAAGGCAGCAAGGGAGTGTAAAAAGGTGCCGCAGGGCTGCTGCTGGTAACTGGCTACTCCACAAAGACTAAACAAGAAACAGCTTAACTCCAAGGTCCCAGGTTTAGTAAGGGAAACAACATCAGAAATATCTGCTTTACTTGGTCACAAAGGACGTCTTTTATTGCCTTTTTTTTTTTTCCAGAATCACTTGTAAGTTATAGCATTGGACCCTCTGCTGACATTTTTGCTCTATAAGGAGTTTTTTTTAAAGGCTACTGCTGTGTTTCACAAAGAAATTTAAAATCTTCCCAGAGCAAGCTGCTGAAACTGATGCAGCCTGAGAGCCCCACTCCTCACAGCAAGAGCTGCTTCTCTGAGTACTATCTGTGCTCTTGCCTACCTGCTCGGACGAGCTGTGCTGACGGTGTGCAGGCGTGCACTGTACCAGCAGAGTTCAAGACATCTATCTCCCAGCCCCTTATAATCTTCTGTGAAACACATATACCAAATTCCTCCCCCACGTATCTCTTTCACTCTTAAGTACCTCAAGTTGAACCAGCTCTTCAGATCAACAGCTCATCACATCAGAACATTCGTTTTGAGCACTGCTTTACTCACTGATCATGATGGCCATCTTTTCTTTCAGTTCCCACTCTTCATCCTCCCAGGTGCTTAGGAAGTCGTTTGTCAAACTTTGATCAGCATTCATAAAATAAACACTTTATCCCCAGAAAGATCAGTATTATCCAATTCTACATGTTTTCTTATATCTTCTGGGATATAAACATTCATAAACTTAAAAATCAAAACTGTGAATCTGAAACATATATCCCATGTTTTTTCAAACCACACACTACACCCCTACAGAGATATCCTAGCAAAACTATAAATAGTCACTTTGATTGGTCAAGGTTCAAGCTATAGATCCATGATTCAGACTTCAGTGTCAGAAAGGCATTATCAGGTTTTAATATCATTATAAAACAATGGTTTTCGACCTTTTGTGAAAAAAAAAAAAACCTCTACAGAATTTCATTTTCTAATTCCTGCATCAAGATTCTTATGGCTGGTCAGCCAGGGCACATACAGCAACCCTCTGCACCCCACAGTGAGGTCCTACAGGGCTGGGGACCTTCTTAGTTTGGCTCTGCAATTGAAATTTGATCCTTGATTCAATACGCTTCAAGAGCCTGAAAAGTTTTAAATATGACCAATTTCATCACTGTTCAGTTCTCTGAAGTATCTTGAGCCTGTTAATCCAACTGTTTTAATTACAGTCCTTAAACCAGGGGAGATTTTATCCCTGCCATAGCTAAAATCTCTAACAGTATATGGCTATTTTTTCCAATAAAATATCTTTTTGTCCAGTTTTTCACAGACTGCCCATTACTGTATTGCTATTTGGCTTCCAATCTTAGTTTTGCCCTATGCAGTTCACCTGCAGTCTCCATGGCAGCCCTCACTAAGTACAGGATTCCTGTTTCATTGTGGAGATGCTCAGCAGATAAGCCTTTAGCTCGTCTCAGTCTTCCCAAGTATTTAACTCTGTTTCCTTTTCCCCCATGTTCCTAACTTATAAAACCTTCACTCTCATTCCAGCCATATTTTTGTTTTTCACCTCCAGTTCTACTTCGGCTAAAAAAAAAAAAAAAAAAAGAAGACTGTTGTTTGTACAAAGACTTGAACTTCTGCAAAAAATCCTCAAGGAGCAACAGATTTAAAGCCCCCTCTCTTTGATGGATGAATTAACTTGTTTTTCACCCAGTAAGATGCATCTCTTACCCAGTATTTAAAATCTGGCTTGCTGTTGGACACAAAATAAAGGTTCCAGTGACACCCAGACTCCAGCTCTGCTGCTTGGAACACCAGGCAAGGTAAACCCCTCTCTGCTGCACCCAGCAGCACGTTACTAGCATAGATACCACCAAGAACATTAAGTTCCAAATGAAAAGCAATTTATTGGTTTGTTTTTTTTCCTCAGACGACTTTGTCCTTTTCAAATTTAATGGACACCAAGATAATGTTCCTCAAAAAATAAAAAGTAAATCTTAAAATTCCCAATATTTAATTCCTACTGTACTCCCACTGGAAACTGATTACATTGCATGAAACATGAGGTAAGGATTCAGACTTTGAGCTGTACTAGTTATGATTACCAAAAATGAATCCCGTAGTATTTCCGCTTCAGGACTGGCTTCTCATAATGTACTAAAAGTAGGTGATAATTTTCAATTTCTCAGAGGGAGAGAACATTTTATGGTGATATAATAAATAAAATACATTAAAGAGACCTAAAAAGCTTTAATTTTTCATTTAATTGGGATGTGCTGACACTCCACTTCCCAGCTAAAATGTAGCAGCAGTGAGATCTGTGTTGTTTTTACCATCTCTAACAATTGTACAGGCATGAAAAAACATATGCAGAATACTTGTTGCCGCATCATTTCAGACTCTTTTAATGGTTTTATAATTCTGTGCATCTTAGACACAATTAGCAATTATAATAAAAATAATAATAATAACTATTATTATTATTAGTGTATTCAGAGGTGAAAACTTACATACTGGTTAGACTGGAAAGGCCAGTAAGAGCTGGGGAATTCTGCCGGGGTCTTCTACCAGCCACAGACTGACCTTGCACTAATAGATACACACAAATGCTGACCAGACCGAATTAAACATTCTCAGCAAAATGCTCAGAGCACTTGGAGGCAGATCAGAGATGACTACTTCAACCTCTACTTGTGTACCTCAGACCTGACAGATTTGCTCTAACAGACTCAAGAGTAATGAGCAATCAACTAAGGACTTTTCTAAATAACAAATAAAGCCATGAGCAACGGGAAGTTTCTTATTTCAACAGCAGAGGGATTAGTACAGGCAATGAACTCTGGGAATGATCACCATTCTCACCCTTCAAACACAATTGTCTTGTTAAAAGCCAGAAAATGAAATCTGTACTCTCAAAAATGGGATTTTGACAGCTCCGCTCTTGACAGACTAATGTAGTCTCTGCTGTGATGTGCCCAGATGACAGACGGGTTATTTTTTTTTCTTTTTAAAATATGTACTTACTCACTGGATATAAAGAATATGTTATTTCCTTGGATAGAATGAAAATGACTTTTACCACAGGGTCACCTGGACGGATGTTCCGCAGAGATACTCCCATTACACCTGGTTATTGGACAATTTCCTACCAGCCAAGCTAAGGCTCCCCCCAGCCAAGGTGGGAAGGGTCGTGTCAGCCTGTCCTCCCCTGTCGCCTCCCTGCTGTGGTTGGAAGGTGGCTGTGTCAGTCACACACCCCAGCCCGGTGCAGGGTCACCTGCAAGCCCTGCTGCTGCGGGAAAGCAGCCAGGGAGACCTGCACCATTTTAAGAGGAGTGCTGGAGGGAAAGGAGCAATCAAAGATGTGAGGGATGCTGTGCAAAGCACAGCACTTCAGTCTTGCTGGAAAGCACATGCACCCCTCCAGTGATGGTCACACCTGAAGAAGGCTGACTGAGTCAGTCCCCCACATACTCCGTTCTGCAGGAGAGTCCCAGAGAGGAATATTCAGTGTGCTATTTATAAGGAAATCTCAGGCAAAGTGAAAAACTTCTTTTTTTCAAGAACATCACTGAAGGGAAAGCATTAATAACACAGTAACTTATTACAAAATAAACAATGAAAATTCATATTCCAACAGCATGGTGTGAACAAAAATATGGAGGAACACCAAGTATACTACTGAGGTTTTGATATGAATATTAAATGTGTTTTCTTTAGTCAAAGAAAACCAATGTGTTTTAACACACATGGAAAAACCTGCTCCGAGAAGCTCAGACAGGTAAATTGGCTGCTCAGGACATGCAAATTACACAACCAAACTGACTGTTAGACATCTGTCAGAGTGAAACTCTCTAGACCTCAATTGCCCAGCCAGCAAACTGTACACACCTCCCTACCTTGGAACACAGGAGAATTACCAAACTCACAGCTGGCATTTTAAGATGCAGCTCCAGTACTGCTAACAATCTGGCTGAAGCTACATTAAGCTTTTCAGATAAAAAATGATATATGCAGTAAGCATATTAATATTAAAAAATACATTTTCAAAGCCTGAAGTTATGTTAAGTTTATGCCATGTCAATGACTAGATGACATTTCCATTACTGGATGACTCTTTCCTCCAGCAATTACCTAGGCCAATAAGACATATGCCTGTATGTGTAAGATAGATCACACACCAAAGCAAATATCCAGAATTAAATTATATTCTGTTAATTATCACCTTGCAAAGCTTTGGGACATGTTGACAACCCCAGAATATGAGAAATAAAACCATTATTTTATATTTCTCAACATCTTTTATATCAACGTTCAGCACTCTTTGGAATTAAAAAATTCACGCAAGACTAAAAACCACCTGAAAGCTATCATAAATAAAAATAATAGAAATACAGAAGAGGAAGATGAAGCTTTCTAAGGGACTAGCATAACTCACAGAAAGAGGAGATTACTAATCATTATCTTGCAATAAAGTTGTAAGATTCTGTATCTCAGGGCCATTTTACACTGGTCTGCTGCTCTCACTATCGCATGATAATTAGGAGAATTAATAGTATGAGCGAGATGACTATGCAGCTTTTAAACTATGCACTTTCAATTAATACATATATTAATTTTTATATATATATATAAAGATCTGTAATTCACTTATCTCAGTTTCCCTCTCTCTCCACACCCCTAATTTTGACCTACTTTCAGTCGCCTACGGTATGTCTAAGGCGGGACAGCCTGCCTTTACAGGCCCTGGCACCCTTCAGAGGTGGTCCATGACCTTACCATGGACACCCTATCTCGTAGGGGGATGAGTTAAGTTCTGAAAGCAGCTCACCCTCGTTTTTACATATATAGAGAGACCAGACCACTATCTTAGCTTGGATGTCACCGTGTCCGACAGCAAAAGATAGATCAGGTGAATCCCACCCAGGCCTTTTTCCCAGACTGTGTACTAACATCAGTGTTTCTATCTAAAGGAAGAAAACAGAAAACAAACATTACATTATTATCTATTTTGCTATGGTTCACACTTGTGATTACATAATGGATCCTCTGCTATATGGATTTTATCACACTACTCCAATACCTGAGGGATCAGCAGGCTACCCACCACACTGGGGAAACGGGGAAAGTGTCTATCACTAAAAAAGCTTCAGCTGAGCTCATCTTCCAACCTATCTAAATGCAAGCTATGTGAAGCACATTTAAAAGATAAAGCAAATCCATACATTTTACAGATTGAAATATGATTGTATCCTCAAAGCACTGTCTCAACTACAGATAAGCTCAAGTAGCAATAAGCAAAGAGAAGTTTCAAAGGAAAGAACCCACACCATTTCAGTAGATGATATAGATCACCACACATCTTTTACTATACCTGCAAATTGGATCTTATTTCCAACGGGGGTGGAGAAACTAAGCCACAACAAAACTCATACACAGTCAAATGTAAATCACCCACAGTTGGCTTTATATCCTATAGGGTTATTCCACAACCCCTTATTTCCCCAGACTGTGGGCAGTGAGATGGCTATCTGGAGACTGTCAGCACACATTCTACTTTTACCATCAAATTGCATGTCCACATGCATCTGTGAGAGCAAGGCACTCGGTCATGCTTTGGGGTTTCACAGCTACAGAGTACAGAGGTGGAGACAGCAGTGCTCATCAGTGCTGTGACTAGCCAGGAAGAAGATGTGAATTGCACTGGAAGATGTAAGGATGGGAGGTAAATCCAAAAGGGAAGAAAAAAACCCCAAACCCCAAACCAAACAACGACAACAAAAGACTTATAAGGTATTGATAATATTCCATGTGGCATCTAGGGAAGAAGGATTAACCAGGACTAAACAAAGAAATGTGCTTATGCATCAGGCAATAAGCATTGCAAGAAAGAAACTACCTGTTTAGAAAACCTTGAGACTCTTATATGTTAGTGAAACCCAGAAAACATCTTTGGGTTTTAGCACTATTTTACTTGCATTTACAGCTAAGTTCAGAGAAAGGGAGGAGAAGAGAAGCAGGACCAGATTACACTTTAGGGTGAAATTTGTCTGCCACGCAACAGCTATTTAATGGGACAGAACCTTTTCAGTAGTGGACCCTCAGCTGGACCAGGCAGATTGGTAAGTATCCTGTGACAGTTCAGGAGCTTTCAGAAGGGATTTGGAGTGAACAGGAGGATATCTGAGGTTTGCAGACAACTAACTGCCTCTAGTAAGATTATATTAAGGCCAAATCAAGAGCCAGGTAGTTCTTTACATGCATCTTCAGATGCATGCTTTTGCTTCATCCACACATCTTGAATTTCAACAACCCATTTTCAGTCATGATAGACACAATTTTGTCCCACATATCTGCCATGGTCTTGGAAACATTGTTTCCAATAATGTTGTTTCCAAGAAGACACACCTGTGTCTTCTATGAACATAATGTTCTATTCTGACACTGTCTAATTCCCCTCTGTTGCATCAAATGCAAACTATTTATCTTTGCTTTTCATGACACATTTCCAACCTCTTTACCTGTCATGACTCTGACATTTGCCTTGTCAAAAATGTCAAACTCCTCCAGCCACAGCCTTGTATTTTTCAAACAAGCACATTATTGCTTTCTCCCATGTCACTCCGTGTCTGCAAGCATTCAATTTCTTGCTTTTTTAATCTCTACCTTATGACTATTTTCCTGCAAGAAAGTCTAGAAATAATTATGCACCTGGTAGACTGAAGCTGCCACCTATGATGCTGATGACGCCTTTCTTGCACTCCATCACCTGCACCAGCATGTTTCTTACCCTCAGAAACTTAAGTGCAAACTCTTTGGAGAATGGATAGTATTGTTAGCTATTCCTCACAGCAGGATCCAGTGTGTTCCGTGAATATTTAGAAGAAAAAATAAGACTGCTTATATATCAACCGTAAAATGTATTTCAACACTTCACATATGATGACAGTAAGTTAGGGGCAATTTCTCTTCAGATCTCAGTTCTTAAAATGGTAAGATCTCTCATTCTGAGGTGGGAAAACATAAACCAATTAAATCTGGCTTGCAGATGCATGCCACAGAGTTCCTCCTAAAAGCATGGCAAAGAATGGATCTTTTCATGGTTTTCAACCAGTGGCACCCACCTCTTACCACACTAAACTGAGGGCAAAACCCACAGTGAAGCAACTCAGACAAAAAAAGAAATCCAGCCAACAATGAAACAATTCACACTGTTTCACTTGCAGCAGATTGCCAGCTAAATCTTTCCCTTGTTGCTGCATGGATTTGGGTCTGAAGGGCAGTTTAATAAAAGAAATAGCCTCTCCAAAGTGGTTTAAGTTCAATTTCAGGCCTGTCAGCCTCAGTGTTCTAGAAAAAATGAAAATCTCTTGAGATAATGTTTCAAACCTTACGAAATCAGTTGGTTTACTTTGATAGAAGTACACTGAATTACATGATTGGAGAGTTTCCTATACATTGAGGATATTCCGGAGTTACGCTGTGATCAAATCTGTGGCTTTCATTCACCTGCTAAAAGGTACTCCTGTATGTCAGCCACTATCAGCTGAAAGTGATAACGTCTCTTGTTCTGCAAGTTTCTTATCAACAGTCTGCATTTGCCCACCAGCTTTGAATTGGTTTCATTGCATATTTCAAGCACACAAATGCATTTTCCAGACTAATGTTGCTGTTTATCAGCATTGCTTGGCTCACAGGCCAGCTGGCTCCACAATCTAGCTGGAATCAAATTAGCTGTTGATAATATGGTTGTAAACAAGATGAGCAGGTGAATAAACTGTACATCACATGTGTGCACAGCCTAACACAAGACCTTCCTGAAAAACTTTTCAGAATAGTTTCGTATCAGTGAACCTTAAATAACTGCAGCTATGGATGTGCCTTTGAAGTGCAGACACGAGCTGACAGAAGCAGGAGGCTTCACTAGCTCCATGGAAATGTCTGTGGGGAAAACCAGGCATGAACCAGTTCTCTGGGGTAATGAGATAGTCTCCTTTGAACAGAAACCACACGGAGTTGGCACAGACATGGTGAGCCTCAGGCCTCAAGCTAATATGACAGCACAGATGTAGCCCAGTGTCCCTAATCACCTTTGAAGGCCAATAGTGACAGTTCCCCTCCTTCCCCAAGGAGCCTCTCCCTTCTCACCAGCTGATTTGCCATCTCGTTCTGTACCAGTCATCAGCTGGTATAAATACTCTTCAAAGCCTCACGAGCTTTGAAGAGGAGTGATGCCTTTTGGAACAACAAAAGTAATGGACTAAAAGTAAGCCCTCTTTTTAAAACTATAAAGTCAGCATTTTTTTTCCCCACTCTTCATCTGGCTTGACATCATTTCCACACCAAACCCTTGTCTTCCTTTGTGTTTGCAATGTAGAGTTCAGGTGACAAATCCATGAACAGATCTTTCAACAGCCTCTCCTGTCAGCTGCAGACCCCACAAACGATTTCACTTTTAACTAGCAAACCATTAAAGTCTCCAAAATTACAGTATGGTTGCCAATATTCTCAGCTTCAAACCACAAAGTACCTTTCCTTCTCTGCTGCGTTTTAGCTTAACAGGGAAAAAAAAATGCATCTCACCAGTCTCATCCTATCTGTGGTCCAAGTGCTCAAATGCCCAGAGTGGTTATAGTTATATTCCTGGAATTGTTATTCTTGGTCACCGTTTTTTTTTTTTTTCTCTCTTTATTTCCTACATGTTAGAACTGGAAGTTTACCTTCATTTTCTGTTTTTCTTTTAGTCAGCTGTATGAAGCTTTATTTTGGCTTTTCCTTTCTCTCTCTACTTTTTATTAGAATTCAGAGCATTTTGTGCCTCTACTGTTTGATAGATTTTTCAACCTTTAAAACACTTTAATGTTTCTTTTGCTGTGGATTTCAATAGCTGAACGTTTCATGTACTGCCAGTTTCAGATACTGTATTTTTGTTAATAGCAGCAGACCAAATAATAGTTCAGCAAAATTTCAAAATCATAAACTGTTGAAAACTGGGTTCTTGCAACATGAACTTTCATATGATCTAAAACCAAAGAAGCCCAGGGTGGTAAAACTGACTTAAAGCACCAAACACAAACTAAAATCAGCCTGCTCAGCTCAGTTAAATTCAACTACATGTCTAATGACCACTGTGAATATAATGTGGATGCAATACAAATGTAAACAGTGTACATAAGTGTTTACTTACAGTTATGACAGGTGGCTCCCATGTAGCCTGTATCGTTACAGTCACAGTAAAAGGTGGCCCAGGACTGGGAGCATTTTCCTCCATGTTCACAGTAGTTGGGTAAACATCTAATTTGAGACAGTTTCAAAAAAATGCAATTAATTATAAATGCTTCTGTAAAAATAATGTGCTGGAAAAAAAACCAAACCAAAACAACTATCAAATTGTCCAAACTTCTCATTCAGACAAGAATTTCATAGGGCTGAACCACTGTATAATACCTGAGAGAATTACTTATTCCTCTGGTCTGTGATTCGTGTCCAATACAAGCACTGAAGAGAACAACATTTAAGCAATCCATCATATAGATCACTCAATAAACACATTTCACTTATTAGAAATTAAAGTGTCACAAACTTTCTGAGCACAGAGGAAGACAAGCAGCAGGTGAAAATGCTATTGAAATCTTGTTTTAAAGGAGAATCCACTGTTCTCTGATTAAATAGGCACCACTGTTATCAAAATTAGGGTGAGTTACATCTGTGGTAACACAAACAGCATGCAAATCTCTGAAGTGAGAGGAAAAATATGCTTCAATTATGAGTTCTGTACTCTCTCTTCCTCATTTTAGTTGGTGTGCCTCTGAAGTATTATTGTGAAACAAATTATTAAAAGAAGAAAGAGGCACAACAGCATGCAGCTCAGGAAGTGAACAGAAATAAAAGCTGTGGGAGATAAATTCAATCTGCAGGACAAGAAGCGAATGGTGATCTGAACTCCCCTGGTATAAATGCCTGCAGTGCAATGGAGTTACACCAGCCTAAATGGAAACAGATTGTTCCCTTGTTTGCCTTTTTTTTCATTTTGTTTTTTCCCCTCTTATTGTATATTAATCTCTTTTACACAGTATGTCTGACTTTTGAAAAATAAGTAACTTGTTTATACTGCTGATTCAATTGTGATGGGTGGGTGGAGAGGAAACAGGCAATCAATTTATCCCTTACACTACAGAACTCCATCAGGATTTGCTTTGCTGTAATTTGCGGTTCAAAACTCCTTCTATGCCCAGATTTTTCCGTGGTGTTAGTGTGAAATCACTAATAATACCTAGATTTTTACTAGTTGAAGACATTATTTTATTGCAGTTCATCTCATCCTTAGGAATTTTTTTTGCATTTAAGTATGCACATTGCCCTAAAGAGAGGCTTTCAATCTGTTTCTTCTAGATCACTTACAATTAAAACTCATTTCATGCGCACAAGCAGAAAACCTGTACGTCCCTAACATCATCTTCACCAGCCTTCTGAGCCCCATCAGCCAAGTTTTCATAAATTTACTTGAGTCCAAGGCTGTTTGGAGCTGCCAAGCATTGGCAACTCAGAGAAACCTGTTCATGTGCCCAGAGGCCTGTGAGAGCAACCTCTTGTCCTCAGCGTGCCCCGTGCTCATTCACACAAACACACACCTGTTCATCTCTATCAGTGCGAGTCTGAGATTCACTCTGGAACACAGGTTCACCCGATCACTATTTATACCATTATACATAAAATTATATGGATCATATAAAAATACTAACATGAAAGATTAATTATTTTTATTAATGCTTACTCAATTATTACAGTTATTACTTATTATTCAAATACTAGCGAAATAAGGAATTCAAGAAGAAAGTATGTTATTTATAATGATCTGTAACATTTAAAAAAACAATTAAAAGATATATTGCTCCTATAAAAAAATCATTGTCCTGGCTTCTATTAATCATTGAGCTCAAATACAAAATGAGGAAAGTATGGGAATGACATGCCTGGTTCTCCAGCTCTCCAGGGAGCTATTTCCAGTAATGTGTGAGAGTATCTTGTTTGTAAAACAAGAAAGAAACAAAGGGGAAGGCTAAAACTGTAGGGTTTGCCCCAACCTTACACGGTGGGAATTCTGAGAAGGGAAGAGATTTTGGCTTTTACTGGCGTGGGGGGCAATCATCTCACAGTCCAACAGCCTGCGGCTGCAGCTACAGCCCAGCCAGCCCCGCTGCCATCACACCTGGCAACGGTGAGGTGACGTTTAAAGCTTTGGGTCAGTGCTGAAGAGAGCACGAGCAGCCTTGCAGGACAGTGCAGACAGGACTGGGTGGTGTGACCTGCACCCTGCTGTGCCCTGCAGGACCCTGGCAGCTCCCTGAACCAGCAGCTCCCCAGCAGCTTCACTCCAGAGCCGAAGAACAGGGATACAACAGCTCAGTGGTGATACGTGAGAACTTTGCCTGTGAGAGCACATTTATTCATATCTGTACTTTGGCTGTGCCTGCCCTTGCCCGCAGCACACTGCCTTTCCTTCTGCTTGCTGCGTAGTGATAAGCATTCCTTCGTGTCACCTGTACAACAGAAGTAGCTATGTTCACATCACAGGGATGCTGGTGAGAGGAAACACATGATGTTAATAGAGCTCTTTGGAGAGTTAAACAGAATAGTGCTGTGTTAATATCATAATTTACATCATCAGTGTAATCAACAAATATGGTTTTTGCCTATTTTAAGATACCTTTTCTTAATTAACCCAAGGCAGTAGAGCTAACTACTAGTCATTTGTGGTTTGCCAAAGGCCTGTATTAGAGGCTTAGCAACATTTATTCCCTTAAAACATTTTCCTTTTAAAGACTTTACAAACTTGAAGGTCACTTTTCATTTCCACTTGTCTTACAAACGCAAGCACTTTTTCTTCTCCCAACAATGCACAAAATGCAAGTCAATCTAACCATGTAAGCTTTTAATGATATTCATAAATTCAGAATTAAATCTTTTTTATTCCTTAGTCTATTTGCTTTAATTAACACCAACTGCATTGATCTTGTTTTTGGGCAGATAACTAACCCTTCTAAGAGCTTATGAAACAAATTTCTCTGCAACTCTAATAATTACCATAATCCCATTCTATCTGAGCAGTTGTGTCTCTATTAGAAGCAAAATTTATCCTAATTGTCAGAGAGGTCAAAATTAAGAAATAGCTATGATTAAAATTAATCAAGGCATAGATAAGTCACAGATTGTTCCATTTGTGAACTGTTCTAGATCCTCATGTTGAAGGATTTAAATATATATATTTTAAAATATAAATTAATATTTGCTTTCCAGTAGAAACAAACACTTTCAGCAAAAAATGCAGTGGTATCACAGAAGGTTTCATAGACAAAAATCTGCACCAGGCAGCCCCTGGCTTATTTGCAATTGAAATGGAAAAACAGATCAACTCAATTTGTGCAAGTATCACGAATGAGACACTTGAAAGTTTAAGGATTTGCTTAAGAAAGTTTGTGACAGACCAGGGACTCTGATCTTGCACATTTATTCAAATAATATATATCATGGTGAATAAGTCTTATTAAAAAAACTAAGTGAAGCAAAAAAAATTTCCCTCCTTCAGCCAAGCTGGAAAACACACACTTTATCCATCTAAGTGAGCAATATGCAGAGCCTGCACAAAAGCCTTCACTGTCCTTGGATGAAACATTCACCTCCAAAACTATGCGTGCTTCCTTTGAAATCCAAGGACAAACTGCACAGACATTAGGGGGGAAAGTCTGGCCCTTTGATAGGAATGATGAAGAAATAACAATGGCAAAATTACTTGAGTGGGAAGGCTGAAGGAGTTCTACACATTTGATGTTACACTTGACTGGAAATAAACCCAGTGTACTTTCAATAAGCACCTCTGAGATTTTGTTATAGTCAGCACAATACATCCTGCCAGTGCTACTCTCTATTCTTCCTAAATAAAGAGGAAAGAAAGATAACCGTCACAGAGAGAAAGAGAAAAGGAGCACACCCCCTCAAATATTAAGACTGTCAATATACGTAATTTCGAGACAAGCACTAAGACCCTAAAACTCAACAGTGCTGTAACAAGAAAAAATATGAAATTCCAGAAGTTTTTCTATCAATAAAGCATTTTCCTAAACATTGTATCAAATTAATTTATTTCATCATGTTTTCCTATTTAGCAGCTATTTAATTTATAATTAACAAAATACAATATTAAAAGAGATTACTTCATATAGAGGGCATGCATATATGATGAAACTCATGGTGTTGCTGTAACAGACTATTTTGCTTTGGTAAAATGGTATCTTTCCACTAAACTCAACAGATTGAGGCCAAATGCAACAGCACGGATTTCTGCCCTGCTGTGCTGAGTTGTAAATCTGGGAAATTCCTTGCCAAAGGTTATTTTTGATACAAGAAATGGCTTCAATGGGAGACTAGACAATCATTCTGAAGAGAAATTTAGCGATGTTACCAGACAGACAACGTATAACAACTTCAGAAGTTTACCAAGGGGAAAACTAATGAAGGTCTGAGAGCATCAGAAAAAATATTGCAGAAGCACATCCCACTTGCATGTTCCCCTGGATGTCCTTTTGTGGTAAAACAGTGGGCTGGGCCTCCTTAACTAAAGGAAGAAAAGAGAACTACCAGAACCAGAGCAAGGGAGAGTGTGTAAAAGCAATATTACAAGAGTTTGCAAAAGAATTAACACTGTTCAGACCTTTGCTTTTCCTCAGCAGACATTTCCTTCTCATCACCACACCTTCCAAATTCTCTCTCCTCTTGCAACTTTAGGAAACTTATCAACAACTTAATAAAAAGTCATGTGTCATATTTTACTTTTTTGTTTTTAAGTCATCTACATTTTCTTTCCTAAATTTATTATGTTATGAGAACTCATAGAGTACAAACAGAACAAGAATAACATGAACAGATAATTCTACTTTCCATGGAAAATAATGGAAATCATCTATTCCACTGAATTGATTAAAAAGAAAAAAAAAAAACCAAACACACAAATGTAGTTCTGTCATCTTAATAATTTGTCACAAAGGTAGGTTTTTCTTCTTTGTGAGATTTGCAAGGCTTGATGAATGAACTTTTAAAAAATATTATTATTTCCGCAGTTGGTCACCTCGGTTCTCAGACTCTGCACTTGCACACCACAGCAAGGCCAACATTTAGAAGATTTGAACAACTGATGCCAACAGGCCTCAGGCATGTGAGTAGAACAGATCTGTGAGAAGAGGTTGTGCTGGGGCTGGCGCGAGTGAAGGAAAAGCCTGTTATCTCAGCCTTAGATAAAAGGTATTTTTTTAAAATTTGATTGCTTTGTTGTTAGAACACCTACATTTTTAATATAGGTAAATGTGCTGACAGTTTGGCTTGGCATCAGCAGAAAGGATTTTATATAAATAAATTTGAAAAAGAGAAAAGGGAAACAAATAAACCGTCCTGTACAGACAGCTGTTCCATTTAGAATTCATCATTTTACAAAGCAAAAGCAGAAAAGCCATCTGCAAAAATCAAACAAACAAAGAAGGATACGATAATATATTCTGCATTCATTCCTATATTTGGCCTTTAATTTAACCATAGCATTGCACATCCCATGGATTTTGACTCTAAAGAAATAGCAATGGGGGTGAACCCTATTCAGGTCCTCCCCCCAACTCAATTTCAGACTCAAGTTGGACTCCAAAAGCCACTAAATTAGCCCCTCACCCACCTTCAAACTGCCTTATTTCAACACAGGGGTCTCATGCAGGACAAATCCCTTCTCCCACCCTAGTGGGAAGTTGTTAACACTCATAGGGACAAAGCTAACCATCTCCAATGTCAGCACCTTTCCAGATGCAGGAGTCACTGCAGTTATAGGAAGGTGTTCACCCTGCTCAAACCAATTCTTTACCTAACCCTTACAGGATTTACTGAATGATACTGATGAATCTGAAGCATCTGTCTTTATTTTGCTCTGAAACAGAGCACTTATACAGACCAGTTAAAACTTCACATGCCTGACTCATCATTTTTTGCAGCTAGCCTTGCATGCATGGAACAAAGACAGGGAAAACAAAATTAAGGCATGGCAGGCAAAACTAACTCATGGTGTTGTCCAAACAATCTGAGCATTCCTTTTCATTCTCATTAAAGAAACACAAAACCTAGAAAACTCCCTCCTCCTCAAAGGTAGCATTTTCCACTGTGACTGCCTAGTATTTCAGGCACAAATATTTGTATAAATATTTTTTTATTCTCTAACTACCCCAGACCAAGCACATCTGACAGCTTGAAGATCATATACCAGTCCAAGAGCAGGAAACTGTTATACATGGTTTTATTACACTTCATTCTCAATCAGCCCTTAAGCTATCAGAGAGAAGCTCTGCCATTACCTGCATTATTCAGCTAGTTTAAACATTAAAATAGATATGAGGAGATGAGGGGATGCTCTTCAGAATTACAGGGATTTTAATTCCAACACCCAGGCTTCGGATGCCTGTGGGTTTGAATTTTTTCAATCTTGCTCAGTTTTTCTGCATCCTGTCCTTCCACCCTAAAACCTGGGTGGTATTGAGAGGATTTCCAAGATTCACACTTCAAAATGCTACCTGCAATGATTTAATTCCATTAATTTAATTCCATTAGTTAGCATTGCTCATTTGTGATGTAGGTGCACGCTTTAGGGAAGGACCCAAGAGGTTTTTCAACTTTCACAGAATACCATGTAGTCCTCTATTTCCAATACTATATTTTTCACTGTATAGTGAGTTTTTCAAGGGATTAAGCCATTAAGATGTATTTTTCCCATTTTCCTTCCCTACCATGTAACATGGTTTGGATTTAAAATACTTCCCCATTCCATTTCCACATCATTATTTCTAGTGTTTTGTTTTGGGTCTAGTACAAAGGAAGTGGAAAAAAAACCCCCAGAATTTCTTGAAGGACAGTATGACAGAAAAGAAAGAGGCATTTCTAACAATATCCTAATTTTTGCTGAACAAGTACAATGCAGCTTGTCAGTGTTTTACAAATTACCAAGCATGAGAAAGGGAAACTTTCAGAAAACTTTTCCACAATTTTCTTAGTATATAAACTGGAAGAAGACACGAAGCTTCAGTATGTCCTGAGCACTTGTCCACTGAATCCTAAAACAGGCAAGAGAGACAAAAGATAAGGCGGAAAATAGTCACTCTCAGGACTGAAGTGATTTTTCAGGGTGATACAAAAGATCAGAAGAACTACTAACCTGGACCATTAGATCCCTGCAGCTAGGCAGGACAGTCTCTCCTGCAGCATTTAAAGGAAAAAATCTATATCTGGGTATTCCAGCATCTGAAAGTATGCGGTCCAAATGCTTTGTTTTGGCTGAGGATGGAGACATAGGTGGGCAATATTCAAAGCAAACTTGGGATTTACCCCGAATCAGAAATATTTTAAGAAAGGACACATGACATCCCCTCTTATGCCTTCATCTCATTCCAGCTTTGATCACCTTCCAAATTCAAGGAATGTGATCTAAAAACATCCAACTCATTGCTGTAAAAACAAGAAGGGAAAACATAAGAGGATTTCCTGCAAAGAGAAAATAATATGCCCTATAGAATGATTGTTATTTCTGCAGAGAAGACACTAAATACTGAAATAGAAAAACTACAGAGAATGAAAAGAATGGAGGCCATATTGGGGGTTGGGTTTTTTTAAATTATTCTTCTGCAATGCACTGCAGGTATTTATGTGGGGGTAAATGCAATACTAAGTGTTTGACTTTTCAATCCCAGCCTGAGGCTTTAACCAACAAAATTAAAATTGACTGGACATAATTAGCCAGGCTATTTTCTCATTTACATGGCCAAGCTGGGGGGTGAAAGGATCATATGAAGTATGACTTCTGCTGCAGGGCATACCTTAAATCTAAGAGGAGATTTGAGAAATATAAAAAACCACTGTGCTTTTATTGGATTTATCCTAACACCCTTCACCTGCAATAGTAATTAATTTCCCAAAGGCCCATTTTGACAGTACAATACATGAAGCAATGTTAAGTTCAGCACTAAAGGAAGAAAGAGTAAAAAAAATATTATTTCTTATAAGTAAAAATTGATAATAACATCTAATAGAATCTACAAAGGAAATAGGCATAAAGCAGGTTTTCAAAGGTCAGCTCTATTTAGCAAGAAAAAAACACTTTTAGCTAATTTATTTAGAAAATACTATGAAGAATTTTCACAGATAAAACACAGGTAGGGATAAAAGGATAGGGACTAAGGACACTCTTTGCTCTCTGCAACTGAAGCAGTACAGGGAAGGTAATTCATGAATCAACTCTGGATGTTTCTCCCTAATGAGGTAAACTGTTAACACCAATCTCATCGCAGTGATTATTATGGATACCACATGCTGCTCTCTCCACTTGGATTTGCTAGGAGAATTGGAATATGCAGATGAATCTTGGTTTAATAAGAACAGTAACGTCAGTGTGTGCTTGTGTCTGCCCGCTGATGCTACAGAGATGGGACACTGCCAGGACTTGTAAGAAAATATCTGAAGTCAGGGTTGTGTTCCTCAGAGCAGATCACTGGAATGCCCAGGGTGTTCTGCAAGATGCACCATCCATCCATCTGCGAAGGTGGTTTCAACCTGAATATTTGTTTTTTCCCTTCCCCTCTCCCCCAGGTCACTTAAGGGAACTGAAGTCCCTGGTGTTGTCCTTGACAAGTACTGTCAGTATTTGCTACAGCAAGGGCAAGGTGCCAGCCAAGCAAAAATAGGACAACCCAGCCAGAGCTTCATCAGCGCAAAATCAACACGAGCTGCAGCAATCAGATTAAAGTACCTCAGCAGCTGTGGACAGGCAGAGCAGCACAGGCATTCTCTATGCAAACTCGTGAACCTGAGCCTAAAGAAAAGCAGGCTCTGACTACCCTCGTCATTAATTTCTGAATAACTACAGGTTCATTCATTCCTAGTTCCAAGACCACCTAGTGTGATGTACTCAAGCACAATCATATATAGAATTTATGACAATACAACAGCGGGTGTACAACACCGTGCTTCTGCATCTGCCTTAGCCCCCCTCTGTCCAGGTGAACTGTCACCAAAAAGTCAGTCACTTTAAGCTACTTCAGTCCTGACAGGAACAGCAGAATCATATGAAATTTCAGACTCCTTAAGAGAGTTTCCTCTCTCATCGGGCAACAAAAAATACATCACCCTTTGTGACAGGGGCTGAGGAATTAAAAAACATAAATGGAACCAATGTCATTGTTATGGGTGTGTTCCAATAGGATTTACCTCAGAAGCCTGGAGGAAGCAAACATTTGTCTTGAGGGGCAAAGGATGTGGTGCCAATTCAGAGGAAAAAGAGACCAGTTTTCTACTTATGACAGCTCTTTGGCACAAATTATCCCAACGGCAATGCCTCCTAAGCACTTTAATTTATGGACTTTGGAGGAGCTGGTAGGGGAAACCACACCAGATCGTACCTGTTTGTGTTCACACAGAGTGCAAGGACTCCTGGAAATTGAATTTTTTTCTCCATGACTAACATTGGAAAGCAGTTTGTCCCACTGCATGCAAGAAGTACTTGAGATTAATCAACCCATGTCTTCAGGCTACAGGCAACATTGCGGCCCTTGCTGCTGTATTCCAAAGGGGTCCATCTGTGGCAAGAGCAGCCAGCCTTGCTCAGCCCTAAGGGAGCGTCTGTGCCGTATGATGAAGGGCTGGAAATCCACAGTGTTTCTGGACTGAGGTTTAATGATTATCTGGCACATTTTCCTAATATCCATGGCAACTCTTGAGCTGCAATATCTCTTGAGCCCACATTCCTGCATCTATTCTCTGAACAGGATGCCAACCACAGCAAACAACCAACTCAGCTTCAGGACTGAAGCTAGTATTTCTAGTCACAAAATCTGGCATTCGAGCCAAATGTTGAATGGGAAATCCCAGAGCTCCTTAACAGTGTGGCCAAATTCTCAGCATCTGCATATTTGTTTTCCTACCCATTTCATTTATTTTTAAATGAGAGGCTGACTGAATTTACCCCAGGCTATGCCTTCCATTGTTTGCCCACACACAGACAGACCCACATGCCCACTGTTCCACTGACACATAGAAAGAGAAAACACAGTGCAGAAAGTATTAGTACTTAGCAAAATTCACGGTTAGATCTCAGTGTATTCTGCGATTTGCACAGCTGTGACACAATATATTTTGGTTTTGAACAACTGAGGTACAAAGAGCTGCACACAATGAAAACAATGTTTTAAAAACAGTGAGGAACTTGGACTTCCTAGTCCTAAGTTTATCACCTTCCTCCAGAGTTCCTTCAGATCAACAGTGCCTCTCCTTCAATTATCTTACTCTAAGTGTCACAGCAAAAGTGCTGATGAAATAAGTTCAAGAGCAACCCACTGAACTCTGCCAGCTTCCAGCCACATGTGGTTTATGAATTTATGTAGCCCTTACTGGCTTTTTCCTTTATATTTGACCTCTACAGCATTTAACAACATCCAATTTGATGTTGTGTAAGATTTGAACTTGTGAGAAACAGCAAATTCTTGTTTATTATTCACCTCCTTCATGCTGCTCCTCATCGCACAACTCTGCCCAACTCTTTCTTCTCCAGGCTGAAGAGTCCGAGCCTATTTAATCTCTCCTTGTAGAGAACAGTTTGTGGCTCACAAAAGAATAGAGAGTCAGTTTTGGAAACAGCCATGAGGGCTGAATGACGGACTTATAGGCTGTGCAGTCAGGGCTGCACGCAGCACCTCCTCTGAGTGGCCCAGAGAAGACATACTTTTTGGAAAGGGTTGGTCAGGCCAAGGAGGAGGTCAGTGAATACATCCCACTGGATTTGCATTTCACCTTTTAGGAACTGCAATAGAGGTTGTGAAGGGATCAACACAGAGCTGTTATCTTGGTTTACTAAGGGGAAGATGTTTCTATAGTCATCCAGTGCCTCAGTCCCTGCCTTCTCCAAACAGCTTACAAACTTCTCACCCTAATTTTCACCACTTCTGAAAGAGAGACAGGCACCTCAACTCCAAGAAGTCACAGGATCTCAAGAAAACAGAGAGACAAGTAGAAGGGAATCAAGTTATTTTCATCAAAGAAAAAAAACACAACCTGAGCTTAACCATCATTCTAGATACAATGAAATTCGCAAAGAAGATATCCCCCAAAAAACTCCCAGAGCAATAGATTCTGCAATCACATAGCTTTATTCTGGAGTTGTAAAAATGAACCATGCATTTTTTAGAAGCAAAAAAAGCAAATCAGGAAAGCAACATATGAGTTGAAACTGCTGCTCCTTTTCCCTATTTCATATATATATATATATATAATGTGCATACATATATTGNATACACATATATCTCAGGTTATAAAAAAAGCCACCAAACCATAACTATGGGCTACATGGTCCCTACTCATAGCTGCAGCACTGCCTTAGAGTGTCTGAGAGATACATCTTCTAAAATGAACAGGTGTGAGACATTCTGAGCCGAATTCCTGAAAGATTTTTCCCAAGTTTTTGTGGTTTTTTTTTTCTTAAGCAGTTATTGTTGTTGACATTTCAGAACCCCCAAAGAAAGAACAAGGCACAGCTGTTCCAGCTGCAGGAAACACCTCAGCAAATGCAGCAGAATTGCACAGAGCTGAAGGGAGCTTGGAAGATCACTCAGCCCATGCTCACACCCCAAGGGAGGATCACCCACACCCGTGTTCGTTATTTCCCACAGACTCATCTAACTTTTCATAAGGCCCTCCAGTGACAGAGATTTGACAGCCTCCTCAGGCACTCTGTGCCAGGGTGCTCTCCTGTATATCCTGGTCAGAAAGGATGATTATTCCCTGCAGTGCTGCAGCAGCCTTTGAGCACCTAAGAATATTATGCTGCCTCCCCTCAGCAATCACTTCTGGTTAAAGAACTTAATCAAACTTTCTTTGCAAGGGATGTTTTCCAGTCCTGTTTTGTGGTTTATTTTTGGATTTTGTTGGGGGTTTTTTTGTTTGTTTGTTTAGAGGGGGCCTTTCAAGAAATGGTTTGGGCTCTGTATACTTTTATAGAGAACAGAAATACAGAAGCATGACTGCTAACAAACCTAGGAAAGCTAAACACCAAGTGGCAACCCTGGCTAGTGTTTACTACACAGTGTATGATCGTCCCTCTGCTGCTCCTGATTTGGACACATCAACCCACGTTTTATTCACTAGCTGGTTTGTGTTTCAACATTTAACCAGCTGCCAGTAACCCCAATGTTCAAAATGAAGGCTGTAGATATTTAGAGCCTCGTATTTTGGTATTGATGCTGTGGCTCAGGGGGCCTGCTTAGATCAGGGGAATGGCATCAAGCATGTTTTCCTTCTAAGCCAACAAGATAGACCATCACATGAAGAAAATAGAAAATGATCTGAGTTTCTGGCCCATTACAGTACTGAATAAACCTCAGGTCAGAGAAGTATTATTGCACTGGGTAAACGAATATTTCTGTTATCAGTCTCCTGAAGAAATAGCTTAGGGTGTGTCGGTTCAAGAAAGCAAAAGACTCTACTCTCTGTTCAGACCCACACACACATTAGCCAGAGAAGGGAAGAACTGCCATCCCCAGGGACAGCAGCCTCGTGCCTTTCATCAATGTTAAAAAGCCTTAAAGAACAGCTCTGTGCCAGACACACTGCCCAGCTGGCTGCTGCACTGGATGCAGCTGTGATTTCTTACCCTGCCGAGTGAGAAGTTTCTGTAACCACATCCCTAACCCGTTTCCAGGAGGCTGTTTGACAGGGTCAAGGAGTCTTTGCAAATACTGCAAAATACTGAAGAGGGAAATGTGTAAGTGAAGACACCATTAGAAAAAATATTCTGTTGTATGTTGATATTTTGGGGTTTTTTCTTTTCTAAATCAGAAGTACTTAGGAAAGTCTTTCCATCTCGTATTTCTAAAGCCCCTAACACACTACTTGCAGGTGAAAGACAGGGATCCTGGCCATACATTTAAAGCTAGAGGCTTAGTGGGCATCAAGAGAAGGGAGTGAATTCCTTCTGACTTACCACATCTATGAGAAGGAAATGAATTTTTTATGCTGCTTGCCACCTCCCCATCCCTTGACACTGACAACCTCCCTACAGATTAAGGGCCAAAGACAAAAAGAATTATTCCATTCTTATTAGACTTTCTTACTGCTCAGACATTTTCCTGGAAGCTTCCTTTACAACACACTTCCCTTTCCAAAAAAGACGGCTCCCTTCCCCAAAAAATACTTTCAGTCCAAAACACCAAGAGTGAGGGCTGCATGACCCCTGCAGCCATGAGCTTAATCTGTATCAGTCTGAACTAAAAAAAATTCAAAGAGAGTCTCCATTTTTTTTGTTCAGGCACTTATCAGATGGCTTTTGGTCAGAGATGGTCAACATAGTGCATGTCCTGCTGAAAAGACTGCAGAGATATTCAAAGGTATCTCCTTTCTTCCCTAACAAAAAGTCTCTGAATCCAAGGACTTCATGGCACCTTCATTTCCAGGCATCTCTGCCTTGTTACTTTCTGCTCTGTACCATGCAATAGACAGGAAATGTCAGCATGGTGTAAGAAATGGTATTTTTTTATTTACTAATTCAACATAAAGCAAATAAGTCCTGATGTGCAACTGCACTCCTAACAAAGCAGAAATCCTGAAAAGGCAACAAGAAAGAGCAATAAAAATAAATCTATTTCCTTTTACAGATGGAGCAGACCTCTATGGCTTAGCATGATACTGTCTCAATTTTTCTCTACTTTTCACTGGAATGGGGATAAATGCACTGCAGGCAGGACCTCCAACACTTCATAACAGGAGCAGTGTAAGCACCACACATTGCAACAACCTCAGAAAAGACTCAGCATTCTGTATTTGGTTGTATTTGGACAAGCATAGTAAATATACATACTAGAACAAAAGAAAAAAAATTAGCTGGATTAGAAGTGGGCAGGGAGTGGGGATAATGCCAAGAGTCCTACACATGCATTGCTACCAGAAAAATTGCTGCCTTCTACAGATTCTATTTTCCTATTCCATAGAGCATTGGGAACATTTTGTAGGAGCAGCTTTGTCTTGAAAGAGGTGAAGCAGGGAACACTTTGCAGGGCTTGTGGAGCAGAACCAGCTCTGACATGAATGGACTGGGGATGTCTCTCCTCACACAGGATGTGTCACCTAAAGACAACATGCAGGTACTGCAGTTCAGTTCAGAGGACTGAAGTTCAGACATAACTTGATATGCAGCAGCAGGGACATTAGTGATGCTGGCACTGCAGTGAGGGCAAGAAACAAGCAGTTTCTTAATAGGAGATGGTGCTAACAAGCCTTCTTCCATCTTCTGGACAGCCCATGTTGCTGTGCTCAACTCGGGACCCTACAATGTCTTCATGTCCTGCTAATCTCAGCTCTCCCAGACACATTCTGAGCTGCCTATTCAACCAGGAGCAGAGCAGCTACAGGGTGGCCTTGTTCACAGGATTGCTAAGGCTGCAAGGAGCCTCCGGATGTCTTCAGCAAAAGCTGCCTGCTGAAAGCAGGTTCAGCAACAGGGTCATGTTCATTCATATCTCCAAAAGCACTATCTCCACAGCCACCAAATGGAAAGAAGGATAAACTCCATACAGGGCATTTATTTCATAAAAAATAGTTACTGAAGAATGGAAATAAACACAGGGGACAGAAGGCATTCTTGGCAAGTTCATTCGAGCACACATATTGTTCAAATACTAGAGATGAGTGATAGTGAGACAATTAAGGCTCAGTACTTCAGGTGGCTCCATTTAAATGGATGCTCATCATTTTATACAGAGAATTCCAGTGTGAGTGTGGGGTGGGATGTGAATTATATGCTTGCACAACTGGATTCCCTCTCCAAAAGATACTCCTGGCATCAACAGTCATCCCAGTTTATCATCTTCCAAAATAAAGTCATTAATTCTCTTTTTAAGAGCAGGCACAAATTGCAGTGAGCTGCCTAACCACTGCTTTCAAAGCCCAAGTCTGAACGAGTTTAGCCTACAAGCCTGTAACAAATAAACTGCTTTCTAAATGGAGGCATATTCCTCAAAAGAGGTTTTAAGCTTAGATAACTAAGACAAATGTCCCATTTACATGTTAATTAAGCTACACAATTCCCACATGTGTTAAAATTACAAAAACATGTGCTTTACAGTGCACACAGCAATAAATCTTAGAATTACAGAATCACAAAATCTGCTGAGTTGGAAGGGATCCACATTCCAACTCCTGGTCCTGCACAGGACATCCTCAAGAGTCACACCATGTGCCTGAGAGTATCGTCCAAAACCTTCTTGAAGTCTGCCAGGCTTAGTGCTGTGACCACTTCCCTGGAGAGCCTGTTCCAGTCCCAGTCACCCTCTGAGTGAAGAACCATTTTCTAACATCCAACCTAAACCTCTCCTGACACAACTTCAGGCCGTTCCCTCGGGTCCTGTCACTGGTCACCTCAGAGCAGAGATCAGTGCCTGTCCCTCCTTTTCCCCCCACGAGGAAGGTGTAACTACAGTGAGGTCTCCCCTCAGTCTCCTCCTCTCCAGGCTCGACAGACCAAGTGGCCTCAGCTGCTCCTCACACATCTTCCCCTCAAGGCCCTTTCCCATCTTTGTTATCCTCCTTTGGATGATCTCTTAATAGTTTAATGTCTTTCTCCTATTGTGGTGCTCAAAACTGCACACAATATTCAAGGTGAGGCTGCTCTAGTGCAGAGCAAAGCAGGACAATCCCCTTCCTTGCCCAGCTGGCAATGCTGGGGCTGATGCCCCCCAGGACACGAATGTCCCTCCTGGCTGCCAGGGCACTGCTGACTCATAGTCAACTTTCCACTGACCAGGATCTTTCAGAGGCACTGCTTTCCAGCATCTCATTCCCCAGTCTGTCCATACACCCAGGGTTGCACCATCCCAGGTGCAGAATCTGTCTCTTTCCCTCGCTGAACTCCATACAGTAGATGATTGTCCAGGCCTCTAATTTGTCAAGGCCTCTCTTCAGGGTCTCCCTGCCTTTGAGGGAATCAACAGCTCCTCTCAGTTTTGGATCATCTGCAAACTTGCTCATTATACCTTCTAGTCCTGTGTCCAAGTCACTTATGCAGATGTTGAAGAGCCAGGATGCCACTGGCTTTCTTGGCCACCTGGGCACACGCTGGCTCGTCCAGCCTCTGTCAACCAGCACCCACAGGTCCTTCATTAGATCACATATAACTTTTGTTTGTGCGTGTGATATATTCAACAAGAAAGGTGGTGTCATGTAAAACAACACCATTCTTATGATGTTTGGATTCTTGCCCTGAATAATTCTATTGTACGACCACAGACTGATGCTTGTCATCTCTGGGACACCAAAGGTAAGGAAAGCATCTGCAGTAGTACCACAGAGTTGCACACAGCCTGGACTTGGTGGCAATGAAGATGTCCCACAGCACCTCTGCATTATACCAAAAGACTTGTCTTTTGTTTCAACATATAAACACACAAACTGCTTTTGAATGCTCCACTTGATCTTAAATAATCTATTATTCCAAGAAAACAGCAAAATTCTCTCTCTTAATTATCAGGAAAGATTACATTTTGCTTCCTTTTGTAAAATCAGCTGCATTCTGTAAATTTAATCTACCCACTACAATTCACATTCCTCTGAATTCAGTCATTATTATATGTGGAAAGAGATTTGATCAGAAAAGTCAGTATTTTCTCCATATAAATGAACAAAAATGACCATACAAAGATGAGCACAAAGGTCTTGCATCACAGAGGTTTTGCTCACGTATCAAAAAACTACAGCTCCAGCAGGCTGATCCCTTCTACAGTAAGGAATAATGGAAATCAGCCTTCAGCTCCATCTAGGTAACGTCTGAAAAAAATACATTAAATGCTTAAGGTCCTAATGCATTTCCAAAACATTCTTACTACTCCCTTAACTATCTAAAGTGCATGAAATTTCCAGCAGTTCCATTTCCATTTTTCAAAACTTAGGTAGATTTATTAAAAAAAATATATATAAATTCCAGAATCTACTATTCCACATACTAACTTCAAAGCACATATTTGCATAAATAATTCAGAAATATTTAGACACTAAAAATCCATAAGAAGCAAAAGATAAATCATAAAATACTTTAAAAAAAATTTGGCTTCTTATTTCCCCTCTGCTCTTTATGAGAAAATCTGAGTTTCCTGTCAGGTTTCATCTTAGGAGGCATTCGGATCACTGTTTAAACTGAAATATGTCTCTGGCAGATAAAGACATTCCATCATTATGCTGTCCCACTGAATGGGCAGTATTGCACATGAAGTGTACCATATCTTCATCATGAACCTGCTGTAATGGCTAACGAGAAAAATTGTAGATGATTTACTTAAGCAAAACCAGCCAATATATTAAGGGTATGACATGTTCTGATGAATCAACTAATTTTTCCTTCTCTTTCATTTCCTCTAGAACTTCAAAGCAATCAAATGTTGTTTATGCATAAAATTTAATTCTTTCACCAATCTATAGCTTGATTGAATTTGCATACTCTATTTCCTACAAGTCAATGTGAAGAGAGCCTCATGTAATTGAAACCATTTCCCCTCCAGTCCTCCTATCTTTGTTGCAGTATTTTCTATTAGTAGCTCTATTATGCCTAATATCTGTAATGCTGGCAGATTAGAATTTTCACTTAATGCAACCTGTATTTATAAACCACTAGGATGAAAGAAGAACAAATACAAGAAAGAGGAAATAATAATTACCTGTCTTTGATGCCACACAGATCAATGTGTAAATCACTAAAATTCCCCAGGGAGCCTTGCTGAACTAAAATGAGGTCCTTGGGCTGGTTATCAATAAAGATGAGCCTCATACAGCCTTGAAAAGCAGTAATGGGATTTAAACACTGGGAATCGGTGAAATTGTCAGGGCACCCTGTGGGAAAAAGAGAAGAGGCAGAGAAGAATATTGGAATGTTCAACTATTTCTGCTGGGATTTCCTGACACAAGAACTCAGAGGCTTATTATTCCAAATGTTTTTATTCCTTCTGCTATGCAACCTTCTCTGTTATAAATTCTCCAGTTAGAGGAAAAAAAACCCAAAAAAAGCCCAAGATAGCCGCTAGCCACTGAAAGTATCAGAGTATGAGGTTTTCATATGTGCTAAGCAAAATCAAAATGTGTTTCTTTTTTCATCTTCTTCAAACTCCACAGTTGATAGCAACCAACACACATTTTAAAAGTTGTACAAAGTGTAAAATCATTATAGGTTAAATTCTGCTGCTGAAGCAATGCCAGAATAAAAGGATGAAATCTTGTGGGCAGCAAGAAAGCCATTTGTGTCTGAACTTCCTCAGTATTTAGACAGGTCTGAGATCCAAAGCCTCCTGTACATTCTCACTTGGTGCTGTACCCAGAGGGTTCACCAATATCAGGACCATACTACAGTACGCACTACACAGAAATATATTGTATAAAAAGACAATTAATGACACTCCTTTTATCTACATTAAAACGCTTGCACTCCAAAAAGCAGAAGATAATATGTTTCAAGACTGGTTTTTCCATTTTCAAAACTGAGCTAAGCATACATTCATTTCCACACGGGCATTGTATGTAAATACCTTTTTACACTTGAGTCATATGTCAACTAACCACTGAAGTCTAAAGTTACTAAGTCTGATAAGAACAATGATATCTACAGGAATATTGGTAATATCAATAATCCTAAGGCCTTTCAACTAGAAAAAACAAAACCAAATCCACTTGTGGTTAACATAGTTTACAGATTTTGCATATTTTGTCAGCCAGATGTAGGTGCCCATTGGCTACTACTACCAGTAGTCCACTTTTACAGCTGTGCTTGCTCTCTGTGAGGCTTGACCAATACCCCCCAACCTGTGCACAGTCCTGCATGCACGGCAGCTCAACAGGCATCTAAAATCAGTCCTTGCATTTGCTCTTAGCTGCAAACAGCTCACCTGGGGAGAACTCAATGGTGAGCACCTGAGGATCTGCATCACGAAAACCTGCCTGAAACAACCTACCTCCAAAATAGTAGCTGTTCCCAGAGTAGATCCTTGATACAGTGGTTGCATGGCTGGCAGTGGCAGCGTTGTTATCCAGCGTCAGGGTAATGCGATGTCTTCTGGCGTTGATGTTAACAGAATGCCAAAGCCCATCATGGAGATTGGTGCCTGGCAAAAAACATGTACAAAGAGTGAAAAAAAGACGTGCAGGAGGCAACCGTATTCTTCAAACCTCCTTTTGCTTCCAACTTGTGACCACAAATATGCAGCTGATCCATAAAAAGGGAGAACTGTAGCTGAAAGGAACTCATTACCTCTGGAAACAAACTGGCATAGAAGAAAGGGCCCAGGAAAAGGGATGCCTTTAAGAGCATTGAAGTAGGTCATCTCACATTATAATCTAGCCTGGTACTGCAGGCACTCATCAAGCTGGCAAGATCGTTCACCTTTCTGGTAGCCCATTGTCACCATTTTGTGTTTATGTCTATATTCAGTCTGTTGGCTTATAGGTCCCAGGAGTGTGCAGAGGTCTCTGCTGACCTTCTGGTACTAAACACATGCTTGAGGTTGCAGAGGATTAGATTCAGTGAAACACCCATAGCCTGTTCTCAAGCTCCAGCCTGGAACCTGAGAGACTCCAGCAGGTATCAGTAGGATTTGAGCTTCTTTGAACCCTTCAGCACTAATGCAGCACACAGTATTATTAATGGACGTACAGAAGTTGGATTTCCACATGGATCTTCTGAGAACTGGGATTGTTGCTCTGACCAGGAACTTCTAAAGGTAAATGAGAGATAAACTGGGTAGTCTCCCCCTCTTCTAAACACTCATGCAAAGTGGGAAATGACCTCTGTTTCCTTATTCTGAAAATCAGTGTTGCATTGTGTGGGTCTTGAAATACCATCACAGCGATACAAAGAAACTTCACATCCTCTATTCCGACAGCCATGAAAATCAGAGGGCAAGCTTCTGAACTCCCACACAGAGGTGCAGATCAAAAGTAACCTAATTAGAGTTCAAAATATGCTATCATCAGACTGAAGTCACTGAGATCAGGCACGGGCAACTAGCATTTACTCCCCTCCCTAGCAAAATATTTTTGTTCATGTTGCTTTCAGAGAAAACAAACAAGCACTTAGTAACACAAAGAGGTGTGAGAACAGTTCAAAACAAACAAAAAAAGATGTGGGTGTTACATGTATATAAAGCCATTTCATCATGAATTTGAAAATGAGACAATTTACTCAGTAATGGCTGTTAACACATGCACAATTACCACAGAATTAGGGGCTGGTTTTCCAGCAGAAATGGATGATTTTTCAACTAGAACAAGTCCATTTTGAAGTGGAATATGTTGTTTCTGAAGTTTGAAACAATGACAAAAGAAAATAGGTCCCATCTGGGGCAAAAATAGGTCCATTCTTGAGCAAGCATGAGTTTATTGTGATTACCTGACATCTGCAGAACATGGCACTTGCACTTTCTGCATATTTTTCATGTATAAATAGGCAGTTTAGCAATGTTTTGGATAGCACCAAAGGCTAGCTAGGCCCAGGTTCATGATTTCAAACTACATAAAAACAAACACACCCAACCAAATATTGATATTGTCTCAGCTTTGTCAACAATTTAATTAGGTATGCAATAAAGGGTGGAATCTCAATTTTCAGCATTCAATTGCAGCAAGCCATGGCTGTAGCAATCTACATGAAAAAGGATAGATGCAGGGCTGCCTCATTTTCTATCATAAAGGGAATGAAACATGCATACAGAACAGCTCTGCTTTGACAACTCTGTCAGTTTTTATCTCTGCTTCTTTTAATAGATACATCTGCCCTCTTTTAGTCTGTACAGGGAATATTTTCATATTACATGTTTTCAGACATCTGTTTTTTTAGAAGTTATTATTATTATTATTACTACTACTACTACTACTATTTAGTTTCATCTGAGTTTCATCAGTTGATTACTCATCCACCTTTGGCAATTGGTTTTCAAACCATGAAAAAATGAATTTCCCAGTCTCCCACCTAGCATGGCTGCAGAGGCCCTGGGCTGAGAATGCTTCTGTTTGGGATGCCAGCATGGCTTACACAGGTCACACTGGCATGTCAGCTGGACCACTCTGGTTCTGCCTTTGCTATATTGCTTCCCTGATGTCTCTGGAATCCCACGCATAGGTGTTCTGGTAAGAGTTCACAAGCCATTTCCCCTGAATTTTAAATCAGAGAGGGAACTCTGTTTCACCCTCTTGCATCACACCAGCTGCACCACACAAAGCAACTTGCAATGTGGCTAAAAAAAGTCCATGAAGGACTGCAAGGAGAGGAAGCCCATGGTCAGCCTCTCTTCTGAGTGTAGCATAAAGGGAGAGTGTAAAGCTACAGTCAGAGGAAGAAAATCAGCTCCAAGACTGCCTTAACTTGTGCTGGGGAAAGGCTCAGTGGTTGAGCTGAGTCCCAGCTGACTTCAGCACAACCTGAAGACAGCAGACGGGAAGATCTGCATGTGACCTGACTGGAGAAAAGTCAGTGCGACTGCTTAAGAACACAGAGGTTCAGCTAACTGTCAGTGAGATTGAGTCTGGAGATCTCAGGATGCCAATTTTCCAAGCTTAGATCAAGCTGTACCAAGCAGCTCTACCACTGGAAAGCAAAAGAAAATTTAAAAGAGAAAGGAAGATTGGGTGTTTCCTTTTTTCTTGATCCTTTCATCCTGTGGAGTTGAACCTTTGTGTTTTAGAGGGAGACAAGTGAAAGGAAACAAAAAAAATAAGCACCTTCACTGATTTCCACTGGGTTCTCAGTCTCTTTTCGAATAAGTAGTGTTAATCTCCCACCATGGAGGTAAACCAAGAGATGTCCTGAATTTTCAGAGAGTTCAGTGAACAGAAGTAAGCCATCTTTATTCCATGTTCTGAACTGGAAGCTGACTGACAAACCATCAATTTGAGGAGTGCCGGGGAGTAGCAAATAGCTTCGACTGGTGCTCACAAAGGTGATAGGAACAATCTGTGGTTCTGAGCAAGAAAAGGTTACGTTCCCCTGCAAAAAATAAAAAATCAAACATAATCAGCATAAGGTTTTCTTCAGTCATCCCAAAATGTCTTTAGTTAAATAAATTCACTGGATTTCTAATGGCCCTCGAGGCTGAAATAGGTATTGTTATTCAGACACAAATCTTCAGAAATCATAGGAAATGTATCTGTCCATACTGGGAAAACATATCTAACTGCAAAATTTTACTTTTATCCCAAATGGTGAGGATCAAAAATCAAAACCTTAGTTCTTAGAGGGATCTAAATGTATCCAGATATCCTTTATAACATCACACCCTGATTGATTACCTCAGTTATCCAGCCCTGAAATCAATGGTGCTGTTTGCCCAGAAGAGCAGCACATTTACTCAAAGCAGTCAGCAGAATCTGTACCAGCATGTATCAGTGTAGTTGGTGCAAGAAAGGACTCCACCATTTTGCTCAGCCATTGTAGATTACCCAACCAGTTCAATCAGGCCACGTAATAAAACCTTAACAACAGGTAAACAGGGTGCATTTAAGGAGCCATGTCTTTCAAAACCACTCTATGAGAGTGTTCCATTCAGCTTGCTTTGAACTAGGCTGCTTTGTAAAATACAAACTATAATCTGATAAAAACATTGGAGTATAAGGCTTTCTCCATGATAACACTTCTCATCAGAGCTCGTACCTCACTCTCACAGGATAACTGTAAAGAACAGCACTTGATGGATGTGCAAGAAGTTGCACAGTGCTTGGGGAATTCCTCTCCGCAGTCTCAGACAGATGATGGAACTGTTCCCTATCACTTTTCAAATGTCTTTCCAGTCTTTATTTTTAAGATGGAAAATAAAGTGCCAGAAATAGACAAAGGTATTACTGGATGAAAGAATCCTTGATAGATATTTATCTATATAGAGCTATTTGCATATTACCTGCCCTGTTAGGTTCAGAATGCTACATACCATATTTAGCAATGGCAAAAGGAATCCACGGGTATATCATATTAAAATGAGCTTTGAGATGTAATCCAAAGCTTATCTGAACTCCACTGAACATCAGTCAGGTGGGAAGTAGGATGGAAATTGCTCTCAGCCGTTAAGAGGTATCTATTACCTCCTGGGTTTTGCCCACATAAGAGAAGCCACAAACTCTTTCTTGCTATTGTTTTTGTTATATTTCTAACTCCATTCTCCATCAAATTCATGCCAAATTACAGAAAACGAAGACAGTCAACTTCAGCATTATAAATAAATAAAGTTAACCTTCTCTAGAGCTTTTTAAAGTTTAAAGTGACAATGACTATTTTTCTTTGGAATTTTAGAGCTTTACGGTGATTCAAGTACTCCACACAAAGTTGCAAGATATTTATTAATCATAGAATGGTTTGGGTTTGAAGGGACCTTAAAGCTCATCTCATTCCAATCCTGCTGCCATGGGCAGGGACACCTCCCACAAGACCAGGTTGCTCAAAAAGCCCCATCCAACTCAGCCTTGAACAATCCCAGGGATGGGGCATCCACAACTTCTCTGTGAAACCTTTTCCAGCAGCTCATGACCTCACAGGTAAAGAATTCAGATACTATTTTTGTCTCAAAGCTCTTTCCAGATTTTACCTGGCAGCAGAACCACCTATACCTAAACTGACTTAATGGTGCAGAAGATGGCAAAGCCAAGTTGAAAAAAATATTTTGCAGTGCACAACAAACTTTCAGAAGACCTTAAAAACAAGCCACTAAAGACCTTGTGTAGTTAATAAGCTTTCAGCTGTTTGCAGGAGCACCATACCAAAGTATCCCAAATATAAGGTACAATTTCTGTCTGCATTTGACATGAGATTCTAAACATGTGCAACTAGTCCTAAATTCATGGATTGCTGTGACACCTTGAAAAACTCAGCAACACTGCAGTCAGTCACTCCAGCTAGTAATCCTTGTCATCTGGGAACTGCACAGAATTGCTGTCCTGGGACACGGTCAGCGGAGAGTGCCTACTTGGCCAGTGCTGGGACATATGGACAGGACCTACACATCTCTTGCCTCGCTTGACCTGGAGAGACTTCCAGCTCTGTAGCCTCTCCACGGACTAAACTGAAGCAGAGCAGGTGTGATTCCACCTGCCACAAGAACAAGCGGCTGGAAATGCACAAAGGTGGTGCTGCCATATTCTGTGTCAATGGGATTAAAGGTACATTTGGGGGATAGACAAGAGGTGTGTCTGCCTTTTGGGAGGAGTTCTTTACAGAAGGTATTTTTGTTACTATTATTCAAAAATTGAGACCTCCATGATGTAAGGGCCTTAACTAATTGCAATCAGAGCTAAAAACTAGACAGGATTTGTAGGTGGAAAAAAAAAAAGTAATTGAGGCCATGGGAACTTAAATCAATTCAACTGACTAATTTAGGAGAGAAACACCTTCTCAAAGCAGCATTCTAGAGCAAAACCAGATGATGTAGATAATACACACCAACAAGAGTTGCGGAAATCCTTACACTGACCAACACTGTTTACCTTTCTAGAGACAATAACATGAAAATCAAAAGAAATACGCAACTGTTACTTTGAAAAACATTTGTCCACTGAAGTGGGATAGGCTTCCTTTACAAAAACTGTTAAATTTGCCCTGAATGTTATTCTCAAACAAATTATTCCAGCAGGTCTAAGTCAAAAAGTAAACAGCTCCCTCTAAACCTTCATCTGATCATGAGCATTTTGCTTTAATTGGCAGTAGTTCTGGAATTCTCCAGGGTATATGCCAGATTTCTGGCAGACACTTGATTTTATAATTGAACCCAATTTAACTGAAAAGTAAAAGCTCATTGGCTAGGAAATGGGATAAGAACAGTCTAATCCCTAGAGAAAAGAAAGGAGATGCTCAGCTCTACCCAGCTGCTGGAAACTCCAGCTATCATGTGGCATTTGAGAATTCCATTGAGTCCATCTCCAGACCGACTAATGACTCCCTCTAAGAAGCAGTGAAATCTTTTCAAAAGAGTTCTTACTGTTCGTACCAGAGAAACCTTCTGAACCTAGAAATGCAATGGAGGTATTTGCAATTTTTTCACAAGCTGCCATGACATTTGTCTTAAGAAAAGAGTGGAAGTACCTCAGATTCTGCAGCCAGGGTACAGCTTTAGAGGTGATTTCTGTTCAAGTAAGATGTTGAATGAACAGGCAACGGCATGTTACAGCATTTTAAAGAACCAGAGCCTTTCCAATTAAAAGAGAATGGAAGAACACAGTTGCTAAGTGATGAAGATAAAAGTGGATTACATAGAAGATCCTCTGAGCCATAAACCTCATCCAAAACTGACTGGAGACTTTCCAGTGACTTCTGTGGGACTTCAGTAAAATCTGTATAATTTTAATGAACCATTTCAGTCTTTTCTGGCCTTTCTTAATGTAGTATTATGTACTGTTCAGTGAAGAGAGAAAACAATACCACAGTCAGGGCAATTGGTAGCAAGTGTCTTATGCATCCTCCTTGCTCTCACAGAATACTAATCAAAAATAATATGCACTTGGGAAATTATTCAAACTGACAGCTGCACTGAAATCCTCAGCACTTAGCCTACCAGAGGATCCAGGCCAAGATCACAGCTTGAAAAGAAAGAACAATAAATGAGTATTTCTGAGCTCTCATTCTACCTGCAGGTTGGAGCATCAAATGGGCACTTAACTTTCCTCATTAATCATTCTATGGATACTGTCCAATAAAAACGGTATCTTGCTTTCTGCAGAGGATTGGAAAGGATGATTTCATATGACAGGTAAGGGGACTAAGATGTCAGGCCTGGCTGAGATACAAATGTAGTAAACTGGCAAGAATATCTCCAGTTTGGAAATTGGAGGACTACTTCTAACTGTGAGGAGACTGAATTTGCAGACAAATTTGCAAGGAGAGTAACAGATGAAAAAGGTGACCTCTGATGCAGTTTTAAAAGGATAAGATGAAAAATTGGCATTCAACTCCGAGAAAATGGATTTTGAGAATGAGGGAGGTCCCTTCAAACCTTGGTTTTAAATTAACTATCTCAAGCAGAACAAATGTCAGGAAACCCACACATATTTAAAATACTCCTCAAGACCTTGCAAAGCACTAAATGAAAAGGAAATCGAACTGAGCTACCAGCTCCAGCCTTCTCCTGAAATACTGCTGCAAACTGTCTTCAAACAGGGTACAGGAGCACCAAGTGTACAGCGTTACCTGAGTGAGGATGAGTCCACTGAGTGAGCAACCAGCCCACCCTGAGAGCAGGGGACCTTCCTTTAAGACAAGCTCCTATACTGAGGTGGGTTTATTTTTCTCTGAGCAAAATTTCATTATGGAACTCTGAAAGCTCTCCTGATCCAAGTTAACACTGAAACTAATACAGACCTGTGATAATCAATCTCATGACAGAGAACTGCCCTATCTCCACTTACTGTAGGTATCATGAATCCTACTAAAATGTTAATTGTTTATCACACTGATTTAAGTTGTTTACATTAAGATAATGTTCCCAATGAGGAAAAAGCAATATTTAATTAAAAAAAAAAAAGTTTTCAAAAAAACAGAGATTTGTGACCATGAGAGAATCAGGGATTAGATACTTGACTAGACATTTCTAAATGTTCTTTATCTCAGACTCCTAAGCTATGTCACCAGCAAGAAGCAGAACAAAGGATTTTTATGGCCATAGTAACCGTATGTTGTTGTTTCATTACATGGCGCAATACGTAAGGGCTGCTGACAAAAGATGGGAGCAAATATAGAGACACTTTGGAAAAATCCTACATTGTTTTCCTCAGAGAGATGGGAAAAGGGGAAAAAAAAAAATAGTGACCACTTAATATTTTCTCTCTACAGTGGATTGACCTTGTCTGGCTGTCAGGTGCCCACCAAGCCCTTCTATCACTCCTCTCCTCATGGAGTGGGAGGAGAAAATAAAAATGGGAAAAAACCCTCTTTGGTCAAGAGAAAGGCAGTTTAATAAAGCAAAAACAAAGGCTGCACACAGAAGGAAAGGAAAGCAAAAGACTTATTCTTTACTTCCCATCAGCAGGTGATGTCCAGCCACTTCCTAAGAAGCAGGGTTTCAGCACATGTAGTAGTTGCTTCAGAAGACAAACATCACAACAAAAATGCCTCCCCCCTCCCTTTTTCTCTTGGTTTTTATTGCTGAGCAGACTCATATGGTGTGGAATATCCTTTTGGTCAGTTTAGGTCAGCTGTCCTGGCTATGCTGCCTCCCGAGATCTCACCCACATCCAGTCCTCTGGGGAGGGGCGAGCCTTCACGTTAAACAAAAAGTAGGAATGAAGTCAGCCTTTCAGATTCACCTTGCTAAAAGTGAATAAGATAGATGTCTTAGATCAAACTGGCAAATTATTACAATCCAAGTCCAATTTTTGTTCCAGTTCAAGGTAAAGTGATCTACAGCTTATTAGTTTTTATTGCCTGGAACAAAACACAGCAGCAAGGAGATTTTTTTTTTTTCTTCATTATTATTATGAAAACAGAACCACATCTACCTTAAAATAGGAAAGTGTATAGAAAGCAATTCCATCAGCTTTTTTTTAATGCATTAGTTTCCTTTAATAGATTTTCCTCTCTTAAATTCCAATTATCTGTGTATAATGGCACACCAGACTAAATAGTTGGTGTGAACAGCACACAATCCAGACTCTTGACTGTGATGAGCTCAGCTTGTCCCTTTCTGTTATGCCAAGTACCAAAGTGTTCCCAAGGCCTTACCAATTGGAATAAGACCTTAAAAAATACATTAAAGCCTTGGCTTTGCAGAAAATTACATTTTCTCCCATTTTCCTTATCCCCTGCTAACTCCTATGACAATAATTAGCCATCTCTCTTCCTCTCCTACAGGGACTAACAGCGTTATCACCTCCCACCTTGAAACATCCTCCTCTGCTCAGTAGGCACTAACTGCCCTATCCATTCAATTTGACTATCCAGATAATGTAATAAATGAAACTCTGAACAATTGTTTCTAACCTGTAATTTGCTGAAGGCTGATGACTCTCAAAAAGGCCTTGTTTGCCCAGAAACATGTCGGGTTTTTTTCTGCACGTCATCTAGTCTTATTAAAAAAATATGGTATCCCTCCCCACAAGACTTGCTTCACTTGTTTTCATCACAGCTATCAAAATCCTAACACAAAAAGACTTTTATATCAAGGAGAGTTTATTAATGTGCTGGATTATATATTTGCACACTAAAACTCCTTAGAATTGTGGACAAAGACAACTGAAATCAATGGGAAAGATGTCATTTAAACAGAGTTTATTTCAAGACCTCAATTGAGGTGACACACTTAATTTCTTTCAAAATAATCCTGTTACAGCATTCAGCAACAATCAAATGGGACCTTAGAATGAATGCTATTTATACAGACTTTCTTGCTGTTCCACATTGCAGGTAGAATGCAAAGCACACTCCTCTGAAGACCCGGAGCGCAGAGAGGAAGATAGAAGAAAATATAAAAAACTATCCTTAAAGGAACTAAATATTTCTGGAATCTGATTTCACCTGCCTTATCTAAAACCCAGCAAATTCAGTTCTCTTTTTAATTGTGTGACTCAACACTTTCATTAAATAATTGAATAACACATTTTTTTTTCTTTTAGAAATTCAACTTAGTCCATAGGAAGCTGTGAAAAGTGCCAGGAAAAACTTCCAACATTTTCTATATATGATTCCTATAGTCTGATTGCAGTGCAAAAACTAAGAAAAAAACCCTAACTCTTGATTCTCCAAACCCTAGGAGGGGCCTTCACAAATCACCAGCCTGCTATTCACAGATAGATCAACGCTTGCCAGAGCACTTTGGTAGAACGAGATATTCGTAGACAAGTAAATTCTTCTCAAGATGAAGGTATCTCATATCAGCTTAATAAAATAGCATGTTTGGATTCTCTATAAAGGGAATGAATTATTAGTTTACATTCTCCTGTCACTAGGTATCCTTCCCTGCTCTTTGATGCTGGCAATTGGTTATTTCCCCAAGGCACTGCAGTGATACATTTACATGTCACCACATCCCTCGCTGTGCTGAGCTGTCACTCTCAGATTCAACATGGCAGGCCAGCGTAGAAATCCAAGCGTATCTGAGAGCTGACAACTTCTGCCTTACAGTATCCTGCACTCCTCTCGACTGAGCACAGGGTTTGCTGTGATAAATAAAAATACAACTCCAATTTCTATTAGCCAGAGGTAATGGAAGAGAAAGGGAGATGGTGTTTTTCTCAATTTCTGTGAGTAACTAGGGTGGAACATTGAGAAGATCAAACACAGCATCTTTTCATGACCTCTTAATTTCTTTTCATCAGCTAGACAACTTCCTATTTTGGCATCACAAATCAGTGAAGCACAAAAACCAACTTAAGACCCTGGCCACAGGTCACATTTAAGCAGTTTCTAAGGGTGCAACCAGAATCTAGCATTGGGTAACCACTAGTGGACAGGATCCACTATATATTCAGGGTGCTACAGTTATTTTTTCTCTTATCTCTTCCCTCAACCTCAATTTCTCCTCAATTCTTCTCTCAATTTAGCAATTCTCAAAGGATTTTTCTTCCTAGGACTTGCCCCATCTCCTCCTGCATCTGCATACATCCTTTAACAAGCACAAAATCCCTCCATGAAGACTTCTCCATCCCAGAAATCAACAGGTCAAACGTCCTTCTGTGAAGAACAATTCCCCTTCTGCTTCTGTAAATGTGGCTCTTAGTGGCATATTTCCTGCCCCTACTTAATTGCCCAAGAACTGTAACTACTGTACAATGTCTCATAATGAGCAGTCTGCAATTCCCTTGTCCTGAGAACACAGCTAGTAAATAGAGCAAACCTTTAGATTATTATTTTGAAGCATTTTCTGAAGTTTCCCAAGGGTCCAGCCCTGTGACCATGACACTGGTAATTACAGAAATTTGACTTCGCATAACCTCTTGCAATTAAAACCAGTAATCAGTAGGAAAGCACATAAAAGATCCCCTATCATTCCTCCACATTCAATGACCTAGGGGAGGGAAAACAAAACTAACAAAAAACCTCAAACAAACAAAACAAAACCAAAACACACACACATCCAAATCAAAACAAACAAATAAACAACCCAAATAAACAAACAGAAAAAAAACTCAAAAAACCCCACAACATGCCATCAGGGACAGAAGAAACCCCAGAGAGAAGAAAGATAGCCTGTCCAAACAGACAGGGCTATGTAGAGAGGTTAAGTATCAGGCAATATAAAAATGGAATTCTGAAGGCAAGTTGCAGTTCAAAGAGACAGGCTGCCTCGTTATCTCGAGATGCCTTCTCAAGGGGATTTATTGCAAGTCTGAAAACTGCAAATGAGTTACAGAAAAGAACAGGCGGAATGATAATCACAGCCACCACCCAAGAGTACAACACACACTACAGCACTCTGTTGTTGACAACCTGTAGTTGCTTGCTCTGACTTTAAATGCAGCTGATTAGGGACCATTGTTTATATGGGTGAGGAACTACATCATAAGAGGAAATCTAAACCTCCAAAGCTGATGTATCATTCTCCTGCTTGTGTGAAAGATGTCAGCAGTAAAAAAGAAACAAAGCTGATGGGTATGAAAACCAGCAAATTTGGCTCACTGACGGTGTCAACATTCACAAAGGCACAGAGTGAAGAAGAGACTGAGTGTTGAAGTCTGTCTGCCTTTGGAGGCAAAAACTAGTGTCTCTAAGAATGAATGCCTTTCTAATCCCAAACCAACCACTTTGTCTTCTATTAACTTTTGCTAGGAGACAAAGGTATTTTGGGGACTAACAATGCAGAACCATCTCAGGTGATCTCCAGCTTGTAGGGAGAGAACACAAGTATACAACACATTTTTGGAAGAAGCTGTTCCAAGTCCCTGCTACATTTAATTATTCCTCTGTGCTGTTCTTTTCATTACATTTCCACCCCAGACAACATGAGAAACTACAAAGATATGAAGCAGAGAAGCCTGGAGCTCCCTGCGGATGTAGCTTGTTGCTTGAAAACCTCAATGCACTTAGAGTAAAAGCATTTAGTGCAGAGTAACTCTGGCAGGCAAAAGAACAAGTTATTTTAGCAAGAACAAGTTATTTTAATTTGAGGAAGTTAATTGCTAAGGAGTGAGGAAGAGCAGAAGAAGGGAAAAGGAATCAGCCTGTGAAACCTAAAAGTACCCGAGAGTTTCTAGAGGAGAGAAACAGCTGTGATGCAAAGAATGTTGGAGAACAGATTTACAGGGACTGTTTCCTACAGAAGGGTGTTCATCTAAGATTATGTGGCACTCTGAGCACGGCAACTTTTGCCTGCACTTTGCAAACCCAAGTGTCACAGACACAGCAGCTCATAAACCCTGAAAAGTGCAGTGCAGCAGCCAGCCTTTGAAAACTAGGGCATTTAAATCATAATTTATGTGAAAGAAATTGAAAGATGGAGGCACATCCCCACTACCTTAACTTGACAAAAGGAGCTGGATTCCTGGACCTTTCATCTAGCATTGTCTGAACCAAGTGTAGTGATAACAGAGTTTCATTGCTAGGGGCCACTTAGACAATGCACTTCAGAGAAAAAGTGCATTGCAAAGTTTTTCCCTTCCCCTTTAGAAAGGCCTTCCCATTATCCAGCCAGCAAAACAACCAGCTGTTTTCAAGACCTAAGAAGCAGACCAGGGCTTTTTGCTCCCCCCTTAGAAAGTAAGCTGAGGGGAAGAGCAATTTAACACAGTTCATAAGACTTGTGCCTTTGAGTCCTCAGCCAGAACAATCAAACTCAATATTATTAAAGCAAAGTCTCTCAGT
Organism: Atrichornis clamosus; assembly: GCA_013400975.1. Taxonomy (NCBI): domain Eukaryota; kingdom Metazoa; phylum Chordata; class Aves; order Passeriformes; family Menuridae; genus Atrichornis; species Atrichornis clamosus. Next base: position 990,170 of record WBMZ01005823.1, read on the forward strand.
CCCAGGGGAGTGTGCTGGAGGCAGTCTTGACTGCCAGCAACACAATGAGGAACTTCTCACCCATCACCTGTCCACTTTCCAGTTCCCTGTGTATTCAGCATCGCCCTAGGCAGGAAAAGTGCAGAAAGAATTTCCTTGGTCTTCTGGCTTGCTTTGTTTTAGGTTCAGTGTGTTCACACACATTACCACAACCTAGAAGATGCCATGGGAGCCAGAAGCAGTTTCATCTCCACGTCCTCCAAAGACATTGTTAGCCAAAAGGCATTTATCAAAGCATGGTGCAGGAGTGAGGCCCGATCTAAACAAAGAGCTGAATTCTGTGCGATTTGTGAAGGCTGCATGGGAGTGTACTGTTCCCTCCTCTTGCAAAATAAAATGTTCATTATTTTCATGGTGTATTTAAATGTACCTGTAATTTTGGGCATTATTAGGTGTGAAGCTACACCTGTGTTTTATGTTAACAACCTGGATAAGACTGTAGTTCTTCTTGCTTTACCTCTGTGGTTCCACATTTAGACACTCTAGCACCGGGTCAATGGTTCTCAGAACTGACAATATACTGAAAATAAGAAGCAGCACAAAGGAAACTATTTCCAGTAATAAAAGGATTATTTTTTTCTTCTCCATAATATGAACTGAAATATCAAAGTAGAATTTTGCTACTACTGCACTTCCCAACAGTGATAGAGAATGGTTCAGAAAATAAGATTGTATCTGAGTTAACCAGGAAAAAAACCCCAAACTCTATGGCTTCTATCATGCCATTAAATATACACATTTTAATCTTGAAAAAATTAATTAAAAAGTCTATCCAAGCAAATTCTAATACACCAGGAAAGTCAGAGGACTACATTAGTTTCCACATGTGTCTTTCAATAACTCTCACCACAGGAATCAGTGCTGGCTGGGTGTTAGCCTCAGTAACATAATTTTAACAAGCTAATTATGCCCAGCTATCCAAATCTGAACTCTGCTCATTCAGTGCAGCCAGCAGTACCAAGACAGCACCAACAACATGGAAGAAAAGAAGGAAAGCACACAGGACTGTCTCTTACCACAGTATAGATCTGAGGTTTGCGCCTTTTGGCCAGGTCAATTATATTGACTCCGTTGTAATAAAGGTTCTCAATGCACCCGTGGAAGTTTTTCCTCTGAAAGGTTCCTGGCTTCCCCGGGACAGGAATCCCTCCAAAACTGAGCTTTTGGAAAGAATAAGAACAGTATTATTTATAATACTATATTTCATAGATATATGTGTGTGTATGTATATATTATATTACATTATATTATCATTCCAAATGCAAGATAGCAAAGCCCCACTCCATACATCCAGTTGGGATATTCTTTAAGAACCAATTCCCATCAACAGCATCACCTGAGAGCACGAGGCAGGGCCTGGCCACCTCACAGGGGGACTTACAGCCCCCATTGCACTCCTGCTGCAGGAGAAATGCTTCTGCCACAGACAGTGCACTCCTTTAGGAACAGCTCTGAAGTGCCCTGACACATCAACCTAGTGCCACCAGCTCCCCTCCAAGGAACAGCCAGCACACAGGGAAACCTTCCCATAGCGTCCAACCCACAGACACCCGGCTGCAGCCCTGGTGCCAAAGAACTGCTGAGCAATAGGGGCATAAACTCTCCCTGCCCACAGAGAACTGGACTGGCCTGGGGGCGGGGGCCACCCCTTTCCACCAGGCATGTATCTGAACAGTTCTGGTTTCAGCCAGAGAAGGGTAGTATCACATACACAAAACACCCCATTTGCACCTTGCAGTCCTTTTCCCTAAATGTCACTGTGCTTTGGTCTTTACAGCAGTCACATGTGGTGTTTGGGACGGAGCTTTGTAATGGAGAAGTTCTGCAGGTTACACATTTGCACAAAACTTCTGCTGTGCTGTTGTCTAAGTACTGGCAGATGTTAGTTCTGTGCAGGTTACAACTCCTCACTCAACTGGAGGGCTGAAAGCCCTGGGAGGACAAAGGGCCTAAGAAAATAAAGCTTCCAAAATACAGCATAATTGTTTAGATTCTGAATAAAAGAGAGAAAGAGAGAAAGAAAACAAAGAAAAACAAACCCCACAACCCAAAAAAATTCTGATAATCCTACCTTCATTTTCCAAATGTCACTGCTCATTTCTAATTAACTCTAGTGACCTTTCTGGCAAAGCTGTACTGGTGGTACCACTGAGGTTTTATTCATTTTCCCCATCACAGCCAGCAGCACTGTGAGTGATATGAGACAGGAGGGGATCCTACAGCCACCACTGCTCACAGTGCTACCAGCACACCAGGAAAATGAATAGGTGCATCCACTGCAGCACGAGCATGCACTGCTGTGTGGAACCGCTCACACACCGAGGCTGCTGGAACCTGGTCAGCCTTATTCCCCTGCCACAACTCCTAATGCCTTACCTCAGTTCATTTTTACAAAAATAAAAGGAAATTTGGGGGTTATTTTTCCTCCCACTCCACCTAACAAGCTGGGATACGTAAGCAAATGAAGCCTCCCTGGGTAACCTTGAAAACACTTATTTGAAAACGAGTTCTTAATGAACTTGCACCTCACTTGTTTTAATTGATCACTTCAGAGAAATAAAGAGTGAACAGACTGCTACTTTACATCGCTTGCAGGTTTGTTATTGGCATGAGGGCTTATATGGTAGCAATGTTTCTTTTCCAATGAGAATCATTAGTTCTTTCTAAAACACCAGATTTTCCTTCTTTCATGTTCTATTCTTCAAGACTCCTGCCTGGGGACTCTGTACTGGGGTTTCAAAACTAGAAGAAAAATCAATATCAATTACACCAATGCATTATTAAGAAAACAGTTTCCTTTGTGATTGGTAATAATTTTAATTATGAAAGTAATGATTTTATTACCCTCAGTAAGGCCTTTAATCCCTAAAGTGTGCCGAGATAAATTTTCAGTAGACTGTGTTGCTGCAATGTTTGACTGAAAGATTGTCTCAGAGAAAATGGAGAAAAAACACACTGTGAAAAACTAAGCACAAGGGACAAGCTCTAAGTGCCACAGAGGTTAGTGGTGATGCTGATTAACACCACCTGAAGATCTTTTCTACTACGCTCCCTATTTTGGAACATCTGGAAAAATGGTCTGCAAATTAAATTGGAGCTTGAGTTTCCCCTAATCAGCACCAAGCAGGAAGCAAGAAATTTTATTATTTTGAAATTAGAAAAGCTGATGACTCAATTATTTGACTTTTCTCAGCTCCATATTAAAAGTAGCTACAGTTTTGACCCCTGACAGTTCGGTCTCAAGCTGTTGCAGAATCCCACTGCTCAAAGAGCTGTCCCTACTAAATGTGCTCATGATTTGGTACAGCAGTGCCAGGGGACAGGTACCACTCTCTCCACCCTGCTTTGTGAAATGCAAAGAAGGGAATTTCAGCTGGAAGATGAGAGGATGAGAGAGCAGGCACCTGCCACTGCCGAGCCGTCTGCTTGTTTCCCTTGGGTGTGTAGGAAAATGATCCTTTCCAGAGAAATGAATTCTAAGTGCAAAGGGGAAAGTTGTGGTCTCTGAAGCAGTGAACCATGCCAACTCAACACATCCAGACAGGGTGATGGCTCTGTGCAAGGATGACCCTGTGCCTTGCGGGCGAGGAAGACCTGCCAGACAAGCACAGGGGGATAAAAATGAACACAGGTAATTTGCACGCAGGTGTGCCTTGATGGGGGAACAGACGAGGAACTGCCTTGCATATAGATACGATGGTGTTTTTTAACAACTGCCATCTGTAAGCACTGAGCTGCTGGAGTGACATAAACCGGACTCTGCCACACCTTGGTCTCATCATGGGGGACCACGCCAGCCTCAGGGATTATGGGCAGACAGGATGTTTCCTCTGCCCGGTCCTTCCTTGCTGAGCTGCTCTGGGTCCCAGATGTGAAGGGACCTGAGTCAGAGCTAGTGGCAGTGAGAGTCAAAGAATCACTAAGATTGGAAAAACCTCCAAGATCAAGTCCGACCCAGCACCATTGTGTTCATGACTAAACCATATCCCCAAGTGCCACTTCCACATATTTTTGGAACACTTCCAGGGATGATGATTCCAGCACTTCCCTGGGCAGCCTATTCCAATATCTGACCATCCTCTCAGTAAGGAAGTTTTTCCTACTATCCAATCTAAACCGCCCCGGCTCAATTTGAGGCCATTTCCTCTCATCCTGTCATTGGCTGCCTGGGAGAAGAGACAGACTCCATCTAACTACAACTTCCTAGCATCCTGAAGGTCTTCCATTCCTGGTGGGAAGAGAATGATTTTCACCTGCTCATCTCCGAGTGGAGAGCTGTAATCTGAGCAAGTGGTGGCTGGATAGAAGGAAACTCAGGGTTCGTATCCACAAAGTCACGTCAATGAAACGCAGGAATAGTCACAATGATGCCATTAAAACCATATTGGAGATGATGACCCAGCACTTCTCTTTACAGATAAGGGCCATTGCTCCCTGAACATTTGACTAGAACTCAGACTACGACTTTTCATTTATTCAAAGTCTGCCATACTTCGAAGTGCAAGCATAATACAATGCATATTTGCACAGAGCCATTTTCTGATGCTGTTGTATATGGAGTTACACTGACACAGTTTATGCTTGTCAAGTATGAAAGGAGCTCTCTGAGAAGGAAATATTAAATAAAGATTTTTGCTGGAAAGAAACAGTTCATAGGGTGGTTGCTTTCCATCATATTCATTTTATACCAGTTCATACCTCAACTCCCAGGATATAACCTAAAGAGGTTCACACACCTCATAATCAATATCCAAGTGATCTGAATCCCCCTTTGTTCGGAAATGCTGGGTGTGCTTGTCCACTGTGAAGTTCACTTGCTTGTTGAAGCGTTCAATGAGGACCGAGTGCCAGTGCTGGTCATCCAGGAGGCTGCCCAAGGTGACAGATGTGTGGCTGTTACTGAAGTGCAGGTTGGAGTCCCCTGGAGTGGCACAGACAGGCAGAAGACACCAGAGTTACCTCCACGCCCTTAACTGAAGCATGGACACTCAAGGGCAGCACGGAGCAGAGCTCCTAGGTGCAAACCAGAGCTCTGCCCATCAGAAACAGACCCTCTTCAAAGATTGCCTTAGATCTCCTGGGTTTGTTATTCACATATGTGTGTGCATACCCACACACACGTTTTCCCCGTGAAATCCTTGTGGTGAACCTTGTGGGGGAGTTACAGATGCTGCACCCACACACTGCAGCACGCAGGGGATCACTGCTCTGTCTGTACCCTTGGTTTGGCCACACATTTGAGCTCCTGGTGGTTTAAGAGCTTATTTCAAGCAGCACCAAAATCTTCTGTCTAGTCACATTAACAAGACCACTCCTGACACTTCAGAGTCAACTCTGTGCTTTCTGCATTTTAACAAGAAAATTGCACCTGTCTATTTTCACAGAAAAAAAACAAAAACCACAAGTCAGTGAAGCAAGAAGAGTGCAAAGTGTTTTGTGCAGCTCATAAAAATTCTTAAACCTGGCCTAGATCTCCAAAAGTACAGATCACAAATCATAAAAATATTTAGGCCCTAACCCAGTAATTTCAAGCACTCTTCTGTTTTCCAGCTGGCTACTCGTGTGAACACTTCAGAGCTTCTCACTGAAAGGGAGTATGTATCCTTTTTTATATTCCCACAGAATGGAGAGAACACATGCTCCAAATCCAGGCAAGATGCAGGCAGATTCAAGTGCAGACATCAAAACCCTTGCCCATGACTTACAAATGCACAGAGAGGACTTGAAATGGCTAAAATCTGTACATTTGGGCTACTGCTGAAGAAAAAAAAACCCCAACTACTCATCTCAGAATACATATACCCAAGAGCATCTCCTCTGGAAGAAGTTACATAATATAATTAACTGTACTATATTCTCATCCTAGTATGCAACATTTTTAAGAGGACAACTCAATGGAGTCAAAGATTCCCCCCTTTAGAGCTTCAGGTTGTAGCTATTTGGTCCAAGTAACATCCAAATCAGAAAAATGATGCATTATCATTTCTACTCTTGATGAAAAAGAAAGAAGGAACGTAGGAAAACACAAGTTGGAGACTAAATGATTAATGAGCTTATGTAAAAATGAAATCCAACAGCTGTGGAAAATTGTTAGTGATTTTTAAAACAAACATAATTAAGCACAAGGGGAAAAATGCCCAACTCAAACCCTTCAGTATGAGAAACATGAGTCAGCAGAGACTGTTGAGTTCAGTACCATGGGACACCCACAGACAAAGCCAGTGAAGATTTTTCAGTAAGGCTGGGAGAGGAGGTTTGATCAGTCCTACTGCAGTAGTTCCTACCATTATCAAAGGACTTTTGTGTATTCATCAGGGAAAAAAAACCAAGCATCCTTCTACAGAAAGAAATTAAGACAACCTTTCCTCTGATGCTCTGATCCAACATGATCATACAGTGATAGCACTACAGATATCCAAGAAGGAATATTCACAGTTTTCAAGAAGGAAACATATTCCAGTGTGCACAATGTTTTGACCAGAAATTCTGTATTCTCAGCTCAGCTCTGAATCACTGAGTGAATGGAAAAAAATCAGACACAAACCAAAAATAAACCTTTTTTGCAGTCCAAAGCAAAATTCCTGAGAAAGCTATTCTTAAAAATAATACCAAAACACACACATGCAAAAAGCAGGTGAAGAATCAGAACAAGTCATTGAGCAGTTCTGCCTTGGTCAGCACAGTTAGGGGAGTCAAGGTCTCTTCTGGTCTCAGCTACCATGTCCTGCATGACATCAGTCCAGTCTATTCTCTTTTGCTTCCTCTCCCACCTCCTCTGAGCAGTATTTTAGCTGTGAGCTGTCTAAGGCACACAGCATGGTCTGTTCATGTCAGCTAGATATTCCAGACACTGTCTTATAGAAACAATAGCTTTATAAAAGCAAACCAAGACAATCCTTGTTATAGGAATGTGCAGACCAATAATCCTAATTATCCTTACCCAGGTTAAGGTGCAAGGAGAGCTTCCCTTTCTGCAGTTCCAAGGTAATATAGTCTCCACGCTGTCCTTCTCCATGGAATAAGACTCCATCCCCCTGCATGCTCTTGAACTTCAAGGAAACTACATCTTTGAACGTGCTCATAAGCTTCTGATTGAACCTGTAGAGAAGTGAACTTCTGCCATCGAAGTCTGCAACATCTGACTCTGGAAGAAAGAAAATGCCAAAATGACAAGGAAGGGCAGCATCAGGAGAGGGACTGTAGTTTTTTCACAGTATTTGCAAATACAACTTGGAGACAGGTATTGTCCTAAGTATTGCTCTAAGTTACATCCACGGGACATACAGGTCATTTGGGCAACATTTCTTCCATTTCCAATCCTCTCCCTCTGTCTGGGGAAAGGGAACACTAGGATAAAACCAGAACTCCCCTGCACTTGCCTTCTTCATACAACACTTCTCTTTCACTTAACCTTTCAGAATAGAACAGGTGCCTTCCATCATGTTGAGATCTCCAGACCATCCCTTGCCACATTTGCTGTTCATCTCAAATGCATTCAGGATGTTATTCATTACTTTGAACACTTCAGTACTCACTCCACTTTTGTAGCTTCACAAGTGCCTGTTGAGCTGTTCCTGCACGTCGACCATGACTGCATGCACCTCTGCATTCAAATAAGCATCATCTCAGCCTCCGAGGGCTGCCAGCTTGCTTGTGATGGGCATTTATCAACCATGTTTCTGCATGCAAATTGACTAGGCTGGCAGGAGTAGTCAAATATCAATTCAAAAAGCTTCTGAGGAGATTTCATGGGAACTGGGCATCTAAACTGATTATACACCTTTGAAAATCCTATTAGAAACATATTTTCCCCTTCAGCCAGCCTCTAAAAACCCAATCACTCTGGTAGGAAACAAGCTTTCTGTTCTTCACTTGCAATTAATATTTTCTTTGGCAGCAGCAGCCTGCAGTACTCTCTTCATTTTATAAAGTGGTCTTTTAAGTAAAATATTTTTTAAATAAATTTTTTAAATACATATGTATATATGTAACACCAGAATATTTCAGGTAACTTTAAATACCTTTAACTAATAAATTTTATACAAACATCTGACTGATATATGTTAATTCAATTCCAATTTCTATCCAATGGCAATTTGACACAATTTATGTATAAAATAACTACTTGTAAATAATAATTTTGTCAATTGATATTTCCTGTTGTTAAGAAAAATATTAAAAATTAAGAATACCAGACAATGAAGAATCTGAACAGAGGTTTACAAAGCTGGATACATGCACAAGACAATTAACACCTCCCTAATACCCAAGAAGGAAGAGCATAGACTATCTTTGCTTGCAAACCACAGATTTTAATGATAACCCATAGCTATCAGTTTTCTGTTTTCTTCTGAAAAATAACTCAAAGGTTCATACAATCAAGACTTCCAGTCAGCAACTGTATTGTGATGAAAGTCAGTGATTTAAGTCACCTAAGTTCCCTTGAGAGTTCTTCTACCCTTTAAGCATTAAGATTAGTTTCATCTGCTCCTCTTTAAAAACCAGAAATAATAGGAGCTTGTGGGGTTTTTTTTAACCTTTTTTTTGTTGTTTAACTGGACCAAAATTTATAGAGGTTTGCAATTAAAAAATATTAAAAACTCAGAAAATAAAACATCTGTTAATGATTTGTTGCCATGGAAACTACCAGAGGAATCTTCTGCCTGTCAGTGTGACAGTTTGTACAGAAGTTTGATGGCACACTTACAAACTTGCAGGAAGGACAACATTTATATTGTTGCATCATTTATATTAGATGCAAAATTCTATAACTCCAAAACTGAAGTCATTCCAAATCAGAAGGCAACTGATTATTTTTTTATGAGAGTAAAACTGCAAAGAAACTCAATCTGGGGGAAAATTCACTCCTGAATAAACTGAGACCAACTTCTTATCTGTGATGTCAGAATTATAACATGCTGTTCCCCATCATTTCTGAAAGGGTTGCTAGTTTAGGAATTATCATGAATACAAAAGTATTCTTGCCATCTGCTTTTACTGTTTTTAACTTCTGATTTAGGTGTTCAGAAACAGCTTCTTCAGAATTGCTGATTTCTCTCTGTTGACACCTTGACTGCCAGTTTCTATAAAGGGAATTAAATTGGTAGTTTAGTTCTTATGAATTTCCCCTAACTACATTAAATACTTCAATTTGTTTAAAGTAAATCGCAAGTGTATTGTAAAAATGGTTTCATTTTAACACAGGCAGGAATTAGGAAATAGCTTATAAAGAATTTACAGTCTGTGATTTCCAGAGCATTTTGCAGTTAAAGTCAATTTTCCTCCTAGCTCTCAAAACCAAAGATACTGTACCAGTAAGGGTGCACTGATTCAATGTTGCCATAAAAGCAGCCCTTTTTTCATCTTTTCCTAAGATCCAAGGCTCCAGTCAGTCTGAATTCACACTTCAGTCCTTGTTCTTAACTCTCCACTAAGCCACAGCATAACATGATTTCTTGAAGGGCTCTACTACTGACATTTAGAGAGTGTAACACAAAGGAAAACCTGTTTCTGGAAAGTTCTGCTCCACTAATTATCAGTTGTGAGCACACTGGCCAATAAATAGTCCTGAATGAAATGGGAATATGTCAAATAAATGCTAACACTGGCAGCCAAAAGTCATTAGTGGCAGTTTGCATGGCAACAAATCGTTGATTCCTGTTAAAAACAGCTACTCCAGAAAACCTGCTTAGTGTTTGCTCAGTGTTTATTTAGTCCATATATGTCTATAATCCACGTGCAGCAAGAGAATGAGGATCCAAAATGTTTCAAGTCTCAGAAAATCTGTAGTAATAACAAACTAAAACACAACATGTGATTTCATTCTGCACTGCCTGCTGGTGTACTTACGCTCCCTGAAGACAGACTTTACTCAGTCTGGATTCTTTTCCACACTGTCCTCATCAACAAGGTTGTTGACAAGCTGGGAGCCCTATGAGAGCACAGGGTTTACTTGTGCAGCAATCTGCTCCCAGCAGCAGAGAGGATATACAGTCATTCTTAAACAGACAGTCCTCCTAGGGATTTCGGAAAACGTGAACACTTACTTGGCAAAGATATTATAAAATAGGAATAACTCTAGGAACAGTTGTCATGTGAGACATGAGCTTTTGGTCTTGCTACTTTGACTCCTGGCAGAAGGGAAGAGGACTGCTCCTGGTCTGACCAGACATCTCCTCTGGCCACTCATGGCTTACCGACTTGATTGACCCTAAAGCCATCCCCACCTTCCTGTCCAACCCCCTCTCAGGCATGCAACCCAAGGGGTGAATGCGGATGAGCACTTCACAGGAGACTGTTCTGCTAAGTAGCCTTCTCCCTGTCACAAATCTATGCTTCCTGGTAAGCAATCATTTGGGTGTTTGCCTTGTGCATTTCATTACAAATACTACTGGTCAATGGCCATCAGACATTAAGCAGTTCTCTGCAATGAGTTCTTTTCTATCTCATAGGAAGACAAAGGAGAGGATGAAGGAAGGTGGGGGAAAAGAAATTAAAAAAAGAAAAAAGAAGAGAGACAGAAAAATAATCCAGTAAAAATATCACTTAATAAAAAATCAGATCATATTCCCTGAAGCAATGACAGCAAAATATGAGAAATCAGAGTCCTGAATGGAAAATGAAGAGTTCTGCTCTCAGAAGACACCCTGTCTCACACCCTACCATTGTTTCTCCTGTGGTATCCCAGCCTGTTAACTACACATACACCCAATTCTGCTGATGCACTTTGGGCTGTTAACCAGTTGTAGAATATGATCAGCATCTTCAATGCAGCTATAAATCTTATCCTGTAAAAGCAATTGTGTCAGCACTTTTTTTTCTCGTGCTAAGCTAATAAGACTTTTCCCAAGTATAAAGACATACTTGTTGCCCCTCGCCACCTCCAGCATCAAAAGCAATTGGTTTGGCATTTGTCTGAGCATGTCCTCTCTTGCAGCTCTGCTTATCTGTTGCCATCACACCACTGGAGCCACTGCTGCAAAGGGACAGCAAGACCTTACACATAGTTCTGCATGGAACTTTCCATTCAATGCATCATAAATACTTTTCTGAACAGGAAACATCAATGTATGTTTTCAGATCATCATCTCCTTCCTATTTCAGCACCTATTTTGAGGAAACCAGATGGAATCTTTACAGGAATTTTAAATAAATATCATTCATTTTCATTTAAATGCATATTTTCTGTGTAAGAAAGTCAAAAATTAGCACATGTTATCTGTGAATTCCAACTTATATGATGGCCTCGGAGCCCTTTATTCATATGAACTTCGATCTGTATGGGATAGGATCAGTTACACTCATAATCTGAAATAGCTTTACTGTTAAAAACATGTTTTTATTTTCCAAAGAAACAACGTCAACGGGCAGCCAAATAGAGGGTGAAAAGAAAAAAGGAAAAAAAAAAAAAAAGAAAAGACAAAAAAAAAGAAAGCTCTTTGGTTTGACAAGGAGATTTGGGAAAAAAATTCATAGTAAATTATTTCTAGTAGAAGAAGTAAAAAACAGCAAGTGCCATTTGGCGGCACAATACCATCTCAGGCAGTTAGTCACTTTGGCATCCACTGCACACAGCAGGATCCCTCAGTACATTTTGTTGCTGTGTCCTGGCAGAGTGCTTGGTGACCTACAAGACCTGATGCCTTCCATGTGCCCCTGCTAAACAGTCACCATTGAAAGCTGCATTTGCAAAAAGCTGAGGATTGTGTTCCTGGGACCTCTCGAGCAGAGTATGCTGCACAGGACAGTCATACTCCAGAAACGAGGTAACAGAGCCTTCCGCTGCCACAAGACTGACACATTCACCTAAACAAGCAGCAGTGAAGCCATAGGTGGCTCTTACAGATGGATTTGTATCAGCTGATGCTCTTCCTACTCCCAGCACCACATCCCTTCTTTCATATACATACTGACACTTGCATGAACATGGTGCACATTCAACAGACTTGTTCTTCTAGTTCTGTTTCCTTCCTGGCTTTTTTTGTAAGCGTTGTAATTTAATTTTTTTTCCAGATTATGAATATATTTCTTGTGCTAGAATTGAACATGGTGGATGAGTCTGTGTGCTATCAACTTTACAAAACGCAGTTATGTAGGTGTACACCAGCTCAGGATCTGCAGCAGATAATCTGTCAGTATAACACGAAAGATGACATGTTATAGATGATCAAACATCTTTTGTACAGTGCTGGTGTGTCTGGGTTAGGAGTAGCCAAGACAGTGAAACGATATAATCAAAACTTGAAGACAGGTAGTGCTTGGCATATGCAATTTGCCAGAGAGAAATGTGAATGGCACATTTATATAAATGGAATGAATATTTCAACACCCTGTAAAACTTTTATGAATCCCTTTATTTCTTTTCTGGCTTGCTTTAATCTCATACCTTAATTCTGCACAAGCACTTTTATTTCCAGTAACTGCAGGGTACAGGACAAAGATGAAGACTTAGATGATAGCACAAGGCAACTCAACCTACAAGTGACTCTGAAGTCTTCTTTGTATCACAGAAAATACAAGCACAGTCCGAGATGAAAGTAGTGCTCATGTAGTATGTCACATGGACTAGCACCAAAAAAAATTCAGCCACAAAAGTTTCAATCTTTAGTTCAAGTTCTATTTGCTACATATCTGTTTGGACTATACTCTTCACTGCACAGGCTTGGGCATCATTAACAGAAGAAAGCTCTTGAAAACAGATTAGATGGCAGCTGTGGAATTATGTCACCAGAGGCAGTTGATGCTGAAATACAGATTTCAGTTTACATGTCCATGGTACACTTGGAAAAAGACCTAATGACTGTGCATCCAGACCAGGCTGTTGCAGGTCAGTCCACAGTGCCTGCACATCAAAGTCCGTGGAGAAACAGCATTTAAAAGAAGCTGAATGGATGCTAAAGAACTACATAGAGACCATAACAAGGATCTTCCTGTGAAACCACATGAAGGAGTCCTAAGATCCAACTGTAGTGTCAAGGCCACTACGAGTCTGTGTGTCTGTTCAGTGGAATGTCGTGAATCAAAAAGCTTAAGAAACGTCTCTCTTTGATTTTCCTTAGATGAATTTAAAGTTGTCTCCCAAATAGTTTTTATGCTTATTCTCTTACAACCCCTTATCTGCACTTGGGAGGAACAGATAAGGACCTCAGCTAAATGGGGAGATGTACAAGTACAGTAGTGTCACACGATGGTGACTTGTGCATACCACATTGAACTTACGGGTAAAATGCTGTTAATCCCCCGAACTGTCCACACCAAAATCTCACCCTGTTTCTAGAAGCATCTCAAGTCACATTTGACCATTTCACAAATAAACAAAAGGTCACCTGAGAAACAAATACTGGACTTGTATTTCATCATGAGTGGACTTAGATGCTTTACCAGTCCTTTTGCTTTATGTTGATAGGTCACACACACAAACACCCCGAGCCAGCAATATTTACAGGCTGTTCCAAAGCCCATGAGACAAAACTCTACATACCATATCTTACAAGATCATCACCATGAGTTAAGGGTGGCCAAGGAAAACACTCATGAAAAAAGCAGTTAAAGCAGCAGACAAGTTCTCTGCACTCTGGAGCTATAAAGTCATCAGCCTCAAATAAGAGTACAGCTGCACAATCCGCAGCAATTCCTTCCACAACTAGGTAACTTGCCTTAAAACCAGAAATTTACTGTTTAGGCAAATATAGCCCTACAAAAGTCCCAATTAGCTTTGTGCCCTCCAGTGGGCAGGAGGGTTTGCAGCATCTGACTGCCTGGCACTCCCAGAAGCAGCAAATTGCTCTGTGGTGGGCTCAGCTCTGAGGAGGCTTCACCCGCTGAGTGAGATGGGCCAGCACATCCCTGGGCAGAAAGGCAGGAGCAACTACTGAAAAAAATAAACAATGCCAATGTATTTCTAATTACATTTTAACTCATGAAACTTGTACTGTACTCTTCCCACATCACTGCCAGCATCAAGAAAATGCTCTTTGAGAAAATGTGGGTTAAGATGTAGCCACTTACTATAGGAGCAGCCGAAGACCTCAACTCTCAGTCCTATCCGCCCACCAACATTCCACTTCAGAGGGATGAAGCGCAAGAAGCGAGCTTTCATGGAGTGCAGCAGTTTGTGGTGAACCACACTGTCAGCGTTGCTGTTCCCTGTGAAAACCTGGAAGGACAAAGAGCCTCAGTGAGGTATTTAGCAACGAGCGGTGAATGCAGCACTCTGAGCAAAGGCTGTGAACTGCCACCCCTCTTCCCGATTCTCTGTCTCAAAAAATTACTCACAATTATTTAAATTGATTGTCAAGTTTTCTTCTAAGTGCTGCATCTCTTACAGAGGGAAATGAGGGAGAGAGCAGCACACAGAGCAACTTAGCAGAGTTGGGGGATGTACACAACGGAGTGGGGGGGAGTTACAACAGCAGGTTGTAGAGGGGATGCTACAAAAGATGCTGCACTATTTCTCCTAACCCAGGATATTCCTGTGCACTATAAAACACCATCATCCCCTGAAATAGTGAGAGTCCCTTCAGCACAGTGAAGGACAGGGCTCAATTTAGCCTTTGGTGCATTCATGGAAGTAGGAAATGATGGTCACAAGCCACTGAAGTTCTCCAGAGCCTGGGAAGACAAACAGGACAGGGTATGTCTAGATACTCAACAGAAAACTCAGGCAAGGCACAGGAAGAGATGAAGGCCTGAGTCAGTACACAGGAGAATCAGCATTTTGACTGTGGTTGCACCCGAGAGAGTTAAAGCATGCAAACAATAAGAATTTAATTTCTTTACTTACCTCTTTGATTAATTGCCTGCACTAGCAAGCCAAAATTAATGGCCCTACTCAGAATTATCACTTAACAAGAAATTCTCTCATGGATGAAGAATGACCGAGGGATTTCAAAGACAAACCTTAAGAAAAACATCAAGGTTGTATTCCTGCCTGGAGCATTTTCAATTCATCTTTACACCCTTATCTGTAATATTGGCCCAGGAGCATCACGGATTTCCTGTAATCTTCAGAACATTTGAGTAACTCAGCTAGGATTGAAATTTGAAGCCAAGAGTTTTGTAAAACATGAAAACCAAAGAGAGAACTCACAAAAACATAATCTCACGGGAGAGCCGTATTTGTAAAAAAGGTCCTTTGCTTTGTAAGCATAAAATTTCATCACAAAAAAGTTGTACCAGTTTTAAATGCTTCTGCAGTTCAAAAATTGGCACAATTCACCTACACAATGCAATTGTGAGCACAAATTGGAATAAGCCCATTGAAGTAGACCTTACAATTCATTTTGATGGCTGAAGGATGTGTTAAAGAGATTAGGGGTTCACCTCCACTCAGAAATACGAGACTAATTAGAGGCTGTTTAAATTTTTTCCTCAAATGCAGGCATTTCAATGGTTTTCCAAATGTCATTATAGATGGTGTAAAACCTCAAATTCAGTGTATTCTTGTTTTACTAAACCCAGCATTCAATTGTTTTATTAGAACTATATTAAATAAAAATGATTCTGGAACATTTCTAAGGCACAATCCTCTGAAACCATGCCATGTTTGTTTCATTTCACCTTAAAAACTGTAACTCAGGAAAATTCTCTTCTATATACAATAAGCCTTATTTTCCACCCAGTTGTGAATGCAAAAGACCACATACATCTTACTTTCGAAAATATCCTTTGCATTTCATTGCTGTCATTGCTTGCCTCTGAAGATGGGGATTCTTGTTGATTTTAATTCAAAGTTGCCAAATACAGCAGTTTACAGCTTTGTCCACCAGATACGTTTTGAGGAGTGGCATGAGTAGGACTTCTAAATGTCCTGAGCTTACTCATAGTGCTTTCTACATAGAAGCCGAATTCAAATTCCAGCAGAGAGTCTTTCAGAGACTTTTTTTCTTATATTTCAAGTGAAAAATCTTGTTCTTCTCAGTAATGAAATTGTCAGTAGAGAGTAAGTCTCACAGTCATAGATGTAGCAGTGCTCACATTTTTAGCAAGACACTTGTGGATATAGAAGGTGCATAAAGGGGAGTGCTGTTTTCTGTTTGTTTGCTCTGAAGGCTCATGTTCTTGGAATCTTGTGATATGAAAAGTCTCCCCTTTCATAAGATAAAAATGAAAGAAGAAAAAGAACAGAGGGGGAACAGAGGGGGAACAGAGAGTTACCAGTCCTCCCAAACGTGAAGAGAAGCTTAAAATGCAGGGACTAGAGCGCAGTAAAGGTGAAAATTAAGAGACAAAAGAAAACATACACCTTAATATAGCAATACTGTGAAACAAGCTGGGGTGTCCAGCACACTTTAGGGACTGCCTGTGCTATGCAGGAGGGTGTGGTTTAGCCAGCTAGAAGAGACACAGCTGTACCACACCCATTGCAAGCTGACCTAGCTGCCTATCCGCAGGCATCTCTGCTAGGTATCTTCCCTCAACACCTCAAGCAAGAGACAGAATTATCTACATCCAGCCTCCAGAGCTGTTTACTCCAAACCTGATGTGAAACTATGTAAAAATATCCTTCCCACATTGAAGGAGTCACACTGGTAAAAATAAACTATTCAAAAGCCCAGTATACTCCTTAGAGGGGCTTCTTCTCAAGCTTCTCTAATAAGCAAAGCACTAACGACACTTTGGGGGAAGGAAATCCATTGGCAATGCTGTACCCACTGATCTGTGTCTAAGAGATGGTTCTGTGTGCAGCTGGCACATCACTGCTTGCTGCTACGGGCGGGGCGTCACTGTGTGCGTGCCTTCAGGATTGCTTTGATTTTCCCTTCCAACTCCCACTGCTGTACAGATCACTTTCTGATGCTTTATGGACCACCTGTGGGCTGTAGACCATTGATTGAATAACACCAATTGCCACAGATGGTCACTTGAAAACTTAGATCCACAGCCGACACAGAAAAAAATCCATCCATTAAAGAAGATGAAACTAAGATGCAGTACCAGACTTCGTAGCCCTGGAGGTTCAAATATTGATTAACAGTAAACCTATCGGTGAGAATGGCACAAGACCTCTTGAGAAACAGCCTCTGTTACAACTTGTTGTTGATAAGGATTAATTCCCAGGAACAAAATGACAAGTGCAGAAAACAAAGCACCTGCATTTCCATGCAACACAGTTGCTCTGGGAGGAAGCATAACACTGAAATCTTTGTCTTTTAACAAGCCCTGTAAACACAACAGACTGATGATTTACCTGGGACATTCTGCTTCTGGCATTCTACGGGGCTTATAAATCAAAGAGCTCCATTAGTGCCAAATATTGCCACCAGCTTCTTGAAGGCAAAACCTTTTCCTCAGTGCCAGCGGCTGAAGGTTAACAGCTTGCCAGGGCTGCCTCTCAGACCAAGCTTGTTTCACAATGCCTGTGACACAGACTGTGGCACCACAGTAATATTTTATGAGGCTTTTTTTATGAGCCAGCAAAGGCAGGTCCCACTGGCATGAAAAGGTGAGGTGAGAGCAGCTGCAGTGGTTTGGAGCAGGGTCCGACCAGCTCAGCGCTGCCTCTTCAGCAGCAGCTGTCAGCATGCAGGGAAGAATGAGAATGAGACAGGCACACACAACGCTCTTCCCACTGCTCAACTCATCTACTTCATGGATTACAGTGAAATAGAACAAACTACAATTTCAGTTTAAATGACAAAGCTTTCAAAAGAAGCTTACATCTCAAAACCACTGTTGTTACCTGAAATTTGCATGGATGACTCCCTCAGGAAAAACAACTAAATGGGCTATTTTTACAACTCTCCCATTCAGAGGGATCGCAAAAGCTTTTCAAGGGTAGTTCAGGAAAATGTCATGCAACTGTGGTGAAATATGACAGTTGCTTGATAAACCTGCAGACACGCATTTGTTTCTTTACCTCATGCATTAATCCAGAGCTATGCCAGATCATACCAGTGAGATCTGATGAGCTTTAGATCGTCCTTTGGCCAAACTCTTAGATTGGCCTGAACCTTCAGACGGACAAGCGGAAATTGGGTGCAAGCAAAGTGTCTGCTTGTGAAAGCCTAATCAATTCAACAGATAAGATCAGATGCAGGACTTTATCTCAGCCTCTCCCAGCAGGAACTCTCTGCACACCAAATGGCAACTTATTTACAGAGCTGCAGAAGGTGGATCCCCTAATGGCTCTGCTGAATACATTCTGCTCTCCCACTTTGTTAGGCAGGTAATGGGATGGGTTCAAAATGAGTATGCAAGCAGCAACATCGGCACAATCACCAGCCCTGAACGGTGAGCAGGCAGACCTGAGGTTAACTACCTTCTAGGGGAGGTATTTTAAGACATATTGAAAACTCTCATTTCTGCCAAAGTAACTGTGATGAACTCAGCTGAGGGGAAAAAAAGTAATCAGATTATAAATGTGCAGAGGGCATATAACACAGATGTTAGCAATTTACAACATTTCAACCTTCACTAAAAGAAATACAAGCACAGAAAAGAGCATTCCACCTTCTAATCTCACCCATGACATCACAGTGTGCTGCCTCTAGTGCCTGAAGTAAGAGGAGAGGAGGGCATCCAGAGCTTAGTGAAGGGAACTAAAGGGAGATAAAAAGCAGCTAAGCTTGTCATAAATCCCCAAACTGCAGTAATTAAGAGTAAAACAATGTCATTCTTTCCCTTAAACTTCCTTAATCAGATGAGAAAGATCACCAGCTAGGAGTTTGCCCTGTGATACAGAACACACTTCCTGGTGAATGCCTCTCAAGTATTTGAGTGTACGTGCATTTAAAGAAAGTAGGAATTTTCAGTAAACAAACAACATGAAAATCTGAATCTGGAAGAAAAACACTTTGCCTAGCTTTTCATATTTTTCAGGCCAAAACAAACTCTGACTTTTATCTTCTCTAAAGGCAATAGGATTTCAGTTCTGCTGAAGTTTGTATTACCCAGGATGCAACTCACTGGGGATATTGGGTGTGGGTATTAAATCCAGGTTTTGAGGAAGTCAGTGACTAAAACCAAGTTATGGCAGGGGTCTTTTGTCTCTGCTTGTATTGTGTGGAATGAGACTGAGTGCTACTGTGACAAGGACACAGTGCTGCCATAAACACACCATATGGAAACTCAGCAGCCTCTGATTTTAATGGGATGCCACAGGGTTTGTTTTCACAGAACTATACTGCATCAGTGCTTGCTAGCAGCATCTTAGGCCTGGACAGGTATATGGTGACTTTCTGCAACAATGAAAATTAAAAAATACATTTTATTTCTGCTGTGAAACAATAGTAATTGTCAATTCAGGCAATTCTAGAAACTCTCCCCTTTCACCTCAGTCCAGCCCTAAAACACAAAAAAAACCTTCAAAGTCTAAATGCTTGGAGTTTTTTCACATTCTACCATTTCTGCATCCTGTGCATGCCAACAGAGAAAAATGTTGCTTTGCTTATGTAATGGAAAAAGTCCTGCCTAACACATCAAGCCAGAACTGTTAACATCTTGTCACGAAGGAACACAGTGAAGTGGCTTTGCTGTCATCTCCAACACCCTGTGCCCAGACTGGGAGCTGCTAAAAGCTCCACCTCATTTGGAGGGTGAGTTAAGTGCAGCAGTCCAGCATAGGAGTTCATGGCAGGACCTGGCCCCTGGGAGTTGTTCTCTTTCACCACCCGGCCCTAAAAAATTCTTTTGTTGTTACAGGGGGTCAGACCATGGGGAGAAGGAAAGGATGACAAGGAGGACTGCTCAGATCCTTTGGAGTTCAGTTTAGAGCTGTTTTCAATACCACACAGCTACACTCGGTACATGGACAACAAACCTATTCATTCTGTTTTCCCAACTCTCTTTCTCAAGAGGCAAGTTAAATTTTCTTTCAGTATTTCAATCCATCTCTAGAAATGAAGTACATTTTTACTTCAAGGAACTTGCCTGCTTAAGAAAATCAACGGGAGCTTTTTCCACTGATTTAAGCAGGTTTCAGTCTGAGCCCAAAAGGAAACAGCTGTCAGCCTGGTCCAGGGACCAAAAGCTGGAGGGCAGGTTGTGTCCACTTAGCACACAAGTCACCTCTGAGCATCTCTTTCTACTTCAAGTCTCTTTCCTATTAATGCACCATGGTCTTCAAGACAAAAGGTAACGAGTCATTTCTGGTTAGCAGCCTTCTAAGCTGATTTGCCTGTTTCCAGACTCATGTTTCAGCTTCCAGGTTGAATACTACGACTCTAGCCAACCTAAAGCCTATCCTACTTTCATAAAGAGAAGCCTCCTTTCTGCTTCTGTTTCTTCTTTCCCAGCAGCAGCTGCATTTTTCTCTTTGAAACACCCATCCCTGACAAGAACCTCAGAAATAATATCCCCTGGCACACTGTCAGAGCTGCTATTAGGGAGGACCAGGGGGGGAAAGAATACAAGAGGCACCTGTCAAAATTATCCTCCCATAACATATTATCTGAGGAAGTGACAGCTTTCCATCTCATCCCTCCACCTCCAAACAGGAAAAAAAAAAAAAAAATCATCTACAAAGAGGTAGTTAAACTCCCCTATACAGCAAGGATTAAAATGCCTGGCTGCAGTGTGGGTGATCAAGCAGGAGTCCTGCTGGGACTGCACCACACTTGTTACTTACTGAGGGGCTGCCTGCTGTGCCCCAGCGATGCAGTGTCCACCCGGGCACCTGAGCATTACTGAGTCACCTCTGAGCTGCTGGCACTTTCTGTACTAGCAGGGTAGTCCAGGAGAGAGAAGATGCAGTAACGTGGCAGGGTCCATAGTAATTCATCACTTCCTTAAATGATCTGCTCAAGTGAGAAGGTTATTTGCTGCTAATCTACCCCATTACACTGTGTGCATACCTTTCTCTCTGGTTAGTTACTTTCCAAATACAGGAACAAATGCTGCTAACAATATTATTAACATCAGACAGATGACTGCCCAAAGTAAACTACATTTATATTAAGGATGCTGCTTATTATCCTTTTGCTGACAGTTAGTAGAACTATTCACAGATTTTCCAATAAATCCTATAATTTCTACGATGTCAAAATATTTTGCAAGCAAAAACATTTTACAAAATTTTTAAAGAATACTCATTAAGACAATCTATATTTATTTTTTTTAATAGGTCTGTATCAAAACAAAAACCATGCATTTAATGATGATGACATTAGAAACACAAAGTTTCTTGGGTCCCTTAAGGACAGTGAAACATTTCTATTTAGACCAAAGATAATGAAACAAAATATTGGAGACCTTCTTAGTTCTTTGTGCATATTTTACCCTGTTCTGATTCACCCCTAGGAAGTTCTAATTTATTTTCTTGTTTTGTTCAGCAGCACATTTCCATACTGAAATGGACAGTTTGATCTTTAAATAGTTTGAATTAGCGTCAATCTGTTTCCAGAGTCTGCCAGACTGTGTCTTGGCAAAATCTGAGGTATTGCATCCACCAGAGACCTTTCCCAATAGGCATCTTGGGTACAATGATCTCTTTTGAAGAAAGCAAATTTACCAAATGGATAATATATGAGCTACATCACTTCACCTCAGGACAAGAAAATGGTCTCTGTCTTCTTCTGTTTCCTCATACAGATGTAGCCCAAGTGTCTGTTCCAATCTGTAGTCGGGCAGGTTGCCCTTCTTCTTCCCAGCAATGAACCCAGTGCAATTTCCTCACCCTACTGAGACACTCTTTGCATGCATATATGAAGTTGCATCTCGCATAATTGCACTTCACTGACGGAGAATGGATCCCTATCTTTAGATTTGAGAATCAGCTTTGTCTTTGGAGCACCTGGAGGTGAAGCTGTTATCACTGTTAATATTATCACTGCTACATAAATAAATAATAATAGAAGCAAGAAGCAGAAAAATTAAACCTGTAAATTACAGTCTAAGCTGAAAGTCGGCAGCTAATTCCTGTTTCTGTTCAGCCTTCTGCACTTTATCTTGAAGGCAATCCTACATAAAGGTAGTATTTTAAACTAAATCACAACAAGGATAAATATTTCCCTAGTACCTTGACTAGATTAACCTTAGCCAACAGACTGAAACTGCTCTTCTGCTGCCAACACTAATCATAGATTTCAGCTGTTCTGCATAAATCTCATGGAGACCTTCATGCTTTACATTAAATTAGTGGGATTAACAATGCAGTGAATGTGTTTATGTCTGGCAGTGTTGGGGAACTCTGGGAACCCTCCCTGTATTTAGCTTCATCAAAGTACATTTAAATAGCTAGTGCTGTACACTTGGTATCTCTCAGGTTATAATTTGCCAGACAGATCCAGCAAGATGACACCAGAGAGGTGTTAGTTATTCCATGCAACAGTGACCTCAGATGAATATTGTGCTTCATTATCTTACGTTATTTCCCTGTTATGAAGTTTGATAGCATTTTCATTTGGATCAGTAAAGTAATATCCTGTGGAAGAATAAAAATAGGTAGGCTTGATTTTCTCCAGCGTTCTATAATGCACTGAAATGCACATGCGTACACACATACTTTTTGTTATATCCTCCTGACCTCTGCCCCATGGCAACCTCCACAAGGAAGAAAAGACAGGTTATAGCTGAAGGCAACTCCCTTCTGAGGGGAACAGAAGGTCCAAGATGCTGGACAGACACTCCTCTTAAGGAAGACTGCTGCCTCCCTGGGGTCTGGGTTAAGGACATGAGCAGGAAAATTCCTAGCATGTTAGGCCCTCTGACTATTTCCCATTACTGCTCTTCCATGTGGTTGAAAATGAAGCCACAATGTGTAATCCGAGGGTGCTCAAATGAGACTTCAAGTCTTGGGACAGTTGGTGAGGGAATCTGAAGCATGGGTTACTTTTACCTCCTGCCCTCCAGTTGTGGGTGGTGACATTGGGGAAAACAGATAGGCACAACCTATTACTTTATGGCTCCATGGCTGGTGACATTACATAATTTTGAGTTTTTCAATAATAATATGGCCTATACAGCATCAGGCTTGCTGGCATCAGACAGGATTCATCTGTCTCAAAGGGGGACAGAGTCTTTGCCACAAGCTAGTGGGACTCACTGACAGAGCTTTTAACTAGACTTGAAGAGGGAAGGGGACAAATTTTTTCACAATGAAGTGTGGTAAAACACTGGAACAGGCTGGAAAGAGAGGTGGTGGAGACTCCATCCCTGGAAAAGTTCAAGGTCAGGTTGGAGGAGGCTCTATTGCAGGGGGGTTGGACTAGCAGGAAGGTAGAAAGGTCCCTTCCATCCCAAACTATTCTATGATTCTGTATTTCCTCTTTCTTCTTTGAATACGAGAAAGTTCACATCCTAATGGAGATAACAACAGTTAACATTACAAAAAGGCACCGTAGACTGATCTCACTGTGCTGTTTACCTTACTCAGGAACATCATCATCATAAAGTACATAAACATGAGGTTCCACCCAACTGAAACCTCATATTTATATACTTTTTGCCCAGGTATTTCTCAAGACTTTTTTCAATCATGCCTTGTTAAACTGCAAGTTCTGCTGTGTTAATCCATCACGAGTCACACCCTGTTTCGGTATAAAACATTACGTCGCCTTCAGAGCAGCGAGGCCGTGTTCATGTACACCAGCCATGGTCTTGGCCAAGTGAGTCACACGGACTTGTCTCTTACCACAGGAGGACTAAATTTAATTGACATATCTTCCTCCTACAAAACCATTACTGTAATGTTTGTAGCAACCTACTTTTGAGTCTTGTCATTCCACTTTCGCATTGAGGTCCATCACTGAACCACATTAAATTAATCCTGAGGACACTAAAGCAACTTAAAGAAACCACTTCTCTTCCTCCTGCAATAGAGTAAGATGAGCTTTTGCATCATCTTGGCAGACATACGTGCAATGTCTTCCAAATGCATGTCTGCCCATTAAGTTTTGACCGCACATTTCATTACACCAACCACATCAAACGATCCTCAGCAATAGGCTCTGAAGATCATGATGTTCTCTAAACTACAGCACAAAAAAAAGGTAGCTTTCTATTAGGGATCCAAGGAGGAGGCCTGAAATTCTGACTCTGATGTGTAATTTTTGCTGGCATACAAATGACACCTGGAAACTGCTGTTATGGTAGGACATATGGAGTTATGATAAACTTGGCAGGTCCAGGATCACATAAATAAATAAAGTGTTCTATAACTTTTATTTTAGAAATAAAAAAAAGGATGGGAACTTCTCAGCGAGTTTGAAATTTCAGGGTTACAGCTTAAGTGAAGGGAAATAGCTTAAACGAAGGGAAAAGTAGAATTATATTTTAAAATACCATGTCAGTAATTTCAATATAATGCCTCTTAATACAAATTAAGAGGCCACTACTCTGCACTGGTGCAGCCTCAGCTTGAGTATTGTGTGCAGTTTTGGGCACTAAAATATAAGCAAGATAATATGCTATTAGAGAACATCCAGGGGAGGGCAACGAGGATGATGAAGGGCCTTGAGGGGAAGCCGTACGAGGACTGGCTGAGGTCACTTGGTCTGTTCAGCCTGGAGAAGAGAAGACTGAGAGGAGACATCACTGCAGTCTGCAACTTCCTCGTGAGGGGAAGCAGAGGGGCAGGTACTGATCTCTGCACTCTGGTGACCAGTGACAGGACCCAAAGAAACTGCATGAAACTGAGTTAGGGGAGATTTAGGTTGGATATCAAGAAAAAGTTTTACCCANAGTTTTACCCGTGGTTGAGCACTGGGAGAGGCTCCCCAGGGAAGTTGTAACAGCCTGAGTTCAAGTGTTTGGACAATGCTCTTGGGTACACGGTGTGACTCTTGGGGTGTCCTGTGCAAGGCCAGGAGTTGCACTTGATGACCTGATGGGTGTCTTCTAACTCAACACATTCTATGATTCCGTAAATTGAACAGTTTGCTTTTTCAGAGTGCTCTTTCATCACACTTGTAAGTTGCCCTTTTTCCTTTCCCTTCCATAGAGTTTTTCCCTAAATCATAGCAAGACAAACACTTGAAAACTAAAAATCTTAGAAGTTTCTCCAATCATACCAGTATTTCCCATTTAAACATGGAAAAAGAGATGGGAGTTGAGGAGAGAGGAAATCAATAGCTGCTTAACAAGCCCTGCTCCTGAGGTGTGAAATCTAGCACACAGGGCTCTTTTATTCTTTTTTATCTCCTGATCATAGGCAAAAGAAAGGATCCATGAATAGGATCCATGAAAGAGCTTGCCTTTAGAACAAGAAATAAGAACACCTAACATTTTTTGCAAATATTAAGATGAAGGCATTGTGTTTAAGGTGTTTTTCTTTTAATCCTGAAAGCAGTATGAGTAGCTACACGTTGCAAAGTAACAAAGAAGGGAAGAAAGAAGCAAGTGGTTTTAGACAATGCAACCCATAGAGAGGAAAATTAACCTATTACAGGATTTCCTTTCAAACCTTTTGCACATGGCAAGGCCTGCATAATAAGCTGGGCTAGGAGGTATGTTCACAGTTCAGTCTTCAAAGATGAGCTTGTTCTCTGGCAAACAGAAGAGAACTGTGCAAATATACACATTCAACTTCTAACAAAGAAGGGCACTGATATGCCCTCAAGTGCTTCTGCTCAATGCTACAGTCTCATGCACATTTGAACTCACCAAGTTTCTGCAGTAGAGCATTAATGAACACCTGAACCAGCGGCCATGCCGAGAAAACAGAGCGTTGACAACAGTTCTTTAAAACACCACTAAATCAAGACATTATGACTGAAAGAATATACAGCAATTCCACAAGCTCCCAGATCTTTTATTATACGGTATCCTCAGAGAGTGTCAGATTAGCATTTTCAGAGTCCAATTTCTCTGTAAACTGGTGTTCATATGACTTACTGAGGAATGAATTGTGCCAAAGTAACTCTTGGTTACAGGAGAGAAGTGGACAAAATGCACATATTTTACAGTAAAGCATGATCTCAGGAAATTTAGGCAATGTGTCAATACAGGTCTCTAGGGCTATGTCAAATGCACATGTGCTAACTCCGGAAGACTAACTAACCTGGGTTATGCCTTGTGGATTTGAAAATACATCCCAGCAGACACATCAGTGGAAAGCAGCCACATCGAGGAGGCAGTGCTGTTGCAGCGTACAAAGTTTGTGAGGATGCAGTGGGAAACACTGGTGAAAGGAAGGTGCTATGTTTAGAAGAAAGGTTAGAAGCCAACAGCGACAATGAGTTGCTACTGACTATCCTAATACCTATATGGACTGAAATTCTTCCACATTGGTGTGTTATGTTAGATCTGGGTTGTCAAAAACACGGCCACATGGTGTTGTTATTTCACACAATGGTAGACAAGGCATTAAGATCCAAGACGAGAAAACAGAGAAGCCTTTGTAACCTTTGAATAGGGCGTAACTGTCGTAGCGTCTTAAACTCCAAATTTTAGAAGAAATGCATAATTGCTGGAGTTGGTAGGCAAGGTACCTAACACACAGACTCAATGTGTTCTTTATACTTAAAACAGCACTCAGGATGAAAACACTGCTATTGAGGAGCCTCCCTGCAACACTGGCCACACACCAGTGCAGAGCTACACACCCACACAAAGAGAAAGCATCATTTTAAAGCAAAGATTAACTTCAAAAAACAAAACACATTAAAACTAGGATTTGCTGGTTAAAAATTGAAAGTAACAAATGGATAAATTATTTTAAGAACCATGTAAGTATTTTAAAGTCATCATATTAGAGATTTAAAATAAATCAAAACCACTTATTCTGCAAACAAATTTCTTTAAAAGGAAAGAAGTAAAAACCATCTGGTAAAATCAGAGACCAAGAAGCTATTTGAAGTAGGAAGTCTTTCTTCTAAAGAAAAAGTCATAATTAAAAGATAAAAATGGAAATTGGGATCAGCTCTGTAAATACAGAATAACAGCATAATATAGAACTTTAAAAAAATTTAAGTAATGTGATATAAGGCATAAAAACTAGCAATAATAATCTGTCTTCACATATGATAGGGAAAGAAAAACTGATAAAAACTCTGCAAAATAGCTTTGAAGAAGACAAGGCCATAGCTGAGGTAGTAAATTAATTCTTTGCAGACCAGAATAGGATAGAGCTTAGGGTATTTCCAGCTCTAGGCTCTTTTTCTCAGTTATGGGTGAGAAAATTATTTTAAATTGAAGTATTGAATTAAGATATAAAATAAACAGAGGAAATCCACTAAGCTCAGTTATTATGCTTCCACAATTTAGAAATTCAATATAGAATTGCTCAAGTATTAGCTCCAATGTCTATCCTATCAATGAACTTTACCTCATTAGCAGAGCAACAGAAGGTGGCAAAGGCAGGGGAATGTTTTAAGGGGCTTTAAGACAGACCACAGTACCAACAAATAAATAAATCCATAAATTAGTAGAAATTATTTTAAAAACCAGAATAAACAAACAAGCAGATTATTATATAATTATTAAAAGGCATCTTTATTTTTAAGGAATACAAGACCTCACAAATTTATTATTAGCCTTCAAAGTAATCAGCTTATGGATTGATAATGATGCTACAATTGATACTATGCACTTGCACTTCCATCAAGTTTTTGTTGAAAACCACTGAAAGAAAAAAACCCAACCAAACCATGCTCATATATGACAACAGGAAATGTGCCTTTATGGTGATCTAGTCTGATCTGTGCTACTTCTGGCTTCCTAAATCTCATATTGAAGAAAACAAAAGTACAGAGAACTAACACAACTTTATGATAACATGGAAGTTGTTGGCTTGTGAAAATAAAGACTGACTGAAAAGCTGCACAAGGATCTGATGATATGGAATGATCAGGCAGTAAAATGGAAAATAAAGAGGATCAGCAAATGTAAAGTTCCACGTCACTCAGACAAATTCATCTTTACCATACCCTGCCTCTGTAACATGTTGTAAATCTGCTATTGTCTTTCAGGAATCCTGAAGTCTTGTGAACTGCTGGATGCAAGCATCAGTTCTGGCCTCAAAAATGGCCAAAAACGCAAAGAGGTTATTAGGAATTCCGAGAAAAAGTAGAGAACCAGCCATCCAGAAAGTGTCAAAATTACATTACAGATTAACACTTATGTGAACACAACTTGAAAACTGAAGCTTTTGTCTCTCCATCTCACAAATATATAGCTGAATTGGGAAAAAAATATAGAAAACAGCCACAAAGTAGGCCACTAGTATAAAATATCTTTGGAAAGTTAAAAGATTAAACAGACTGGAATTTTTAGCCTGAAAAAAAAATGATGTCTGAAGTGGAATACAACACAGAGCTACAAAATAATGAATAACAGGCATAGCAGGAGATTGGGGAATTATTATTCATGTTTACTAGCACATGAAAGCTAAACACTCAACATCATTTTCAGAAAACTTGTGGACCCCGAAGCTTTCGTTTTACTAGGGATTTCTGGACATGTGTTTTCTAGTCAGATTTCTAGGTCTGTCTATATGAAATGTCAAATCTATTGCTAAATTGTACTGATCTCTTCACCAACCCTCTAAAGAAAAAACAAAACCTCAGAAACCACAAAACTAATAAAACATATAAGCTCTTAGATAAAGGGGTATATTGAGATTCATAATTATTCAGTGTCTCAGAGCATATACTGACAGAAGAGTTGAAAAACATCTATTCCTTTTCCCCTAGTGAAACATATTAAGGAAATTTCTTATTTGAAGCTGGTGACATTTCATAGGAAATTGTGAATAAAAAAACCCAAAACCCGCAACAAAAACCCAACTAATTTTATCTGTGGACTATTTATTCATAGGCTTATTTTCCAATAGCTATACTGAAGAGAAGAAATCTGAAAAACAATAAAAATTTAATTTGATTTCAAAGTTTCTCTTTGAAAAATGTCACCAAAAATGATCCTTTTCCTTGAACAAAAAAAACTCAGTACTGACACAGGTAGTTTTTCAAAGGGAAAATTTATCCATAAATTGACTAGTCAGAATCAGGGATCATAACTGCAAAGTTATTTGGAAATCAGAGACCTGGCATCATGGTCCATTAGTTTCCTTCCCCTCCCTCCTAGCTGCCCATCCTTACAAACTCTATCACACTCAGGAAACTTCAGTAGCTACACAGACATCCACACTACTGAAAAAAACCGGCTCATTTTAATTACATCCTAATTTCTCTGAATATATTCATTGCTTTAAACAGGCATTTCCGCCTCAAAATTCATCCAGAATTAAAGAACTGAATGGAAGAATATTACTTGAACGTTTTCACACAGCTCTTACAAAAAAGCCCCTTCATCTTTGGGCAGGATATACCCTGCAGGTGCCCCTGCTGGGGGTGAGGATGGGAGGAATTCACCAGAAAGCTGCCTGCAACCTCAGGAGACCACTTGGCCCAGTTGGCCCAGTTTCCAGCAGCATTTTAGACCTTTCTGCCTGCCAATGTGCAGTCAACTGCAAACATCTCAGCTCCTCCATCCCTGGAACACTTTGGTTCCGCAAGTATCCAGACAGTTCTTCCTGCCATGCCCATCGTGTGTTCTTACACGGGGACAAACCACACTGCCCACCGGAGATGGCAGAAAGAGAGGGGGTGCGTGGCGCAGGGAGGATGCACAAAGACCCACCTATTGTCACCATCATGTTTTGACTAAATTGATGCCACAAAAGCAGCATCTTTCTTTAATATATCTGATTTATGCCACTGTTCTGCCATGGCTTAAGCAAGTTCAGATGCATCCCACTGAGGACACTTATTTATCCTCCTTTGTGTCTCCAAGACTTAGGGCTTTATCACAGCCACCAGAAGTACCATACTTGGCAGCTCTCGGGGATTGGCTGCTCAGTGCTGACTTTCTCCAAGGTTCTCAATCCAAATGGTATTTCCAGTTCCAAATCCAAACAGATGGAAAGGGACAAACTGGGGAACACTCTGGCCTCCAGGCCTGACAGCTACACTCCCAGCCTCCCCTATCCCGTGGAGAGCAGTTGGCAGAAATCAGCAGGGCCAGGACACATTCCTAATGTTTATGACAGCTTCCATTATCTACTAAAGAAAACAGAACTGAACATTTTAAGCAGATGGACTCTTTCTTTCTTCTTGTACCATAAAGGTAGATAGAAAAGACAGGGTCTATTTCTAAGGTCACCCTAAGCGTTAGTTTTCACCACAGTTGGGTCAAAAATCACCAGCAATATATATGGCCGTAACCACCCAAGGCACAATCAGATCACCCCGAACACAAACTTCTTCAAGCACCTTCTCATGTTGCATATGGCAAAATCCATGCCTGGTGCTTAGGACGTGTGAGTTGATATGTGCCCCAGTCTGGACTAAGGAAGTTACAGCACAGAGCCAGGAAAACCTACCTGTGAGCTTTGTCAATTAGAGAAAATGAAATGGAAGCGAACTTGAAGCGTTTTGGATCCCACTGGCTAACACATTACAAACTAACCCAACCTGTGCTCTGGAGATCCCATTAATTATGTATTATTTATGTATTAATTTCTCTTTCAGTGACCTTTATTAAGCCATTCCCATCCCGAACTACCATAAAACTAAGAGATTGCTGTCCCCCTAGACAGATAGAAAATTTGTAAGCTTTGCCAGCTGAGTTGGAGGTCTCTTTAAAGGAGAGAGTACCATTTGACAGCTTTGTTCTGTCATGATTTGTTACAAATCATAATCTCAAATCAAAGATCCACCAGAAACTTCACAAATCATCATAATTTACCACTTGTACAATGAACCTTTCCTAACTGGATTGGAGGGGGGTTGAGCAATCAATCTTGTAAATTGCCTTCAATCAATTAAAAGATGTTTCTGTTATTTCAGGAGGGATGTTTGGTTTTGTTTGTTTTTTAACTCAGAAGCAAAATGTTTTGTTTATGTAAAACACTCTAAAAAACTCAATCTTCTGTTGAATAAATCCTGCATTTGTCAACACAAAAATAAAATTTATGCCCATATAATGCAACAAGATTGAGAGGTGAGAGAATTGAAGAAAAAAGACAAGGCAATGAGAATGTTTAAAACTGGGACTCAGACTTTTAACTCATATGATTTCGTATGTCTAGATAGGGTTTTTTATGACACTGTCTTCATTTGTTTGGCTAACACACACTCACCCCACAGATGTGTAAGCAAAGAGCTCTCCACGTTGGCCCAAGAAACTGAAAAGGGCTGTAGCATGACCTACGTTTATTTGTTATGCTGATGCTACAGTGGCTTTCTAGTAGCCACTTGGACTCCTGCAAAAGACTAACTGCAATGTAAACAAATCCAGATGGCTTTGTTTTGACATATGTAAAATCTTGAATCTGCCATCAGACTGATGTGAGAAATCTCTAGCTTTCCACCATCCAATTAAATAAAAATAGCCTATTTTTACTGCTCAGGCAGATGAGCACACAGCTATCACCAGGGTAATATCTGGGGAATTTTAAACTCTCTCCGAAGATCTAGAAATCCTAAATGTACACATTTTTATATCCTCTTTCTGGGAACGCACAAAAGCCCTAGTGTTGGAAGACCCATAGCAATTAGGTTAATTGACATTCCATCCTATTGCTCCTTCCTTCTAACCTGGCAGAAGAATCATCTGGCCCCAGAAGGAGTTAATAATACAACACTACAAAGTAATTTGTGTCTGTAATAATATATTTCCTCATGCATCATGGGAAGAATGTGTTTAATTGAATTATATAAGTGGAAAGGTTCTTTGATTTGTTTGATTTTTAGCCTTCTAAGCTTTTTCTGGGTTTGCTTGTGCTTGTTAGTTTTAAATATTGAATGCAGGAAACAGGCTAAAACAAGAAAAAAATGAAATAGGGAAACAGTGACGTTGGAAAAAGAATACCATTCAACCATTTATCCCAGATGATATGGCAGCACACTGAAAAGTATTTCACCAGAACACAGAAACCCCAAATCAGAAGACTGCATTCTGCCAGCAACATCAAAGAACACTCCCCCACAAAATGCTCTCCATCTACAAGAGCTTGACTGTAGACAATTCTCATCCCTACTGTCATAAAGGGTCATTAAATCACAAAGAAACTTGCCCAAGATGGTGATAGGAGCCTGTATCAGGATGTAAAAATCAATCCTTTAACTCAAATCACAACTTTCTTATTTTAATATAAATCAAAACCAGAGCATATTTTTAAATGTCCTTAGTCCTTCAAAACTAAGGACTGTGGAAGCTGAGAAAGTCCAGATAATATCTCTGATCAGGCTCCTCACCTCCAAAAGTAAGAAGGACTGCCAGTGAAATCTAACAAGTAGCACCTCTTTATGTCATAGTACCAGTGGGGTTGCCAGTAAGTTTTATTTCTCTTAGCATCTGAACACAGGGTTACAGCAAGAGGAAAGTTTAGCAGGAAAAAAAAGTATCCTTCAGTCTCCACTTCCCCTCTGAGTCCAGTATTTTTGATTTACACGTGCCTACCACGTAGTGGTACACAGCCTACTTCAGCTGGAGGTACTGGATGAGGGAACTTGAAAATTATTGCAGGAGTTTTGCAACCCCACTGGATCCAGGTGAATACTGAAAAGCATCTTAACATACACAGGGTAGAGACATCCCCTGTCTCTGTGTAGCTTAGAGTCTCACTGACACGTTGGGATTTGAAGGAACACAAGAACTACTTCCAGCCAGAAACAGTAAAGTGACCATATCTTGTTCCTTAAATGCACTGCTAACCGCCCCACCATGAACTCATCGGAACATAAGTAATGTCAGCTTCAAACGAGGAGCGCTTTCTTCCCCTTTTTTCGGGGGGGGTGGTGGGGGTTGAGGGGTCAGCATATGTGGGAGGTGGTGTATAGTGGTCATCAGAGCTCCAAAATTCCTAGCTGTGAAAAACATACCTAACCTACACTGAGGAGCTGGAAAGTCTGCCCTACTGACTTTGTACAATGCTGTTTTAGGTCACTGAAAATTCTGCCCCTCTCTGATGACTGACTCTACCACTACCAAGCACTAGAAAAGCCATTTCATATGTGCTTGCAGCAACCACTGCCAAGGCTTTTGATGCATCTTCTGCACCACTGACTTGTCTTGGTCATGTTGACCCAATGTTCTCCACCAGCGCCTCACAAAGGCTCTGCTGGTCCTTGGCTTTTGGCCTGGTTGCTGCAGGAGGCTTTTGCAACCAGCTTGGATTTGCAAGGCAAGATGGGTCAACAAGGAGCAAAGGACACTGTTCAGCAACAAGCAGTGGTTAACACACTGCCAGGAATGCACAAAGCCAGCTCACCTTTCAAGCTTTATGCTGCTCTGGACAATTCTGACAAACCCACACTACAGCTGCTGAAATATGCATCACCTTCCGAGAACACGATTAAGGAATATCACTAAAATGATTCTCAGAAATACATTCTGTCATCACTGAAATTCTGCTCATTTCCGTGGGACAACACTTTAATGTACACCTGAATTTTGGTTTCATAGAATCACAGAATGGTTTGGGTTGGAATGGACCTTAAAGATGATCTAGTTCCAACCCTACAGCCATGGGCTGGGGCACATTCCAGCAAACCAGGTTACTCAGAGCCCCATCCAACCCGGTCTTGGCTTTGCACATGCTGCAAACAGAAGACAAGGCATATGCTGTAATATGCAAAATGAAAACTGGTTTCACTCACACCTAAACTCTTGTGCCTTCCACTTTGTGATTCAGAATTGTATTTCTTCAGTCACTATCATTATGTTTGGGGTGGATGTGGTTGTTAAAGTAATATGCAATTTAAGAAATGATGCTGTAGCAAAGTAGCTTCCTACTAAAACAATTCACACTGCAGATAACAAAGATGCTCTTGCAGTCTATTTTTAGAAAAGCAGCAATACTGCTGAAACTGCCTTTAGTGGTGAATAGTTGTATCAAAAGGCACTCAGGTAGGTCGAGGGGATGGACAGCAAACATTTTTTAAAAATGGGACAGCTTAAATTCTGCAATGTGCAGAAATGCAGACATATAGTATGAGTTTTTCCACAACTCTTTTACCCTGCATTGTCCCTTGAAATAGTGTACAAGAAAATGTATCTAATTTATTGCAGTAATATGACACTTCACACTGAACAACACCTAAAACACTTTCAGGCTACAACCTGGCACTAAAATTTCCAAGACAGCAGTGTGCTCATTTCACCTATCCCACAAAATTCCTGCTTCCTGGTACTATGATTTTACATCTGGAGTCTCAATTTCTTGTGCTTCAGTGCTCACGTATCTTACAGTAACTCTGTTTTGTCCTTAATGACTTGCCAAGTCTGCATAATACTCAGCAATTAATATGAAAATATTAATTAGATGTAATATTATTAGAGATAGCCAAGAAATCGTATTTCCTCTCGCAAGTGATCTCCACTAACAGCCCAGCCTGTTCTGTACACGTCCTGAGGTACCCACAGAATCATATTCCTTCTATGCCAGTGAAATATTTCTCATTCTGACACTACAATCACTCAGCTCCAGCTCATCCTGGGGCGCACAGCAGGAGGGCTAATTCAGCATCCCTGTGTAGTGTACTTCCAAATGAATGCCACAAAGTGACAGGTTTAGCTCTTGCATCTCTAGCCAATTTCAAGTCGCTGTGATCCCCCTAAAGTGAGGAAAAGCACGTGAACCCCCAGTGTTGACTGAATTGAAAAAATTGACTTTCTCCCAAAAGCATCATGTTACTCCTATCAAAGAACATTTTGTTTTCTCTTTTTTTACATTAAAAAAAAAAATCTAGCATGATTTTCACTGACAGTGAGAAAAAGCATTTTATAATAGATTCTGTTAACTTTGGCATTTGCCAGTTAAGGTGCAACGTACAACCAGACACAAACATTTCAGATTTAGCCATTACAGCCATTTAGCAGGTTACATACTAGGAAGAAAGTCCACCAGTCTGTCTTTTAACATACCTGGGCTGCTCTCAGGGTGGGCACAGTCTCTCTGGTGATATCTGAAGTGCACTTACCGAGCTCACATGTTTATGTGGATACCTTGGCATTGTCTCAAAATGCTGCACTGACTGTTTACCCATCTTTCCCCTGTTTCTGCATCCCACTCCCATGCCAAGAGAAATTAACTGCAAAAACCATAAAAAATTTCTAACATGCTCCAGATCCAAGTCCCTGGATTGAACAATAACAGGACACCAGGGCTCAAAAAGCCATTTATTTTTTTGCCGCTTAATCCAGACAGTCCCTGGGTCCTGACTCCTCATCTGTCAAATAGGGGTAAATAATACCTTGTCAGTCTTTTCCACCTACTTACAGCTTCTCTTAAGGAGAAATCATCTCACTTGATGGATGTTCGTGGTGCATGGCAGCACAGAGCACTGATCTCAGCTGAGAACTCGCTCTATACTTCTGTAAAAATACTATAAAGTAATAGTAATGTAGAAACATATGATCTTTGTCTCTCTTGCTAGAGAGCCATTATCCAGAGTCCACCAAGCTATTACCACTAATTTTAGGTGTCAAGAAACTTGAGATCACTTAAAAGAGCTAAAAACTGAAAAAATATTCTATAACTCAATGTACAAATGGTTTTTAAAGTAAACAGAAACTGCAGTGGCTAAACAGTGGATGAAAAAAAATGGATAGAGGAGTTGTGAAGTTACTAAACTTTAAGAATACCAGCAGCTTGAGAAAGGAAATTAATGGATTTTGACATACACTCCTCCCTTTCCCCCCCACTTCCCCCCAAAAAAGAAATAAATATTTCTACTTTTAGAACCTGCTTGGATGTTGCATAATATTTTCATGGAGGCCATTTTAGGGAGAGTCCCTCACCTATAAATGAAGCAAATACACAGTGATGATCCCAGGATCCTGTCACATGAAGAGTTACAAGAATTACACAAAGATTCAGAATACAGCATATCACCTAAAAGGTATAGAATGTTTACTTATTTTAAAAGAGAGACTCCAACCATTTTCCATAGGGCTAAATAAAATAAATAAGCTGAGTTTAAAGGACATATGCTTGTTTAAACCTGGACTAACTTTTACTTCTTTGACAAAATAAATATGCTGCTTCCCTGGCTAGAAGTCGAAATTACTGACAAAAACTGGAGTGTCACATTTTCAGGGATAAGTGTAATTATTCTAACTGTTATTATTCTTCCTTGTAGCTGCTCTGTGGGCTTTGGACTGAAGGCAGAATTAATAGCAATTAGCATGTTAAATTCTTCATCACAGATTCATCTTTTCCTTCTCCAGTGAACAGAATTTATGTTTATAAGCAGGCATCCTAAGGAGGATTGGAGAGAGCACCTCCAGGATGACAGTCCCCTTTGAATCTGTCCTCCTAGACTTTGTCCATTATTCAAATGGTTTATCCAATACAAAAGATTGCAGAGTTCATAGAGATGACCAGGGAAGCAGTACCAATTTTACTGTGGCCATTCTCATTTCAAATTATGACCACCACCTTGCTTTGGTGGTCTTTCTGAAAAAACACTGATCCAGTTTTTCAGGGCCTTTTACCCATGATCAGACAAGGGAAAAACTAGGTGCTCCTGCCTGTTGCAGACATGCAAGAGCAGCAGATGTGGGCCTCTCACCTTTGTTTTGAGCCACGCAAGGCTCAATAAAGTCACACAATCAGTCTTGCTTATTCCACTCCTTTTTGGTTGTTTGGATTTTTTTTTTTTTTTAAAGATACCAACATGCTCACACAGCAACACAAGCTCATCCATTCATCTGCCATTTTTTGTCAAAAATATGAAGGTTGCTGAGAAGATATTTAAAAAGCTGCGAAGCATCAGCATTCACTTCCATAAGACTCCTCCCCTCCTCTCTATTATATGGTCATTTATTATTTCTGCAGGACCCTGGCTTCGGGCAGCAGTGGAGAATGTTTCTAGAAATCTCTAGAAATCTCTGTTAGATGCAGTTCCTCACTAAAGAGGGTGTTGTCTCTAACACCTTCATCTTGCACAATTTAGGGGGGTCATCAGTAAGGGAGCAAGAGGAGAGGAAGCCAGAAAAAAGTAACAGTTTCGTTCACAAGGCCTGGGAGAGTACTTTAACCCCACCTGAACTTCAGAGATGGAACACCTATTATTGGGACAAACTGAAAAGGTAATGAAGAGCTTTGTTCTAAAGTACGGTTTACATTTCATCCAAAAACATGGTGATTCGTAGGAAGAGTTCCTACAGTCTGACAGCAAGTCAGAATAACTGATATTTTAAGGCTTTCAACCACAATTTGGGAATTTTAGGCTCGAGTCCTTTTTGACCCTTATGCATACCGGGAATGTGGGCATTTATATAGAAATCTGCAAGCCTGTTTTGAACTATGCCTTAAGGGACAAAGCTCTGGCTCACTTCACTTGGTGCTGGTGCCACCATCCACCTGCTTCAAAACACTAATCCTCCTATCAAGAGATTCATCTGAAAGCGAGCGAGTGGTCTCAGTGACAGGCCACTTCTCCTGCCTCTCAGGCAGCCACTTATACTGCTTTGCTTTAAACTAGCTGGATGAGGGGCCTTGTGGAAAAGGAGTGAGGAAAACCACACTGTTGGAAATGCCAAGAAGGAGCAAGCACAACTCTGCTCATCAGCAAAATGTTCAGGCCCCAGCTGCCAGCAGTACGCTTGTACACCACCCAGTGATTTTTAAATGCAGAGCAAGTATCCATTCCTGGGAACAGAGGAGTTATTTTTATTCCGAAAGCAATCTCTCACTATCACCAGGGTTGGTCTTTCTGATTCGCAGAAACAATTTTAAATGTGGCTTTCTACCACTTCAGAGAGAGCAGCTCAGTGCCATAATGACACGGCAAGGGAGGCAACACCTCTCTCTGGCACAAAGCATGTTCTTGCTCTCACTTGTTTTTTTCTTTAAGCCAGTCAAAGTCTTCTTTTCAGTCTATGCTGTGGGGGGCTGAGGGGAAGATAAAAATTTGCTTAAAATGCTGTGATATTATTTTCTTCACCAGGTAGTATATGCAACTTAAGCAAACCAATTTTTTTCTTCAAATGCATATAAACTCCAGAAATATAGTTTTATTTGCTTTAAACCAATACTCCAAATTAATGTACGATTTTTCTATGTGACACAATTAACTCTCTAAAAAATCATAATAACCCATCATCTCTTTTGGGTGGTATGAAAATAAACAAATATTTGTAAAATAAATTTTCTTGTGAAGTACACTTCACAAGAATTTCCCATCAAGAAATGAATAATTATGGGTTTGGAGCTGGGTTTGAAGAGCATACAGTGAGTAAAACTTAAGACGGCATATTGAGGAGAAAACAAAATACTGAATAGTTGCTCATTAATTAAAGACTATCCGGTTTCTATGCTGAAAGGAATGGAGTATGCTGTGCAAAAAATAGTTTGTGATCAGGTAATTAAAGCCCTTCCTACTGCACACACATTAGGGGGTCTAATTAAGTTTGCAATGACATTTTCTATCCTTCAGGTTTCTAACTTCATAGCTTAATAATGTTCTTTTAACATTTCTTTTTCATTTGCAATAGCTCTCTGCAATACCCCAACAAAACAGTTATATGTTAAGATGTTACATATACATGCATATGCTTTTAATCTTTCTTAAAAGAATTTCTCAGTCTTTATACCACAGACATAAAATGAAATATGTAGCACTTTCTTGCCTACCAGGAAATTCAATACCTTATTTTTTTTCCACAGGCTCTTTGAGACCATAGAAAATGCTGGGGAATCTCCATATTCAGTTTCACTCCAGCTTTGGAGTTAACAGCTAAAGAGTTCTCAGTTACACAAGAAACAAAGTTGATGACATCTGTACCACAGAGGTACAGATAGGTAGGATTCCCATAGAAAACAGTAATTTCCCAGACTTTTACAAAATTCTCTATTGTCTGCAGAGCTCTCTGCTTTTCCTATGAGCCTGGGCAAGCTGGGTAACAACAGTAAAATCTTCAAACCCATTGTGTTTCTTTCCTTGCTCTTTTACAGAACCAATTTAAAGCAAAGATTGTAGTGTTAAGTGCAAAGTAAGCAGATGCCGGAATCTTCTACTGTGTGAAACACTACTGGCCTGGCTTTGCTTCTTTATCCTAATAAAGAGGGAAGATTTTGATACTAAGACTTGAAAAGCATGCAGTCATAACCACTTTTACCCTGAGAAAGAATCAGGTGGAACTTCCTGGGCAGAAACTGATGCACAGAAGTTCCAACTGAGCATGAGGAAGGATTTCCTTACTGTGCAGTGACCGAGCATTGGCACAGGCTGCCCAAAGAGGGTGTGGAGGCTCCCTCACTGGAGGTACTTGGGAACCATCTGGATGCAGTCCTGTGCCGTGTGCTCTGGGATGACCCTGCTTGAGCAGGGAGGCTGAGACCAGATGATCCCTGTGGTCCTTTCCAGCCTGGCCCATTCTGTGACACATGACACAGACACAAAACAGAGGTATCACTCAGTCTTGTGCGGATGAGCGCCATCTTTCAGCACCACACTGAAATCTTCCCCTCTTTCCATGAGCTCTGCTCTGCTTTTCTCCAGTAGACAACAGGCCCAGACCAGGTGCCTTTTCCTCTGCAACATCTGGGGGTGCTGAGGACACCTGGGGCCGAACTGCCAGCCACACACTCAGCCCTACGCGAGAAATACAAAGTATTTTAACAAATACCCACACCCCTTCTCCACAGCCTCCATCCCTCCCCTAGGATTAATAGAACCAACACATAGCATAAAGCAGAGGTTATGCACACATTAAAGAAAGCAATGCTTATAAATTACCTCTTCTCTGCAGTGGACAGTTACAGCCAGCACATCATCTTATCACTAAGATTCTTCTCCATGTAATTCTATTTGCTGTTCCTCACTGAATATCAACAATAACTCATTTAGCTTTAATGACATTAAAAGTAGAGACTGTCCTTGAGATACCATCTAATTTTTCTTTATGAAAGCCAACATAAATTCTACGTACGAGGTCTCTGACAGCCTGGTAATAGAGGTGTTGTTCAAGTGAGCTAAAAATACAAACCAAGGGGGAAAAAAAAAGTATCTTTCAGAGGAATCATTAGAGAAATTGATGAGGTCTGTTTGCTTTCCTTGCAATCTCTGAGGACGTATTATGTATATAAAGCATAGAGCTAACACTAAGCCTGTCACACAAAGATACTAGTTGAACAGATCTTGACCTTTCCATCTATCTATGCAATAAAGACAAAGGTTATCACAGGACTTTTGAGAGAGCTCCTTATTATAATTATCTCACTTAATATGAGAGTTAGTAAAATTGTAGCCATTTTCCCCATGCAGGGGAGAAAAAGTAAAAGTAAATAAATATGGCCCCTAAGTCTTAGATCAAAGTGCAAGTACTTAAAGGAAGCAGACCAGTGTTGCCCAGGCAACTAGTACCAGTATTTCCTAATTTCCTAACTTTCTGCTTGGCTTTGTAGCCTTGCTATTTATATTTGTACATAGTGATGTATATGAATGCAATTATTAATAGATTTATGAGTTTGTGATATGCACAGCTGAGTGTTCCCTACTGTGGTGAGTGAATTTATCACATGTCAATAACAAAATTAACAGTACAGTCATGAACTCTACATAAAATTTTAATAGAAATAGCTTTTTACAAAACTGCATATGGCATCATCAACCACCACTTTCTGGGCCCAGGCATCCAGCCAGGTTTACACCCAGTGAAGAGTGAACCCGTCTAAGCTATGGGCTGCCAGGTTCTCCAAGA
Source organism: Atrichornis clamosus (assembly GCA_013400975.1). Classification (NCBI taxonomy): domain Eukaryota; kingdom Metazoa; phylum Chordata; class Aves; order Passeriformes; family Menuridae; genus Atrichornis; species Atrichornis clamosus. The sequence continues at coordinate 1,030,796 of WBMZ01005823.1, forward strand.
AAATGCTGTGGAAAATAGGGCCAAAGACTTTACTGAAGGCAACATTCACAGCCTCAATGTGCCCATCACATCCACTCAGCATCTCACCTGATCATAGAAGGAGATCAGGTTGGTCAAGCAGGGCCTGCCTTTCACAAACCCACACTGGCTGGGCCTGATCCCCTGGCTGTCCTGCAGGTCCCACGTGATGGCCCTCAGAACACCCCACGGCCTTCCCCAGCATCGAGGTCAGGCTGACAGGCCTGTAGTTCTCCGGATCATCCTCTGACCCCTCTTGTAGATGGGTGTCACATCTGCTGACTTCCAGTCACCAGGAGCCTCCCCAGTTAGCCAGGACTGCTGGTAATGATAGAAAGTGGCTCAGTGAGCACTTCCTCCAGTGCCCTCGGGTGGATCCCATCTGGCCCCACAGACCTGTGCATGCCTAAGGGGTGTAGCAGGTCACTGATCATTTCCCCTTGAATTACAGGGGCTTCATTCTGCTCCCTAGCCCTGTCTTCCAGGTCAGTGGGCTGAAAACCTGGAGAACATCTCATCTTCCTATTAAAGACTGAGGCAAAGATGGTTTTAAGTACCTCAGACTTTTTTCCCCACCCTTTGTCACTGTGTTTCCCCCCCACATCCGGTAAAGAATGGAGATTTTCCTTAGGTCTCCTTTGACCGCCAACATATTTGTACAACCATTTTTTGTTGTTTTTTTACAGCAGTAGCCAGATGAAGTTCTATCTGGGATTTGGCCCCTCTAATTTTCTCTCTGCATAACCTCACAACATCCTTGTAGTCCTCCTGAGTTGCCTGCCCCTTCCTCCAAATGGCATAAACTCTCCTTTTTTCCCTGAGTTCCAGCCAAAGAGAGAACAAGAGCTGAAAACAGAGAAGGTGTATCGTAATAATCAAACTGTAAAGCTGCTTAATGTGATGACAACACCAGAGATATTCCCACTGCCATTTCTATAGAGGAAATGCCAGTCTACACTTGCTCTGAAGAAGGCGCCCCAGTCCTGGCCAAGGACATACCTCCAGGCTGATTAAATATGGATGGAAATTTTATGTTTGTATCTCAAGCAATCCAAACCTTCAAATGTTTCATAATAGGAAAAAAAAAAAAAAAACAAACCCCAAAACTGCTGAGTGGAGAGTTTTGTGGGAGAGAGAAAACAACAAAGTTGCACATTTCTCAGGAGTAGCTACTACCAGAAGGGAAAGTATAAAGGAGGCACACACCTCGCCGTGCTTATGATGACACTCGATAATTCAAATGATATCACTGATTTTTCTCAGCACTTTTATGTGTTTGAATTACATATGTAGCTCAGGAATATGAGGTTAACATCACAGTTTGTCCTGTGTAGCTTTAACTTAAGGTAGTAAGAGGAAGGAAACTCAGTGTTCATGGGAAAATTTTCTTACAATGCCTTCTTGTTCTGCCATCTCTAACTGCTCTCCTCAGGGAAAAAAATACATTTGTGGAATTCTTTTCTAATATATTTTGTCAAGGACATTAACTGCATTGTTATTTTTACTGTCTGTGGGAAAAAAACCAAATCATCCTATTTACATAAAATGCTGATGTGAGACAAGAGCTGGTTCCTCAAGCAAATCAAAATCTTGTAGTATGCCAGTGGTGTATTTCACTGTCGTAAATGTTATGCATGACTTTATAGTTTGCCACACACACGTCAGCCTGCAATAAGGAAAGGGCATCTCTGAAGTTACCAGTCATGACTGCTAATAGACTCTTTTTACAGAAATACCCACTGGAGTCTGAAAATGCAAATAGAGATGCTCTGCCTGAACTGCAGAACAAATGAGCCTCGGAGGCAGCCCCACTGCCCTGACCCTCCATTTGTGCCCACTGCGGGGGCTTTTTTGAAGTGTGTGTGCCCCTCCAGGCCAATGCGTCCAGATTTCCAGTGGCAGCAAGCATGCCATGAAAGGTGTGAGGTAGGAAGATGATGTGGCTCATGCTAATATTTGGGCTACAAAAATTCAGAGTGCAAGGGTGAGTGTGCTTTACAATGTCTCCAAAGTACTGCACTTAGAGTGGTTGAAGAACCTTGGGGAGCCTCATAGTCCACATCTCTCTTAAATAATAATGAAATACATTGGTTTCTTTCATCATAAAGGTCTAACCTATTTTTAAGAACACTGATGGGAGTTTCCCTTCACTCCCTTAACAAAAAGCCAAGAGAAAACAGAATTAGGCTTTGTGCAACCATCCAGACAAACTGTGATTAGACATGGAGTGGTACACAATGAGTTAAATACTCCACAAAGAAACACTGAGTTTTGTTTCTGTATTTGACTTCAGCTTTCTATAAGTCTTCCCCCGTTAAGTCTTTTTTCTGTTTGTGCTCCAGTTTCTCCAATTTTGGTTCCCGCGTCTCTGTTACTGGGTAGTGACAGTAACAATGCACTGAGCTTTTCAGTAACAACCCTTACACATCAGTTTAAAACAAAAGTATTTGTGTTGCTGCAAATAATTGGATGAAAAGCCAGTATTCCTGAAAATGTAACACAGTACTTTTGAAAAAAATGATACACTGCAAAGTGCACATCAAAGATAGAGTAGCTAATTATCTCAAATAAAAATTTGATGCACCACCAAGTTATCACTGCAAAACATGACTTTCATAAATATAATCTGGAGAAAGCTGGTAGAAAAGACTTTAGAAACAAGTTTCTAATGGTGAGTGAAAAAACTTGTGCTTTCTGACTGTTGTTCTGGCTTGCTGGCTCTTGTTCTGCCAAGAGACAGCAATTTTCTCTGAGTCTGCAAACACCAGCATTTTAATAGCCCAGATGAGTAGTAACCTTTGACAGGTTTGGGCAGATAAGGTGGAATTAATGTCAAGTTCTTTCTGAAGGGATTTATTTACCCTCTGTTTTGTCATGGATACTAAAAGGTCAGATCCAGCCCTGATCGTGAGCATCATTACGTATCTCTTACTGCTTCCACACTACTCGGATCATGAAAACTAAGAAAAAAATTACAGCTAATGTGCATGTTAATTCTGAGGGTATCTGATAGCCTCAGGAAGAGGAAACATCCCTCTTGGACACCTGGGAAGAATACATTATAGATCTATAGACTTACAGGAATCCAGGCTTAAATTCAAGCAAACTTTGTGAAGTCATGCTGCAGTAATAACTTACATAGAAGAATATTAATTTGAAACTTGGTGATTAGCCAGCAATGATGCAGGAAAGTTGAAGGTCATGATTTTGTCCAGAAAGAATAGAAAAAAAGCAACCAAACAAAAAAATGTAAAGGCTCACAAATAAAACATAAGAAAAGACAGAGAGATTTCTGTTCTACTGCTAAATCTTGCCATGTTTATTTTCTAAAGTGAGTAATAATTATTTGGAATTCTGGACTCATAATTTACTAATAGCACTGCAGGACTACATGTTGAAAACTGATCAGATATGTTCATCAATATAGTAATGAATTTAAGTGGCAGCACATAACTTCATATTCCCTCAATTAGGTAGCCCTGATATTCTGTCAGTCCAACAAATCTTTTTCTTCTCCCTTTAATTTTAAATTAGAAAAACAAAGACAAAAAGCCTCACCTGCAATGTTTGCAGCCCAAAACCATAGATCTTACTCAGCAATTATATTATCTATTAAACAAGCTAAATAAAGCTTTTTTTCTCATTCCAAAAATTAAATAGAGTAAAAATTAATACCAACATACAATAAACTTTTACGGATCTTGTCAGTATCCACGCACACAATAGGATCCTTTGGGGCAGTGTTTTCTTATCAGCCAACACCACATTGTCCAGCGTACATTGCCCTTCTTCCTCTGAGTCCCACCTCTTTGGCCAGGACGTTCAGGAATTAACTTCCCTGTCCGACTGCCCAGGAGCCACTCTGGCAGTCACACTCTCACCACCTGAGCTGGACCCGCGTTCACAGCTGCACCCCCGACATTCCTGCCCCCAGAGCTCCAGCAGCAGCTCCCGCTGCAGCTGCTCACGGAGATCCCTGTCCTGGATGTGCTCCGCAGCGAGAATCCTTGTCAGCACCCTGGTGAGGGGAATTCTGAATGTGCCTCCTCCAGGACAAATGGTTTCCAAGACGGGAACAGCTTAAAAAATTGGGCAACGCCCGGTGTTAGTTCGCAACAGTGACAAAGTCACCGGGGGTCTGAACTGATATTGGAGCGCTAAACCCCAAGCTACCACCAGTGCCTGAAGAAAGCAAATTCCAACTAACCCACAGTGTATTAGAACTTGAATAGCATTACCCACTATGTACTTCCAAAGAGGCCTTTAAAGTTTTGATCACCGTGTAGCAGGTCCAGAACTGCTTCAAACATTAGCAGAAAATTGCAGCACACAAGGACTAATGAACCCTGGAAACGACCCTTGGGATCTCAGAATGAAGCCCAAGGTCACATAAAACAGACACAAATGAAAGCCCTACTTATGGCTTTCATTTAGAGAACAGCAGTGGACCAGAATTATCATTTGTATCCTAAAGTCAAAGGAAAATGAAAAAAACTTCTCTCTAGGTATGTGGTTATGTTCTCTAGCAAAATTAGGATACACCGACTTTTAGAGAACTAAGCTTGATGAGATTGAGATTCTTTTCCCCCCTGCTTTTTATTCCTGAAATCTTGATTTCATGGTGTTTCTTACAGGAATGGCACCAAGGTACTCCCTTTGCTACTTTTCAGAGTAAGTAGTGAACTATATTTTTTGTATGCACTACATTAATGTTTAGTAGCTAAGCGGCAACAAAACCTGTGCTATAAAAGTTAATAAAAATACTACAACAAATAGTTTGTAAGGAAATTACATCTAGCAAAGCTGCAAGACTACGTAAGAGAAGCAGCAAAGCTACACTGACGAGTGTAAGAAAAAAAATAAATTAGAAATTAAAGGTAAAATAAAGAGGGAGGGGTTCTACAGAAGGAACTCTAGCAGTCTCTATAAGCAGGGAAGATGACTCATTGATCTAAATAAACACTGAAATGTGCTGATCTCCGTGTAAAACAAACACGTTCATCGGCATAACCTTCACTGTGCCCCACAATAGCAGCTATTTTAGCACTTGCAAATTTTCTAGCTTTAATTTTCATATATAGTTTAGCTTTTTACTGATTGAGCAACCACAGGAGCGCAGTGCCTTGCCTCAAAATATTCTGCTCAACCCTCTTAAAAAAAAATCATCAATATATTATAAATATGGTTTTAATAGATTTATTATTACCTTCCTGTTCTACCCGCTTTTTCACCCATATGCAAGTTGAGGGACTTTTATGCTAGCTCAAGTGTTTTAGTCAGTGTCACTGACCATCTCACACCTCAGCATGCCACAGCATGCCCAAGAAATCTGTGTCTGCAGCAGATTTTTAAAGAAAAGGTCGTGTCTACAACACTGAATTAGCCCCCAAATGCACAGTGATTAAGCAGCCTTTGCTCCTCTCTTGCTCCCCAGTGTCAGTCCTGCTAATTAGTAACCTCAAACCCCTAAGCTCCCACCCCTAACATGTTCTCTGCCTTTTCCTGGGAAGTGCAAGACAATGAATGACAGGTCATACTTGAGATAAAAACAAACAAGCAACCAAAAGAAATGCTTTTTGTTCCCTTATACACAGAAATTGCTCTGATTTAACACCCAAAAAGGAGGTGCCTCTGAAGCCCCACAAGGAAAAGGCCAAGTGACTGTTCGGGCTGCTCTGAGTGAAAAATCAACTCGCTCCAAAGTTTTGCAGTGAGCCCTGGAGTCCAAGACATTGAAGGACACAGCTGCAGCTCCCTCAGTGCAGAGGCTGACAGAAGCAACCATTTATGCCGCTTAGTGAAACGTAGATGCATTTGCTCAGACAACAAGTGACTGAGTGGGTTTAACAAGCAGGATAATAGCTCAGGGTGTCATTTTGATCTGAATACATAATTAAAGGGGATCAAGAAAAGGCTCAGGTTTAGAAGTGGCCTTGAATATCTGCAGCCTAATTAGGATTGATTTTGCCAATCACAGCTCAGAACATGACTCTTCTGTTTGCACTTGCTTCCAGTAAAACATGTCAGCTGCCTGGACATCAGCATAGCTTCTACATGCATTACCCACGTGGAAAATGGTGTGGGTTCAAACCTGGCCTATGATGCTTATATACAAATCCTATGGGCTGCTATCTTTTAGCTTTAGATTACTCACGACAAGTGCAATCAATAAGGCTTGTTAGCCTGAGGCTCAGAAGGGCTGCAGCTGTTTTTTCATCTCAGCCTGTATGTGTAATATGATAGGGCGGTGAGGGGGCACAGATGAAGCGGTTTGTTATTTATGACAATATCAATCAATGCACTCTATTGCTAAATGAATTAAGTAGCGCTGCAATAACTGGCTTTTCTGCTGCAACTTTGGTTTTTAAAAATTGCACAGAAGAGTGATATTGATCTGCCTAAGTCTATGGCCGTTTTATTTCAATTCTTCTGCAGTGGAAGAGAGTCCCTTCTACCACTGCCCCAAAATTTATGTAACCATAAAACTAGATTCATCTAAAGGCTCACAAAAGGAATTGAGCAGATTTAAGCCTTTGAAATTCAAAACTGTGATTCTGAACCTCTCAGGAAAACATCTGGTTGACCCAGGAGATTGTACTCTGACCGTTTGACACAAAGGTTCCCCACTTTCCTGCAGCCCTGTTTCTCTGGATGCCCAGACCAGCAAAAGTCTATGAAGTCAGATATATTGCTACTGCTGCTTATGTTGTAGCTCCTGAAGGTGGACCTACTAAATAGGCAGTGGTCTTCAATGCTAGCAGTGTTCTTGACGACACTGCAAATGAAAGTGGCCAGAAAAGAATATAACGTAACAAGAAACGGATACCTTGGGAATGAAACACCTGTGCTCATTTGGTGAAGGACCAAGCTCTGCATCTCACCTGAAGGAAGCCTCACCATGGAGCCATTTCTCTCCGTTTTTGCCAGTAAGAAAAGAGTAATTTCATTCTGGCTCATTCTAGGCCAGAAGATCAGAAAATAACAGGGGACCTGAATTTATCTCTGGGCCACCTTATCATAGGGAAACCACGGGAAATGAATCACTTGGCATTGATCAGCTGTGCTTTTGTCCCTGAAGGAGATCCAAGGCATACCAAGACCTAAAAGAATGACCCAAGGTAGCAAGAAGTACATGGCTGCATAGAGAGAAAAAAACCTCTGATTTGAGCAACATGAATGCTGCAATTTCAGCTTTTAATCAGCTATCGAGAACACGTAAAAAGTTCCATCTATTTGCCAAATCTGAATTACACTGAACCCATTTATACAATGATGTGCTTGAAAGCTAGCAGGTATAATTGGGCTAGGAAGGTAGTGATTAACATGTGATAAATGAACAAGTCTAATTGTGTGACTTAAGACAAACTGATAATAGACAGGCCACGGCTCACTGTCTATGACTGCTAGACATGTAGGAGTGCCTGCACTGCTCCTTCATTTGTGACATTTTGCTTATCACTGTGTCTGCTGCTGCCCAGACAAATAAATCCTCTGGGACCATTTGACGCTGTATTAAGTTTTGTGCCTGAATGCATAAGGGTCCCTAGAAGGCAGCAAGAGGATTCTAGTTACTTTGTAATTTTACAGAAAACAGCAGCAAAATTGATGTTCAACTTAATTGTTGTAGAATTGTGTGGTATTATCCAAGAATCTGTGTACCTGGACATCCATCAGTTACTCTTTAGCATGCCTCTTTCTTTTCACCTCAAAGCCAGTGGCATCTTTATTTTGGCAAGGTCTTTTTCGGGAGGGTAGAGGGCTTGGCACAAAATGTTTTCTGGCAGCTACAGAAACAAAGTCTAAAATAAAATGGCTTCATAAATAACAAGGGCTTTGGAGGCCATGAAATCAGCAAGATTATTTCCTTGAATCACAGTATTAGGATGCAGACCACCAGGGAAAGGCTTTGGTGGTCATGGAACCAAACACGAAACCTGGAGTCACCTAATTCAATCTAATTTGACCACTGAACATCCAGCAGATAAAATGCAGGGGAAAAAAGGGTGTTTTGAAGTGTGAATCAGTTTGTTTTTTATACCCACTGAGAGCATCCTCAAAGAGGAGACATAGGTGGCTTTTGTGTGAGGGTTTGTTTTGTTGTTGTTTTTTTGTTGCTTTTTTTAAACCTGGAAGAATTAACAACCACTGAAATCAATAATAAGGATTCTGTTAGTGCAGATCAGACTTTGATTTGGTGTATGCAGCTAGAGGAAATTTGCTTCCTTCCACTTCCCTTTTACAACCAACTGTATGAAGTAAAAGTCTGGACTAATTCCAAAGGACTAAACCAATTATGATAAATAGCTAAATTTGTGAATATGTAGAATCAACTGATCATCGCATAATTACTTATACTCACAAGGCTATGGTAAAAGCCTGGCAGAAGAATCATCATTATTTTCGTCACAGTAATTATAAATCATCATCATTGCATTCTTGCAGATATGGCTGGATCAATGCCACCTGAAACTCTGCCTTCCCTCTGTGTCTCAGATTTGCTTCTCCACTGTCCCATGAATTAATTTATTTTTACACACACACAACTGCTCTGCATGTTTGCCAATAACTCTCCAAACCTGCCTTAAATATCTGTGAGTCTTTAATTTCTAAGAATATTCCCTGAAGATCACCATTTCTGTTAACCTTTATAATGATGTATGCATAACCACATGCACATATTTCCCAGGCTGGAATAGCACACATATTTTACAGGGCTATAACCAAATAATGTCCACGGACATAAACCAATGTCCATAAACACTGATACCATTATAAGCCTTCAAATACTAAGGCTAAGCACTAAAAGCTGACTTCCAGCTTGGTAGAAGGAAAAGAAGAAACAAAGTTGGGTGAAGGGTAGTGTGAAGTCAAGGCCTTATTTCATGCAATGTGCTGCTGCTGCAGTTTGTTTTAAAAATCAGACTGCAGATATGCATTTGCTTCTAATGACTCTGGCCATCCACAAAATGTAGGCAAGAAGAAAGCTCCTCAAGGTGAACGAATTGGCAGAAAAACAGTTTTCAAGGGAAGAAAAAAAGAGGAGAAAAAACAATCCTCAAAGCAAATGAGAAAACTAAGTGAGTAACTTTCAAGTTCAGCAAGTATGTAATTGCAAAGCCCCTACTCTACAATATCTCATGTTCAGTACCTAATTACAGGTGTGGGATGAAATCCTGGCACCACTGGAAATTTTATTATGGAGTTATGTGGAATCAACATTTCAGATTTCCTCATTTCTAAATTGCTGTGCTTCATGGCTCATTCTGCAAATGTAAATGCATGAGTTAAGTGCCCATATGTTTGCCAGATCACAGGCTAAAATCTTCATTCGGTTGAGTAGTTACTTGTACCTGAATAACCTCACAGATTTTAGAAAGGAATGTTCAAAGTTAGTAACTATTTGCTCTAAGTACAGGTAACAGAAAGTGGTCCCACTAAAAAAGAGATATTAAGAACTTTCAAAACCTCTGTAACTGTATTTAGATCCTTTTCCACTTGATAATTTCCGCCGAGAAATTAAACATACCTCTGAATTCTATATGAAAGTACTGGCTATCTAGGTTAATCTCTGCTATCCTCTTCACTGTAATATATACTCAAGTTGGAGAAGCACCCAAAACAAAAGCAGTCTATTGTGGCCTGGTCTAATGGGATAGAAGAGCAGTTAAGGGAGATACTAAAATGAGAGAAAGATGGGAAAAAAAAAAGGAGGGCAAAGGGCAGAAGAAGGGAGAAGTTGTGAAGACGCCATTTTCATTCTTGTAGTACACAAAATTCCCCTTCTCCTACAAGGAAATTCAGCAACACATCCAGAAGCTACTAGACATGACCTCCATGGCCATCAGATGGCAAAGTTTCAGCTTCTCAAAGGGTGACTCTTTCCCCTTCTTTGTGCATATTTCCACAAGTCCCACAGGTTCTGCAGATAGTGGGATAGGAGAGCACATCTGAATGTTTTCTCCTTACTACAGTACCTAAGTCTTGAGATTTGCTGCCAACAAGAAGTTGCTACCTGTAAATGTGTCAATCATGAACTACCTGACTGTGATACAAATCACAACTACTTGAAATTTCTGAAATCATTCTACAGGGATAGCCTTGGCTTTGGCTGACTGAACTTTGTTGTGGTTTGTTGGGTGTAATTTGTTAACAGTGCTCTCTACAGAAGTCAGCTGCACACTTCAGCTGTCTGCACTGACGTAATATGAAACTCAGGAATGGACTAAGTCTGCTTAGACATTACAAAGCTGTTCTCAACACCAAAACCAAGAGTCCTTATCTTCCTTCCAGAGGAAACAAAACCAAGAAAGGCCTATACATTTCAGTGCACTAGCCTCAAATCTTCTTCAGCATAAATCATTCATGGGTTTGGTAGTGTGTCTGTGAATTTGTAACAAGAAATAAGCGGAAGTCAGAAAGTGTAAAGATATTAGACAGTGCTTATGAAGGATCACATCTTGGATGCACATAAAAGCCTGAATATATATATCTGGAACACAAATTAAAACCAAGGAAAACTACTTATTGTAAAGACACGTAATGAACACAGTGACAGATGCTTGAACAATGGTTCCATTACAAAACAACATAGAAGGCATGACGTGGAAATCTTTCCTAAATTTCTAAAGAACAGGCTTTTTCCAGAGACTGTGTAATGGGAAAAATACTGACGTGTGCCTCTTCCGTGGAGAGAAAGTCTGTTCCCTGAAGTACTTTCTGATGCAAGAAGGCAGTCTCTGTAAGGTATCCTTCAAGAGGGTGATTCTTGGTATCTGCTCTCCTAACTAAAATCCATCTGTATTAATTTACTGAGTAATAGATCACAGGAGACTTTTCAGGAGACATGGTTCAGTACTTTTCCTTTCCTTATCCTATTTAACATTTTTTAACTGAAGTCCAAATGAGAAAGCATCTGCTGAGCATATGCAACTCACAAGTATTACCATTAATGTGTAGTGCTACCATTAAGATTTTTCCACCAGGCGCACACATATTCTGACTGGCACACAAACACTCCCGGTCTGAAGGACTCGGCAAGGAGAGAGAGTAACTGTGGACCAGCTCTGTGGTGCAGCATGAGCATCCGTGCCCAGAGGACACAGAGGATGTAAAAAACACTTCAGATGTTTAGAAACTCCCACTGTGTCAACAAACTGTATAATAGAAATACAAAACCTGGATCCAGAACACAGACTGCAGTTTTCTTTTGATGCTACAATTAAACAATTAAACTCCTGCCCTGCAATCTCAAGAATCTCAGAATTTCCCCAAAGCACACAGAGAAAAGATTTGAAAGCATCAGCCAAAATTGGCTATCATTCCAGTGCCAAAAGGACATGCAGCTCTTGGATTCATGGGGATTTATGGAAGGAGATTATATAGAATTTCTAGTCATTGCCAGAATTGCTTTAGTCCTTAAAACAGTTCCCAAGTGAAAGGTGTAAAGTTCTTTTGGATCAGCTTTCTTACATTAACTAGGATAAGTTTGGACATTTTCTTGCCTTTGTATCAAGACACAGATCCTCCTGAGGCAACCATGACACGTATTTTAAACTGGTAGGTCTAATTTCCATTTGGAAGATATTGTAAATGAAATCCTTATTTTTGAGAGCTGAACTTAAACTTGAAATACTCCAAGGCAATCATGCTTTCCATATAAATTCTCCAAAGTCTAGGAAACCTCAAGAAAGCAAGGATCTTCTCCAGAGAGGATCTGTCCATTCTTATCACTGATATGGGAGTCAGAATATTTAAAATAAAAATGTGACTCAGATTTAATGCCTTCTGAGCACAACAGTTGACTAGTTTTTATTTGAGTAAAATATCATCTCTCCCTCAAGCTGCAAAAATGTATATATATGGAATCTTTTCTGGTGTTTCCAGACTTGGATTTGTACCCTCAACTCAGTATAAGAATATTATTCCCTGAAGAATGAAAGTTCTTCAAGTCCTGCTATGTCAGGATTTACACTCTATTTTGGTTTGGTAACGCTTTGTTTTCATGTGTGATTACTAACTCCACAAATATGGACTAACTCCTGTAGAACAGTGTAGGCAGCTCCCCAAAAGCGTCATCAGACACACATCAGAAAGTTTCAGTTAAATTTCAAAGGAACATGGAAAGGGTTATTTATTCTGCAGATAAATTTTGTTCTTACTTATTTGCACCTCAAGGGATCTTCTAAGGACTTCTATCCTTCTCCATTCCCTGAGAAGCAGCTTTGAGAATCAACAGTACAACTGGTATAATGATTTTCGAGATTAATGGTTATATAAGTATTTTTAAAGTTCTCGTGCACTAAAATTTGGAAGACACTGGAAGAATATAAACTATGCACTACACATTTGGAAAGGCAATATATTAAAAGAGGTCATTCATAATAAGAAAAATAACTGTATTCATTATTAAAATATCGGTAATCTCACTAATTATTATTTCTTTTTTAACTAGGCAGAAGATCTAATAAAATGTATTAAATATTTATATTTTGTCTATATTAAGCATTAGAGAAACACACTTTCCAGACTTGAAAAATCCCAGTACAGGAATGGGCAGTTAAAAAAAAATAAATCTCATAAAACTTGTTTCTTAATGACAATGAAAACAAATAAAGTCCTTTATGCAAGGTAGAAAGTGCCCTCTTCAGCCTCTGAAAAAATAAATCCCTATTATGCTGAAATGACTAGAGGATTAGGAGAAAGGAAGTCTACGTTGATTCCAACACTGTAAAGGTGATGTCACTACAGAATTTCTGGGTTGACAAAAAAGCGAGAAAAGATTACTTATTAGATGATTGTAATTGTGTGAGTACACTTTTTTGGGTTTTTTAATATATAACAAGTTCACCTCAGTTACACATCAGTTAAGAAGAAACGGTATAAAAGGAACTGGCATCTGTGTTCATTCAAGGAAGAACTGTGGGGTAGACTTTTAGCCAGCACATTTCTTTATCCTTATGGTTCTGGGATCCCTGAGGGAGAAGGGCCCCAGGGACAGCAAAGGGCTCCCCATCAGACCAAAAAGGAGCAATGCAGCAGAACACCCACATAACCAAAGACACCTGCAGAACATGGGACCTTAGGCTATTTAGGACAAATAGCCTAAGAGAATTAAAGTTTTAATAAATCAGGGTCCTCCCTGTAAATCATCCAGACCGATCTGTTTTTCCATTGTCCCATTCCTGTATTGCCAGCATGCAAAGATCCAATCCTAATTGGATCTGAAGAACTGAAGAAAAATTTCTGTGAAAACAACAGTTTTTCAAGAAAATACCTCAGAAATAGTTTGTAGGGGCCTCTCTGCAGCTGATAGGTGTCTAATAGTAGGAACAACCGAGTATATTAATCCAAAGTAGAATACAAACGTGCTAATCAAGGAGAAAAGAAGAGGATGAGCAGAACTAAGAGATCCTTGGTTTCTGCTGGTGCTGACTGAAGATGTAATCAAACAGGTCTTTATTTCCATCTTAGATATTGAAGCTCTGGTCATCGATTACAGCTTTCTGCCTCTCTGTCTCTCTCTCCTCATCTCCATTTCAAGTATCATGGTAAGTCTCTCCTTTCTCCTCCTTCCAAGGTGCTCACCAGTTTACAGGTATGTCTCATCACTAAACCTGGTGTCTGTACAACATCACAGCCCTTTGCCACTCAGAGGCGTTGCAAATGATTTGTTCATTGCTTGCCTCTCCTTCTCAACAGACCATTTTCACTGGCCACAAGCAACAGGTTTCTAATTTCTCTGCTCATGAGCTTCTCACTACAGGATTAATCCAGCATTTAGAAAGGGCTTAGAGCAAAATCAGTACAATCTTATAAGTTCCTGAAGACCTGAACACTCCAACTCAAAACAGTTTATTTATTTGGATTAATCTAATCTAGTAGTGAATTAGTAGAAGTGAAGTGACACACTTTTTAGCAGCAGGAAAATCTGTCTTATTTTACACTACAGTACTCGTGTTAGACAGTAAGAGTATTATTAGTTTTTTCCCCACAAAAAAATTGTTTCTTCAGACAACTAGAACCACTCAGTTGTTCCAAAATGTACAAAACAAAAGCAAGGAAACTCACTGAGCTCTGAAAGCATATGGATTAAATAAGTATTTGTTCCATATTTATTCAGAATTTGTAAAGGCACCTATTTATGACTTCACATATCATAGAACACAATTTGCAAACAAGAATAATGAAACTTGGCCTACTGGCTAAAATCCACCGTGTGAAAGGAAATGCCCACTAGTTTCCACATTTGTCATCTTAATGTGCCACCACTGTTTTCTGTCTTAGTAGATGCCTGGAAGGGAAAGCAACAGCTTTCTGGCTGTGGCAGACCAAACTGCTGGAGATGGTTGGACACACGTATGCTTTAGGGAAAGGTGTCACCAACCGGACCCATGCCAGCCACTCTTCACACAGTGTAGTTCCTAGCGTGAAGCAGTGGAGAGACAAGATCGTACAGAAGATCTAGGACGTAGGAATGAGACATCAAAGAACATTTCTCAGCTTTCCCGTGCTAAATGGTTATAGAAAAGATGCATTTCAGGCAGTTTGCAAAGTCATAAGACTGGGAGAGCCGTAACAACAGCACAAACTGTCAATAACCACATTTCTTGCACTTTTTTCTAGCTCAGAGTGAACTGCTGCCAAACACCAAGCATAAAGAATTATTGAAGACATTGCTGATGGATATGACATTAATATCAGCATTAAATTCTCTAGACTCCACCTTAATATTACTTTACAGTTAACCAACTATAAAAGCACATTGTAAGGTCATGGAATTCATACAAAATTCAGTTAGCTTAAGGCTAACTCCAGTATCCCAACAGTAAGGGGTAATTTGAAATCTAAGTATATCAATTTTATTCAAGCACAAATCCATCCAGAGCGCACTTAACAAAAACAGATATACTGACACTTTGAATTATCTTCCCAACGGAATAATTGCCCTGGTTACATCAAGACAGACAGATGTCCTGAGAATATACTCAGGAGGCCACATTTGCAGCCAGCTCAGTAAGCAAAACCAGACTTAGAAGCAAGTTAGTAACTTCCAAACAGCATCTCAAAATCAGGCAGTCTTAAATCAGAACAGTCCTAAACACAACCACAGAATAATGGCTGCCTCTTCAAAACCTGTAATAACATAGCAGTGAAAACTTCTGGAAAACCTTGCTTCCCTGCAGCAAGACTGAATTGCTTCCTTAATTCCTGCTTGGAAGTAACAATTGGCTTTTTCATTCTACTTTTTTTTTTTTCTTAGAGCAAAGGTGTTGGAAAAGGAAATAATCCATAGATCCTTACCATTTAACATCTGTTTGGCTGGCAATAATTACTGTGCATAAAGGAGATGAAATATATCTTAATGCTAGTATAGCAGGAAGCATTATAACAAGACAAGCAGAAACTCATTCTCTAGCCCAAGCAAACAACGTAGAACTTCTCATTGCTCCATGCAGAATTTTGCTCTGGTGTTGCTTGGAGGGTGTTAAGACTAGGAGCTAAAAGATGCTTTAGAATAAATTAGCACAATTATAAATCTGACAAGAAGATTAATATTCTAACTATGTTCACAATAATTAACTCACCAAAACAGTTCCAGAGTCATTATCCAGCCAGGGTGGAAAGGGAAAGTTTACAGCACCCCTGTAGATTTATAAGCCAATTAAGAGTGACCCTCCTCTAGATTTCATTAGAAAAGCCTCTGGTTCAGCAGAAGCTCACACATGCAAGTAAGAAGTTTCCTGATGAAAGGGAATGCAGGGGATCTTTATCACTTCTGTTAAACACTTTTCCTGCTCCCCTGAGAATTACACATTCCTAATGCACCCTCAGCCTCCTGTCAGCTCTCCAGCCCTTGCGCAGCATCCCCGCACCTGCAAGAAGCACGACCGCCACTGGGACACTTCTCTGCTCTATTCCTTGCATGACCAGGGTGTCATGGTCCAACACCAGAGGAGCACTTCCCATCTTGTGATCCAGCTTTGGGGTTAGGGCTCACAGTCCCCCCCCTCACCTGGAGCCACCTTCCACGTGCAGTGGATGGGGCTGTGTCAGAAGTGCCACCAACCAACAGCCAGCTGTGAACAGCTGGCTACCACCAACCAACACACTCCTGCTCCGTGTGTACTGGTGTGTGCATGGCATTGCACAGAGTATGAACCATCTCCTTGCTATCTATGCCATTTTCCCTCTTTTGCCTTTCTGCACAGATTCATTGTTCTAATATAAAAGCCTTCTCTGCCACTGTGAGAGCAGTCTCCCTTTATCTCCAATTCTACAACTTCCCCTCTCCTTTCAAAACTCTGTATAAAGAACATCTCTTTTCTCCTTTTGTTGCATACATCTCTGCCTGTTTCATCCCCTTTCCTTTGTGCCTTCCTGCATAATTGCGTTGTTCAGCTTTGCAAAGTATTTTTCGATATAGATAGCATAAAAATTGCTATCTAAAATGAAATAGCATTGTATCACAGCCCACACTTTTTTCCCAGTAAAATACACGATTTGGACTGACTCAAGCTGTGATGTGTATGCAGGTAAAGCAAATTCTGAATTATTCAACACTTAAAAACACTGAAAAATCATTTACTTGTTACAAGCAATAAGATTTATGTTTTATGTTTCCCAATCAATAGCTAGTGTGTCCACACATAGCTGATTTATCCATATTGAAAATATAATTATAAGTCTAGTTTGCTCTGAACCACAGAGTTCTTTTGTAACAAGATTATTTAAATACAAATGGGGTAGGAAAATTGGTTTTAAATGGCTAATCTGTCTTGTCTTCAACTCCAGCTGCAGAATTTACTAACATCATAAACACAGGCTGAGTGAAAACTTAAGAGGTTTTCTGATTCTCCTCGCGATCTGTCTGTGCAGTGCTCATTAACAGGGAAGTTGATGGGAGCTGTATGCAAGCTGGGAGAGGAGGATAATAAGCCTTGTAATCTCTATAAAGAGAAAGGGATTTTTACTGGTAATATGTCATATATGCTGGTGTGCAAACGTCTGTTTTACTGGCAGCCCAATAAAGGATTTATGCACCCAGGCCTCTGAGGCACTGCACTGGCTGGACAAAACCTATACCCACATGGCTGGGAACAACTCCTCAGAGGCACCACTTGCAATATGGAGCAGGAGACATTTGTGATATCATTAACAATTTCATCTGGGCGGATTTACTTGGGATTATTAAAGGCGCTAATGCCTTCCTGCTATTCCCACCAAACGGCCCATGACATGCAGCGGGGAAAAGCAGGGCCAGTGCATCCTCCTCCAAGAGAACACTGCAGTACTGCCAACCGGGAATACACCATGACTTCCTCTCTGGGTCACGCAAATGGGCTGGGAGAAAATGCAGATCAAATCTGACTTGTGTTGAGTAGAGATTAAGCACTGATTACCTGACATCTTGCCCTGACATAGGAAACTAACACCTTAAATCCTGCTTTGAGAGACCACTCTGCCCACCCTGAAAAAAAGAATGGGTTCACATGCTGGGTTTAGCTGTTAATTTTCTTCATACCAGTGGTGTGGGGCTCTCTTTTGGGTTTGTGCTGGAAACAGTCTTAATAATTTGGGAATGTTTTCATTCTTGCTGAGCAAAAAGCACCACTGAACCAAAGCCAACACAGATACAGATTCCTAAGCCTGAAACTACCAAACCTGTGACAGATTGGTACAGTGTTCGCTGCCACAGATTGTGACACTGGAGGCTACCCTGGGGTGCTGCTTTCCCAGCCCTGTGAAATGGTCCATTCCACTGCCTTCCCTTCAGTCAAGGGCAAGGGCTCTTTCCTAGGGGTGTGCAACGCAGAACTTCCCTTACAGCTATTCAAGGCCAGATGTTTAGGACAAGCACCATGTTGTGCTTGTCCTCATTTCATCCGAGGGTCTGAAAAGACCTTCAACATTCAGCTGGGCAGCACACTTCTATGCTTCTTCTTAGTCAGAAAAAAAACCTAAGGAAAGGGTAAAACTGCCAATAAAACAGAAACGCTGCAAAATTTGAAATTATAATTCTATACATGCTTCTGAAAGCCTCTTTGGCTTTCCTCATTGTGCTCTGAATGGCTCTCCAGATCTAATTTAATTCAGTGAAGCAAATCCAAAAGTGCTAGGGAAAAAAAAAAATCAACTTTCTTTAGTTAAAATAAAAATTGTACAGAAGAAATTCTTGATCTTCATTAATTCCATGGACAGACATACAAGCTCCTAAGTGTTAATGAGACTTGCCAGTTTAGGTGAAGTGTCTAATGAAATGCCAAATGAGCCCACTTTGTATTTTCATTATCAGATATTTCCACCAGGAAAGTTTGGCGGTGCATCCTAACAAACCCTTCAAGCCCTCTGGGAACATGGAGCAAATTAATTGTTCTTCTGGACTGGCTCACTTGGTCAGTGTGACTCCTAGAAAGTAATGTGAGGGGAAAATTATCCCAAACCCTTCTCAGAGTTACCTTTTCTACATACAAATTCTACTTCATTTTTCCTCAATTATATAAAAAAATTATCCTCTGTAGCCTATGGTGGTTTACATTAGAAACAAAATTAATAAAAAAATCTCTCTCCAGAAAGCAAGCTTCCAGATCTGCTGAAGCTTTGGGATTTGTGTCAGGATCTGTCCTGAATTGACTTCATGCCTGATCACTCTAGTAAAACAAGAGAGTTCAGGTTGTTCATAAATCCTAATTCACTGTTAAATGCCTACTAGGCTTGTTCTTGTTCTCATGTGCAATATTAGGTGCCAGATAAGAAACTCATAAATTGGATCCTTAGGGCATGAAGACTTGCTATGGTAAATTCTATGTGTTGCCTTTTCAAGTTTCCCTTTAAAAAGAAAAATTTACAAAAGAAAATAAAAGTTCAAGTGTTTCCAAAAAGCAAAGGATTGAAAAGTTTGACATGTAATAAAAAATTAATTTCTCTTAATATAAAATTTTAACAAGCCACATAATATTTTCAGGCAAAGAAGCATGTAACTGACATTATATCTGTAAAAATATCTCAGTATGGATTTCAGATTCCTAAGGGTGGAAGTCAAGAGACAGATTAAACGATCACTATATTCAGTCCAAAATGAAATTCCACTGCTTTTAAATATGTATATATATAAAAATATTTAAGTATTGGAGCAAGACAGCTTAACATAACATCTTAAGTGACAGGTGAAGCACTTGACAACTTTGTGACCATCTTAGGACCAAAACTGTCTTTCTAAAGGAAGAACGATTTCATCAGCTTTCCCTAAATCAAACCACGATTAAACAAAGACAGTGATGATACAATGGATTTTAGACCCACAGAAATTCACCTCCCTGTTCATGCATCCCCACTGCCCACAACACACTCGGGGAAAAATCAAGCAGCCCTTTTCCCCTCTTCCTGCTGCACCACAGCTCTCATCATTCACTGTCACTGTATTCTGGGAGCAAAATCTGCTTTTGTGACACAGCATTTAAATGAAGTGTTAACCAAGGAAAAAATGTAAGTCTGCCTGGTTACCCTTAACATGCTCCCCTTTATTTTAATGAAGAATCTGTTTCTTTTAACACCACGTATTTTCATGGTACCAGGGCTGTTGATCCACAGAACTACAGAACATTGCACAGAGAGAATGCTGCCACTGCTTTCCAATTCACTAAAAATTGACATTTTCTGTATGAAAGGAAGACTTGTAAACTTTACCATCCACACCTGTGATGGCACTGCTGCCCCATGCACTCCCACCAACAGCACCCGGCATGGCCACACACTGAACTTGCAACACAGCAATGGTCAAGTCTGCATTAAAGCACTAGGAGAAGCCTTGAGCACTTTCAGTGTATCTCCTAAATCATCTCACAACTCATGCTGCAGCTCCAGCCTTCTCCAGCTGAGGACCAATTTACCACCCATCTCCCTCAGCGTGAGCTCTGCTGTTCTGGCCGAACACATTTAAGACATAGAATTAATTTTCATCTTTCCTGGAGAAAGCACGTAGGTGATTAGCCCCATTTACCCTGGCGTGCCTGAATCAAAGCCAACCAGGCACAGAAGCACACAGGTCATTCTGACTGCCCTGATCATCCTCACAGTCTGAAAAACCATGTAGTCCTGAGGGTCTAAACCTGTATTACACAGACAGTCGGTGACATAACCCATTTAGATCAAAACACCCGTGGAGTCACTCAGGTCTGCTCCCTCACCACTGCAGCACTCCTCTGACGTGACACCCGAGGCTGTTTCTCCAAATGCCAAAATGAGCCGGAACCAGCGAGATCTGGGGCCAAAGGCAGCCCCAGTTCAGACCTACCCAGACGGTGTCGTCCTGTCTGTACTGCCTCCAGTTGCGGCCGGTGTCGCTGAACATGAGCGCGTAGCTGGTCACCCAGTCCGAGCTCCCGTACCTGCCCTGCGTGGCCACCGCCACAACCTCCACTCTGTCTCCCAGGTCCACCTGGAGCCACTGCTGCTCGTTGGACTCCAGCGGGGACCAGCCACCAGCTCCTGAAAGACGGGACAAAGACAATTTAGGTGACAATGACAGCACGAAGAATTATACTTGATAAAGAACGACGTAAATATTTCAGGTCATCACAGAGGGTTTTACTTGAGCACGTGGCTGTTTTTTCATATTCTAGTATCAGGCAATATGCTACATGAGGTGTGCTCCCTTCAGGTTTTCTCCTTTAACCTAAAGTTCATGAGGAACTTCAAATTTCTAAGAAATTTTAAGGAAATTCTTTTTCAGCTGTGCCAATGTCAATAAGGTTGGCACATCTTCCATCATAAACAAACCAAACAAACAAAAAAATCATATCTGTTCCCTCCTTGCAATTCTAGGAATGTGGACTTGTAACTTCCAGTTTGCTTGCATATTTTCTTTTTTGCTATGTTTTGCAAGAAACACAAAAATATTAGTTATCTCTATTTGAGCCCTATTAAATATTTGAAAGAATGGTTTAATTACAGCCTGTAAATGCATTTCAGACAGTTTGTTCTAAAGCTAGAAACCATCAGATTGAAGAACTAAAAGGACTGCCTTCACATTGGAAAGTAGCCTCTCTCTTGAGCTTGTAATTCATGTTTGTCCTTTAAAAGAAAACATAGGCACTATCCCTTGAATTCCTTTAGAGGTTAAACAGGCCTGTGGTAACACCAAGCCAATGAAACAGAATAGCAAGCACTGTTCACATTTTACCACTTTGCTCACTACAATAAATGAGAGATTATGGTTGAAAAGCAAATCATTTCAGACTGGAATATATTATGTTCTCCTGCTTTTTTTACACCCTTAAATTATAAACTATGTTTATTTTCCTTTAACTTGTTTCTACTTGCACACATTTATTCTCCACATACACCCAGTGTTCAATTCAGCCTCACCCACAAGCAAGAGGTGCAGCTATGAAGAACACAGAAGTCATCAGCCAAGTAGCCACAGCAGCCAATTTTGAGGCTGCCACTGCTGCTGCAACCCATCATCTTTTTGTTTTATCATCATTAACAAAGTTTTAGAAAGTACTTCTCTGTGACTACAGAGCACAACCACACTGGGAATAATAAGGGGGAAGTACAGCATTGTAAGTAAAGCATTAACAATTCTTCATGCAAACTACAAGAATGATTCCAAATAAGCATTTCCAAACAAAATGCACCACTAAACTCTGGTTATTTAGAGCTGAATTTATCTTACTATTTTAGTCTTATTAACTGATCTATCTCAAAGTTGCTCCATGAAAAGTTCATTGAAGTGAATAGAGTTGAAAGACTTATAAATGTGGTTTATATCAAAGAATTCAATTTCAATAACACTGCACTTTAAAATATGTCTTGGTTTTCCTGGATTGCATTGTACTTTCCAACTCACAACTGAAATCCCTTTGTCTAAGACTAGGTGTTAGAACTTTCATTATTTACAATTCATTAATGTAGGATTTATCCAAACTCCTGAAAGAGAACCATATCTACTCCATAGCTGGAATGTAGTATTGTCCCTGCTCCCCTGGATGACTCAGCCTTCATTCCTCTACAAGAACTCTCCAGGGAAAATAATTTGCAACCAAACCAATGCATACTGCTTGTGAGTGCCATGATTTATCTCACCCTTTTCAATCACAATAGAAGTCTTCATCATCACTGTGATTATTTTACCTGCCTTAAATAGAATACTCTCCCCTACGAGCATGCCTTGAAGGACCTAGTGAGAATATTAGGAATTTCATCACTGAATTCTTCTCTGACTACTTCGTAGCTCTTTGAACTCCATACCTATATATAGCTTATACAAGACTATAATACTTCCTCTTAAAAGTCCTACCACCACCCTTTATTTTGTTATTTTAAGTGCCAAATAAAACGTATTTTGTCTGCCTTTAAGGTACAAGCTATATAACTGCATTCAGAGACAACTAACTACAGATCTCTCCTACATGCAATTGTGACTAGTGTACATGGGAGCCAAGGGCAAACTTCCTTTGGATTGTAATATTCAATATTCAAAATAGATGCTGAACACATAAGTTACTGATTTTTTTTTTTTTTTTATTTCAGTTTTATTGCAGGAACTGACATGATACAAAAATCCAGCTCAGAAATTCTGGCAAAGTTGTGCCATTCATGACTCAAAAGAGCCTATTCTAGATGTTTTCAGCACATATTAAAAGAAAGCTGGCACTTTCATCTTTCCCGCATTCAACATAGACAGTGACAACTAGATGGGGGAAAATAACTTAAAAATATTTGAGTTTTCCATTAAAAAAAAAGCCACAAAAACTTTGTTTTCTATGTTCTAGTTTATACATAAGTTCTTAAGCCAAGTCTATTAGCAGAGGTGCTTTCCAGTAGTATGTCAAACATCATCACTAAATGTCTACTTTATGCTCTCTCCCTTCTGCTGTTAGAAGTGGCAGGAATGTGATGTGCTTTCCACTAAAGCGTTTGGCTTTACTGTGCACTGCTATTTTCCAGCTTGAGCACAGCACCACAGGCCTGTAATTTCGAAGTCAAACAAACAATACACACTGAATGGAAATTCGAGAGATCTGCGGTGAGCCGGAGCCTTAAAATCACAGATTATAGGGTGTCTCTGAACTGCACCTCTCTTTACACGAGCATATTTGTCTGCTGGGAATGTCACTCTTTAGCTGCAAGCACTGCACTGACGCCTGCTCGTAGCATCACCTCTGCAGAGCTGGTCCTGCAAGAAAGGTGTCAGTTACAGGCCATGTGTTTATGGAGCAGCAGCTGCTTCCTATATCTTTTCCTGTGGAGAAAAAAAGCCCACTCTTCTTCCCTCTCCCAAACTTTCCACTGTTACCATTTCCACAGGTGGACAGTAATCCTACTGGTAGTAAGAACGGCAGCTAAAATTCCTGCAATAGCAAAGCTGCATTGGCTGCATGACCGAGGGCAGAACTGAAGCTTTTCCCACTGGGCCTCTCACTGCTGCTAATAAAGCAAACATGTAGCTTCTGCTTGCTTTTGTGGTTATCCCAAATCCTCACCAAATACTGCTGTGAGTGCCAAAAATCAATGAATGTTCTTTTTCCTCCATATTTACTCTGTTACACAGAGCAGGTGGCACAAGGGATACTGGCATTTTTTCCAGCTCAATCTGTGTCTGTGCACTTCTTTTACGCACATCATTCCTTAGAGTGTGTCAACACCCCATCCCACACCTTTTTAGTAAGTAGCAAAAAAGCACATCCAAAGCAGAGCAACTGTTTTAGAGCCAATTGCTCCGTTGCCCACCAGTGATGCTGATCCCTGTGGATTGTTTGCCAGCACAGGCCCAAGACAAAGGACAAGAAGACTCTAACAGGCAACAACACGGACTACTGCAGACACAATTTATAGGACATCAATTCCTTTGAACAGACACAAGCATAATCCAACATCTTTTTCCTGCAATTGGGCACAAAGAAATTGAAGAGGACCATACAACTTCTATTAAGTGTGGCATAAACAGAAACCAGACCAAAAAATTGGCTTTGATTATGCCCATTAGATCTGCACATCTGTTTTAGGTAATCTGGAAAGTACTAATGTGTTAAGATGTCATATTGCTTCTGACATGAACACAAGAAAGGGTGTTCAGTATCTCCCCATTCTGCCCACCAGATTCCCACTGACATAGATAGGATTCTGCACATTGTGCTACTCCATCATTTCTCACAGCTCACACATTTCACATTTTCTGTGGATCATTTCAAAGGAGACATTCAACTTGGTAAGGAGAAAAAAAACGCCCCAGTGGAAAAACAGTACCACAGGAATCTGATATATTGCTCATATTCTCCATGGCAACAAATCATAATGTTAGAAATGTGAGGAGAACAAAGATCTGATGGTTTCTCAGTTGGAGACCCATATGATTCCAAGAAATATGATCAAATACTTTTGTTTCTTTTTCAGACTGTTTATATATTTTGCTATAGTTGTTTCAAAAATTGCATTTAAGCCCAGTGTTCCACAGTCAATGCTTTTTTTATGTTCCCCAGAGCTGCTCTGGACGCCCATACTTATTCGTAGTTCATTAATACAAAGCAAAGGGAATTATTATTTCCACCCTACAGTGCCTTACAAACAGCTCAAACGGCTTTATACTGCACTAAAAACTCCTGGACTTCCTGCTGCAACTAAGTGCTTCCCTGCTGCAGAATTTTATTTAAATGCCCAGATCAAACACTTCCTGGCCATAAAACAAATACTTTTTGACATTATATATGTTTTATATTCTCATACATAATTGCCTATACTGACTACTTAGGCTGAGAGCTAATAAGAGCTGAAAAATCTTAGGTGATATAATCATATTGTAGCAATTTTATTATTTTTCCTTATTTTTTTACTGTACACAAAACAGCTGATAAATCCCTCTCATGGGTAAATAACATATTTCATAACTCAGAATAATATTTATCAGAATTATACCAGCTCTTTAGCATTACCAGTACAGATTTATCAGCATTTTAATTGAGTGCTTTCAGCTGTTCACATAAAGCTTTACTCGTGGGTAGTTTGTGTGTTTGTTTTTCTTAATGGCACATTCCACTACTGCAGGCCTTTTTTTAAATAACAGCCTTTTAGTTATTGTTATCTATTACTGAACCAACTTGATGAATTAGAACTTTCTCTTGATAAAGGTCTGGGTTGTGCTTTAAAATTCATCTTCACTTGTTGCATTCATATTTACATTAACAAATATATTGATCTGGCTTTCCACCTGGAGGCTCTGTTCCTTGCAGCACTGTCTTATCAATTACAAGCAAAGCTAAGCTCATCAAAACATTCAACATTATCAGGGAGTTGTAGCCCAGTCCTTGTTAGGAAATATCACTTCTTGTAAAGATATCTATTCTCTGCATTTAAGTGGCAGTCTAAGAAAGTTTCTGCAGCCACCATCTACCACTGCTTGCTCCTCCACCCCAAGGCGAGGTACTGCGCTGGTTCTAGCAGGAGTACACTCAGTTTTCTTCACAGTGGCTGGTATGGGGCTGTGTTTTGGAATTGTGCTGGAAACAGTGCTGATAAAAGAGATGCTTCTGTTGTTGCTGAGAACTGCTTACACACAGGCCAAGGCCTTTTCTGCTCCTTACACCACCAGTGAGGAGGCTGGGGGGCAGCAAAAGTTGAGAGTGGGCACAGCCAGGACAGTTGACCACAACTGACCACAGGGATAGCCCATCCCATAAGGCATCATGCTCAGCATATGAAGCTGGGGAATGAAGAAGGAGGACGTGGGGGATGTTCAGAGTGATGGCTTCCTGAGCGACCATACGAGTGATGGAGCTCTGCTACCCTGGGGGTGGCTGAACACCTGCCTGCCACAGGAAGGGGTGAATGAATTCCTTGTTATGCTTTGTTTGCACACACGGCTTTTGCTTTACCTATTAAACTGTCTTTATCTCAATCCACGAGTTTTCTCACTTTTACTCTCCTGATTCCCTTCCCCATCCCACCAAGGGGGAGTGAGCGAGTGGCTGTGTGGGGGTGAGTTGCTGGGGTTTGTTCATGGCATGTGCCCAGCGTGAGTCCCTAAGGGTTCCAGATAATTACAGACTTGATTGGAATGTGCTAGATTGACTTTACAGCTGTTACTGCTGTTTAGCTATTAATCAGCAGGCTTCTGTGTTTGCCATGGGGCTTGCTTCCCTTACAGTTTATTAGAGTATAGTGCTCATTAGTAGGTTTTTGCTTTTGCTGCTTGTTGTACTGCTTATCATCCGACGCTGCTGGGCCTAGGAACATTTTGATAACAGCAATGGCCATGCTCCTGGGCTGGCAAATGGCCAGGGCGTCTCTGCTGCTCCTGTGCTGCTGCACTGGACAGGCTGGAAGTCCAGTGTGAACTTGAGTCAAAGGGGCTGTGACCATGAGTCCATGTGGCAGAAGGACACCCCGAAGTGTCCGTGGCTGTGAACGAGCCCACGCCAGAGCACGTACATCCCAAAGTGCTCCTGGCCGTGGTTACATCTGTGCCACAGCGGGCACCCCTGCAGGGACTGCGACCCAAGGGTAACTCCACGCTGGAGAAGGTGCACCCTGCAGCACCTCTGGCTGTGCATGAGGTCACACTGGAGTATGTCAAAGCATGTGCCAGAGCAGGGACTGAAGCCATGGGAAAGGCAGGAGCAGCTGTGTGGAGCTTCATTGTTGTTGGGGGTTAAATCACAACAAGTACCTGTAAGAACTCTGCTGGCACTACAGCTGCACATTCCTACGGAAGTCCATGCAGCAAAATAATTAAGCAAGATAGAATTTAGCTTTTAGGTCCCTATGTTGGCCTCAGCTCATCAGTTATCATCTAAGTGTTCAAGACATGAAACAAAAGTTGTTTCAACAAGTCCTTTACTTAGGGCTCAGTTTCAATTCTCTGTCTCCTGTTCCCATTATTAGTGGTAAAGGATAGCATGGACCTTACCAATGTGATATTGGATCGCTGAAAAACTACAATACCTTACCCCTCACTACATGACAAAACTGATGTAGGACAGTTAAGTAAGACCTATTTCAATTTCTGACCTTAAATTGAACCGATGTCAACTTCAGATATTGTTAATATCTCTTTAAAATATAGTACAGTCAGAGCTTGACTTGTAATAATATTGATTTTGTACCTCTTCCTCTTTTCTGCAGATCAAATTAGCATTAGAGCCATCTGCACAATCACATAAGCATATCTATTCACTGTCCCAGGCAGCAGCTGGGGACAAAGGCAGGGCAAACTCAAACACCATGCTCAGCGTTTACAACTTCTTTTGCTGAGCAGCTACCATAATGATCTTTTACTTGCTGAGGAACTCTGGTTCAAGAGTTTAAATATGATATAGTAAAACTCCCGTCTTCTTTAATGACCTAGCAACTCCTTATCACAATGCCAAGCATATGAGAGTCCTTTACTGTCTTTCCACAGATTTATCAAATGGTGTTTGATTAAAACATACATTTCAGAGATGTTTAAGAACGAAAATTCTGATTTGTTTTCAATTAAAACCTTTTTTCTACTAGTGTGCCTTCTAGCACTTCCTAAAATGAAAATCATATGTAACATGGTAATACACGGCTTTCCACTTTTAGAGGCTCTACTTTGGAAACAAGACAGGAGTCAACAACCTAATGATGCCCTAAATACTGCCAACTTCTCTTTTCTGGTACCAAGTTTTATACTAATAGTTCCACCTTGTGTGTGAACTCATTATCTGGGCCTCAAACATTGTTCATTGCAAATATCTGCAAAATTCTTTTTCACGTTCACTCTTTCTGCAGACTTGTGTAACCACTGAATTCCACTGGAGCTTTATATGCAGTTGCCACTATCTTTAGTACCTACGTTTTAGAATAGGGTCTCAAGCCTAATGACCTTTAAACTCTTAAAATTATGGGAACTCATAAGAAGTAAAAAGACTATCTGAACTTTCTTTACAATGTCTCCACAAGAGAAGTGGAGAGCTTCAAATTTAATGGAAGCTTTCCATAATAAAGGAAGAAATTACTCGTACATAGCACACTCTCAGGAGCACAAAATAATGGCACTGCATACAAACAGCATAAAAAAGGTATTCTTTATAAACGTGAATAAAACGAATAGTTTAGGCATTTCATACTGCAACCTTACCATCTCGCCTGTTGAGTTTTGCAAAGCTGGGGCTGTGAGTACTGAAGAGCTCAGAGGAACTGGTAAGGGCTGCTGAAGGTAAGGGAGATACCAATGCATCATCACAATTATCTAAAAAAAAAAAAAGGCAAAAAATAAAACATACAGAGGTCATCATATGAGCAACACATATGTCAACTTGTGCTATCTCCAGGTGGTGCTTTTTCTACGTAGCAGACAGAGAGCGGTAGCAGACAGAGAGTGGAGACAGAGCACACTTGTGCTTGAATTCACTGTGAGACTGAAATTAACCCTCCAGGATGACAGGCTGGTGGGACAGCAACCGCATGGGCGCTGCTGTTAAGACACTGGCTGCTTGAAAAGCTGGAAAATGTTTTCCTTTCAGTTAATGAAATTTGGTAGTCTACCCTGCAGTTAAAGAGGGTAATGACTCTTGTTGAGAAAGCCACTGGAAGAGTGCAGCCATGCCCTGGCAGACTTTAGAGAACACCCCAGCTGGTGTGGTCAGTAAAGTTTTTCCACAGAACAGGTATGGAACATAGGAGTTACAACTTCATATTTCTGTGTGGAAGTAAAACACAGAGATATGCCACCTGGCCTTCTGCAACATATAAAAGTGTGTCCCGTGCTTCACAAGGGTCTCATGCTGCATTAAGATCACAAAACCTGAACATTTCTTTCATTTCTTCCCCAAGCTCACATAGGCATGCACAGCAAAATTAGTTTTGTTCACTCACATGAGTAGCTTCTGTGTTTCTCCCCTCTTTCTTTCACATCTGCTGCTGAGGACAGATGGGCTAGGCTAATACTCAAGTGGAATTTTTGAGCCCATAATGTTTGAATAAGGATGGAATTAAATAAAGTAAATTTTCTCATTATAATGCTGTCACATACAGGCTCAAGAACATAATGCGGAGCTTCAGTAGGGAATAATAATAATAATAATAATAAACCCCTCTCCTTTTTAATTGAATCTCCCATGGAGCAAACATGGATCTAATTACTGGAAAAGTCCTGCAGGTCAGCAGGATCTCAGGCCACCACAGTGTTTTTGCACTCAGAGATTAAATATGCAATTTACAAGGATTGGGGGGGAAAGGAAGAGAAAGAATCCATTAATGATATTTCAGGGCTACAAAAGACAAAGAATAAAAGCAAAACTTGCTTACAGTTATGACAACAAATTTAGACTATTCCAACACTGAGTGGTACCTTTTCTATAATGAGCCAGATTACAATAAAATACTTCTCATCTCTTTCCAAAGTGACTTTCTAAAACAACCCAGATACTTTTATTATCAAAATCCAGCTCTATATGAAAGAAAATCAATGCAATCAATATAATTCATATCAGTGCGTTGAATGATGGATCTCAAAAAGCAACCTTCTGCACAAAACCCTTCCCCCATCTCTTTGATTCCCAAGAGCAAAAAGGCCTAACAAGATCTGCAAGTTAGACAAATTAGGGGCAAGTCTGCCACTGATGTTGTGGCTGTGAGGGTAATTAGCTAACAAAACAAGCTGCCATCGTCCTGAGCAGAATGTCTATGACTTACACCCTTTGAATCTCAAAGAGAACTTCTGACTGCAATGCAGAAAGGTCCGTGGAGTGCCAGTCTCCTGGTACACCGTGAGGTCAGGCCACAACTGTTCTATTTGAGTTTTTAAAAATCCCAAAGAAAACAACTGCAAATTGAGGGTCTTAAATTCACTGTCACTTGTGACCCAAACAGAGATTTAAAAAAAGATCTCAAATGGTGAGTACATCAGGGCACTGAATTCACCCACACTTCTGCATTCTATAAAAACCAGCGGAGGGGTTTCAAAAGAAGGTTCAAAACCTTAGTGACAGATCTAAATGACTATCGGCAACACTTAAAACATGAGGTTGGAAATAACTGAACAGAGAGATTTCAATTTAAATAGTGTCTAGACTGCTGGCTCTCTTTAATTCCCTGTGGTTGCTCGTGGGCTAGAGAGAACTCAGCACATCAGCCTGTGATGCACAGTTGTCCACGACTAGAGTCACAGTGACAATCCCTGGGCTCTCACTGTTCCCAAAGGTAGGACTGGATACCTATGGGACACAAGTGTCTCAGCATCACAGCAAGAATAATCTATTTCAGAGCAACACAGGTTTTCCCTGGCATCTCTGGGAGCTCCTGCCTGAGAAGCGACAATTAGCTCTTGTAACTATGAGATGCTTTGTCTACATTTCCATATCCTTTGCTTCTGTCCCAATGCACATTCATCTGCATCTCTGCTGCTACAGCAGTAGAGCATCATTTTCACACTAAATTCTGGGATCCTTATTTTGATTTCTTCTACAAAAGAAAGGACAAAAAAAAACTCCTCAAGAAAACAAGCAAAAAAAAAAACAAAAAAGAAAAACAGATGAACTACGGCTAGAAAACCTTCCCTAAATTAATATCTAACTATAAAAACATGTAAGTACAAGGCTTCAGGATTTAGGATAGCATTAAAAATTTGATGATAGTTCTGAGAGCACCAGGACTAATACAGTGCAACTTCCAGCAGATAAGAGAGTAAGGACAGATTGACTGGGAGTGCATGCAGGAATTTCCTCCAAGTGAAGTTTATTTTTGAATGGATACTCTAACAAGATGAAAGAGGCAACTCGTCTATCCTTCCTTCAGCCAAAACTAACTTTGCAACATTGAGGATTGCACCAACAGCTCTACATGCACAGACCTACAATGCAGGACATGGCATAGTTTCTATATGAAACATGACATTTCAGAGTACAGTAAAGTGCTTGGGATGCATCAGTCAACTTGCAATGCACAATGCTCCAGACCACTTGCAGAACAGCTCTGATACACCCCTTGTCAGAGACCCTGCACCAACAGATTTGACGTTGT
The DNA here is from genome assembly GCA_013400975.1 of Atrichornis clamosus. Taxonomy (NCBI): domain Eukaryota; kingdom Metazoa; phylum Chordata; class Aves; order Passeriformes; family Menuridae; genus Atrichornis; species Atrichornis clamosus. Next base: position 1,061,792 of record WBMZ01005823.1, read on the forward strand.
ATCTCTTTGTAAAACTTAGCAGAAACAGGGTACAGAGTTCAAAAAGGTGGGATGTGCACATGCAGTGAGGGTCATGCCCTTGGCCCTGCTTCCATGAGAAGGCAGTATTGAAAAGGAAAAAAAACACCCACGGAACACACATCTCTCGAGATTAAAAAACTCTTCAAGAAAGGATTTCCTTTTGTGATGGAAGCAGACAAGAAAGAGATGAAACATTCTGTGCTTATGCAAGGTCAGAGAAGATCCAAGGTAAAACCAAAGGCAAAGCCAATGTCTCCCAATTCCCACCATACAGTGGGAATTCCCAGCACACACATTTCAAGAGGCTTCATATTGCCCACTTGGTGTGACAGAACATTACTGCAGGTGCTCACACGTTTACAATTCCTTACCTATAATTCCCAACCTATAGCTCCTTTTGCTTTGGAAGTTTGCCTGTCAGAACAGGAGAACTTTGCTTTTTTGAGTCAACTGCTAAAAACATAGCTTTTAACAATGAAAAATTCTACACTACAGAACCACTTTAAAAGTCTGGACACTCACAAAAGAGCATTTACTATCCAGTTGTTCAGTTGTTTTCTCCTGTGTTTTCCCTGACAAGATAATTAGCAAAGAAATAATGAAAAAGAGGGTCTAATTGTACCTATAAGCCATCTTCTTTATGCAAATCACACAACAATACAGATGTTGACTTGCATGTGAGAAAAGGGTGCTGACCTTGAATATGCCAACTTCTGATAAACAGACAATTATGGTCATTTACAGTGCCATGTGTATTACTAGAACTTCCATAAGCAATCTTGCTTCTGAAATGAAGAAAAATATTTAGCTGTATCAACCTGATTTTTCTGATTTTTATTCACTACTGATTTTTAGAAAGTAATGATAAAATTAACAAAAAACAATGGAGAAATTTGTCAAACTACTACGAAGTTGTTTTATTGATTGGTTTTGATTCCTTTCTTGTAGCTTTAATTACCTTCCAAATAAAACCAAGGAAGTATTTTCTCCCTCTTTCCCCATTTTAATTTTTTTTTTAAATGCCTTGGACAAACCCACAGATATACATGTTATCAGTTCAAAAGCATTCAAGTCAGACTTAGACACTCTTAGGCTTCTTTGAAACATGCCAGATAATACCAGCTGTAGTTAACAGTCCACAAAACAGAACTTCAGAAAAAAGCCTTTTGCCCAAATAGCCGATTAAGCTCTGTATTTTGTGAAGACCTTCAATATCTGTGACATGTATGAAAAAAATAACTGAGAAGAATATATCCAAGTCCTAGATAGACAGGATTTCAAATGTTCCTGAGAAACAGCAGGTTTCTGAAATACAGCTAATGTATTACTAAAAGAGAGTTTGCACAGAAATCAGATATTCATTCCGACTTCCCTAGTTCTTTTAGTACGTTTTACACTGGTATTGGTAAGCATGGCATGATCCAGTTTATAACCTTCTTCAAGGTTGAGACAGCCTTCATAAGTAGCAGTTGGTACAAATTTGTAATATTTCTGGTTATTGGATACTGAAGATATTTAGGAAATCACAAACCTCAGAAACCCACCAAGGTCACACTGATGTTTCTTACAGCATGTCTTTTGAAGAGGATGAATCCCTGAACACAGGCAGGGTCGTTACCAGCCACAATTGAGATGTGTTAACAAACTTGTCCTGCTCCTATTTCCCTGGTTCACTTTAAGTCAGTGGGACAACACACATTGATTTTCACTTGTGAAGGCCATCCAGTAAGGTCACTAACATTTCCTGAACAAAACTTTGATGAAGAAGACACCATGAGTGAAAGATCTCCAGTCCGTGGGCTCCACAGATTTCCCATATATCAGCTTTTAACTGCTTTTGGTAGTGCTGTGCCCTCACCAAGAGAAATGTGCAGAAAATACTTGACTGCAAAGTTTGCATTTTATTTACGTGGTAGTATTTTGTTAGTCATGATCTCCTATCATTTGATAAGTAATTACTTATACTGGTACTTACACCAACAATCTTGTATCACCATCAATGGAAAGTACTTGACAAGCCACAGTAAGACTCAGGTCTATGCTGCATCTACTCTATTAGTGACCATGAGCGTTACAAAATAATTATAAATGCCATGCCAGCAGTACCCAGAACAGGAACACGGGACTAGCTTCCAGCAAAGCACTTGAAGGAAGGGTGGGGAATAGAACATAGCATGCTAACTATTAACAGAGCGAAAGTTGCCTCCTCTCTGCAACATACACAAATTGAAGATGCAGAAGGAAAGAAATATAACCCAGAGACTGGTGTGGTTAGGTCCCACAATGAAGTCAAAAAGACGAATTCAGGAGAAGGCAATTGTCATGCCTCCTGCACCATCCCGTGGTAGTAAAAGCTTCTTCAGGGAAGGTAACTGCCTCCTGTAGGTGCTATTCTTCAAGTACACAGGGCCTGGAACATCACCAAAGAGCTCCTGCAATAAACCTTGCTCGTACATCTCTGCTGAACCAGGTACCAGTGGTGCAGTGAGGGCAGGAGTGCTTGAGACCAGCTGTGCAAAGCCCTGCCTGAACCACAATCCCTGAACTTCAAAAGGAGTTTAACAAGGGCTTCACAGAATTGCACAGGCCTTTTGCCCACTGATCGCTATTTAAATAAAGATACATCAATTTTATAGTAAACATGAAGATTTCAGGGCCTTGTAGCTTACTCTTAGAGGTCTCACTTGGAAATTAAAGGTATTTTATTTCAGTGAGACTTTTGTTGCCAAGATGTAATTTTATTCATTATTAAAATACCAGCAGAGTTACAGATGGTACTGAAGTTAAATTGTGTGCATCGTTTTGATTGCAATTGTAAATTGTCTCTGTACTGGGATTTGAAGTTGAAAAGATTCACTGGTATTTATAGGCTAGATAAAATTCCTCTTAGCATTAGCCACTTAACGGCATACTTTGTTTTAAAGATGTAAACCATGCGTTTTGTACCGTGCCTCTAACAGTCCTCAGGAGTGACCACTGATGCCTTTCACTTCATCCTTTTTTTCTCCTGCCTTCTGTAACTACCATTCTTCTTTGAAAAGGCAAGAAATACATACTTGGACTTATTGTGGAAATTAACCTTCACCATTATAGCCCAGTGAGATGTATCTGTATGGGAGAAGGAGGAGGTTCTGTGGGGGTTAAGAAAAATAGACACACAAAAGACACAGAAAGTGCAGTAACACCAAGAATGGCTACAGATTTTGAAGCGATTGAGAGATTATTTCCATATCAACAAAAAGCATCCCACCAGGACTACCACCTACAACTAGGTTCTAGTACCATTTTTGCTACCATGAATATCTTAATACCTTAGTAAATGATTCTTGAAAACATGGAGAGAAAAAAAAATTAAACCCCCCCCCCCCCATTTTTCTGTAAAAAGAAATTCCTTTTTTTCCTTTTTTTTTCCTAGAGACTGGCTACACGTACATGCACAGCTGTGAACTCCATCTGTTAGCTGCAATGCATGGCAGATTTTTCAAGATATAAGACACTAGAGAAAGTACTTAACAACACATTCCTTTTTCTTTTTCGCTCTACTGCAAATAAATGTCAATAGTTAAGCTAATCACGAGCTCTTCCTAAGCAACTGTAAATTACATAAGTGTTCTTTCATATGCCTGTAAAGACACAGAAGTATTACTCAATCAGTGCATTTAAGGAGTATCCTTTATGATACAGTGTGCATGTACAACCTTGTCTCACAAAAAGTGGTCAACTCTGATTTTGAATGACTCGAGGGGCTCTCATAAAACTGATTCAATACTGCATTTTATTTTTTTACTGAAACAAGCATGTCTGCCATGTAATTCCTACTCACAACAATGAGGTAGGAATTGAATTTGAGGAACAGAGCGACCACAAGACACTTGGGCTCAAAATGTGAATTTCAAATAACCATCAATGCAGCTTCAGTAAACTAACATGAAAAAGCAATTCTTATTTTGAGAGAGTGAAAGAACATGACGAAGCCAATTACCAACAAAAAGTAGTTAAAGAGGGTCTGAAGTTCAAGGAACAAATGTTCTTAGACTCTAGCTGTCACAGTCAATGTCATTTAGGTGAGTCATAATGTCTGCAGCTACAAAATGAAGGTACCCATCACTTTATCTTATGGTATAGTCTTTTCATTTGATCAGAGACTCTTTGTCAGACAGGAATGAGCTGTTGTCAATGAACAGCAAATCCATCACAGAAACCCACTGAATAAGAGGAGAGTCTGATATCTCAACAATTACTGAAATCACTCTCCATGGAAAACAAAAAAGGACCACAACAAGGATGTTGACTCAGCCTTTCAACATTTATATTCCAACAAACAACCTGCAAAAGCATATCATCGTCCAAAGCTGTGATTTACTCTCAGCAGGTGTAACAGCATTTGCCAGAGGTTCTTACTAGTTTCTTCTCAGAATACAATGCTTCTTGTGCCTATTTGCTTCTTCTTTCCACATTTCTGAGATCCTGTTAATTTAAGAGTGCTTTGATCTTTGACCCGAGAGCAGAAAGCTACAAACCTGATACAACAGATGGAACTGGTTTTATACCTGAAGTTTGCCCTTTTGACATGTAACACACTTTAGGGAAGAGACGGTATAAATCCATTCCCACCATGGCAGGGAAATGTGTCCTGACATCACCTTTCTGCACAGGAAAACACAGGCAAGTGATTTTGTCAGCACAGGGCAGTTTTTGTCATGTTATGAAAAAAGCAATCTAAGAACATGGAGGCCCTTTTCTCTGGCCACACAGCATCACATCATCACAAGCACCCTTTTTATCTTGGCCTAGATGAGGCTTATTACTTATGCATTTCAAACAAAGTTTGAAAGTTTATATATTCCAAAGATCAAAACTGTCTTTTAACATTTCGGAAGTTTTAGCATCACTCACAAACCCAGAAACCTGATGCCTTTCAAAAGCATCAGACTTTGCTACAAGCATGCTCTGTTCACCAGAGGCCTTCACTGAAGGAATTCAGGGCTCCATCGATTAAACCATGGATTCCAAAGAGCAGAACAGCATTTGCCTTAAAATACCGTAATACAATAAAAACAACACTGAATTTGCAGGGGAAGAATGCTAATGTATCTGCACCCACTGCAAGGCTGCCAGGATCATTATTAGAAGAAAAACACAAGACTGATCAGAGACAGGTGGACTGAGTTCTATAGGCATCCACCAACAGAAAATTAAAATGCAGAGGGGGTAAGGCAGATTTTCTGCTGATATTACTCAGTGTTAAAATTCTTCAGGAATTCATTGGTTAAGCAGTCTTCCCAAGTTGTCTAAATACAATTTTTTAAATGGAATGTAAATACCTGTTTCAATGAGAATAAGGTTTACTGAGAAAAAAATCCAACAAGCAAGTACGAAAAAAATAAAGCTTTCTACACAAAACTAGCAGCACATACGTTATCATGCTGACTAGAAGGTGAAAACCAGTTTGGGAGGTGGCCTCCTCATCAGTGCCAAGTACCAGGGGACAATCACTGCCCTGGTCCTGCTGGCTACATTATTTCTAATGCCACTGGCTCCCTTGGCCACCTGGGCACACGCTGGCTCATGTTCAGCAGCTGTTGACCAGAACCCCCAGGTCCTTTTCCACTGGACCACTTTCCAGACAGTCTGTCCTAAGCCTGCAGAGATTCATGCAGGCTGTTGTGACCAAAACGCAGGGCCCAGCACTCGGCCTTGTGGAACTTCACGCCACTGGTCTCAGTCCCTCAATCCAGCCTGTCCAGTTCTCTCTGTACAGCCTTCCTACCCTAAACTGGATCCCTACTACCTACTACCCTACCTCTCCAAACTGATGCATCTTTCATACAGATAGACATCCATGCTATTCCTCACACCTTGAATAACCTTCAGACTCAGTGTGTTTGTAGCAGCACTGCTGCAAACTTCAGTGGAGCATCTCAATACCAACTGCCTATCACCATCACACCTGCGGACACCTAAGATCAGACCTACAAGTGAAGACTCTACTGCCTTTGCAGAGGTGCAGAGTGTTAGTGGAGGTACCTTAGAGAATAAAAACAAGAATCCAATTCCCATGAGAAGCTTCCTTTAGGGGATTCACACTTGACCTCAATTTTCATTAAGTCAGGGATGAATGCAAAAAGGAAAATTAAGGAAGAGTCGGCCCTTTATAAGCTCATGTCTCCTCCTGCTTCCCCAGCACAGTACTATGGTTCACAAACTCTCAGTTTCTTTGAAGTCGTACAGTTTGCCCCCAGCTTGGAGCAAGACCCATCAGTGTGATGCCCTATGCCTATCTTCTCTCTTTTCAATCCAACCATTACTTCAGAAGAGCAATGAGGTTGGACAACATCACGTTGGAAACTCAGTCAAGCCTCAGCTTTCTCTTTCCCAAACAAGTTTTTTCTGCACTGGTTCCCGTCTTCCTCTATGGAAAAGGGCTCATTTATACAGGCAGACCTTGCAGAGACTTTCAGACAATGCCATAACTTTGTCTGGTAAGGTTAGATTGTGCACATCTAAATTTAGAGCAGCTATCTGTAAGCAAACAACAGAGGCTGACTGTGGAATGCTGATGAATTTCACAGGCATGCCCAGGTAACAATGCACAGCAATTTAAAAGCCATCAATAACCAAGAGGTTGTCCCCTGAATTTTCAAATCAATCATGATAAAAATGAATTCAATTTTTATTTTCCCTTTGAACCTTTGGTGAACTCATGGATAAAACTGATTAAAGGGGAAAAAATACACAGCATGTGATTCACTAAATGTGTTCTGTTTGGAGGGGCTCACTAAATGTTTTCAGTTTGGAAGACAGTCTCTTCAAATTGTGTAACATGCAGGATGGCATACTGAAAACCAATTATAACTCTGAGCATTTCAGTGCATCCCATAAGGCTGAGAGAATGTTCAATTTGCAGGCTGTGAGCAAGGATTAACAGAGATGAAGGTAGCAGTAAGTGCCCATGTACCATTGCATTTAAATGTAATGTCATTTCAAGGGATGATAAGTAATCATTTCATGTCTCAATAACCTCCAACAAAAATGCCTTATTTAGCCCCAAAATACCAATTTTTAAGACTTTTCTGTGCAAGTTAATGGTTTAGATAAGGGACAGGCTTGAAAGAAGTTCAAAATTCCCATTCTAAAGCAAGGTGAATGCAGCTTTGATGTCAGTTTAAAGATGAAAATTTTCTTCCAGGCATTTCTTAGGGCAGTGTGTTCTCTCTTCATCAGTCACCGTGGCATTTTTAGTGCCACAGGAGAAAAGAAACATACAGATCTCTTAGATCTGACACGATAGCAAACAAGCAAGACAGTTTACACACAAACTTTTCTAACTAACCATGATTATTTTGGGAATCAGTTCTTGAGACTATTGATGCTATAGTCTGTTACAAGCTTACACAACTTCAAGCTCTAATCCCCTCCTCTGAACAAGACTCATGGCACTGTGTGACCACAGTCCCCAGCCTTTACGGGACTATAATTTTGGCCCAGGACTTAGACCCACTTCAGCAGGCCTTTGACAATCCCAAAGAAGGAGATTTCTTTCCTTAATGAAATCTGAGAAGCCAGCTGGAGTGATGGTGTCAGGGCCATGCTTGTCACACCTGGTTAGTGACTCACTTCCCAGTCCTGTTCAAAAATCAGCTAGGAGTTTTACGTGCAAAGGGACAGACTTGATACAAAGACACCTGCTAATTAGCATGGTAATTTCAACCCATCTAGTGCTTTCTGCAGTGACTCTCCTGGACTTAACACAGAACACAGGAGGAGTGGAGGTGGAGAATACTCTCATAAACTACGTGAATACAGTGTAATAGAAAAAGAAGGGAAAAGGACCTAAATGGAACAAGTAGGATTGCTCACACGAGGCTTATGCAAAATGTTCTGCAACAAGTTCATGTACATTAATAACAGAATTAATAAATAACAGATATAAAATATACTAACGATTGCAGGTTTTCTTTCACGTGGGATTAAACAAAACCAGGCATTCTTAATTTAAAAAAAAAACAAAACCAGTGAAAATTCAAGGAACTAAAAAAGCAAAAACGGGAAATTCAACAAGATGGCAGTTTTGATTTAAAGTATTGATTAATGTATCAGTTTAAATGCCAGGAGAACTCTAGCAGTCAGCTATCTTCTATTTTGTCTAAAGACGCCATTTTTCATCCAACAAGGAAAAATGTTCATTTTCTATCAGTAGTCTTCCTTGTGAGGAACTTTGCATACAAAAAATCTAACAATCTCAAAGAAACAAAATCAAACCAACCAAATTCTTATGTTTCATTGTCCCCTGTCACAAACAGTATACAAACCTGAGCCATCTTTGCAATGTTACCATAAGAAGACTTTGTAGATACAGTTGTCAGATGTGGAACAATTTGGGTAATAATTTCATAACTTTATTTTCAGATATGGCAAACAGACAACTCCCCCATGCTCCCTAATTGCACGTCATTTTGTTTAGACAGATCCATCTCCTTCAATACTGAATGACTAGCTCAAATGCTTTCATATATAATTATGGCTCAATCCAGACATGCTTCCTTAAAAACAAAGACACTGTATATATTAGGGTATTAATCTTTTAAACAACAGTGGAAAGCTCAGCTGTGTATTTTCTTACTCACTTTAAATCAAATTCAGATCCTGCTTGGATTTCTGCTAGTTCACATCCTATTTTAATACACAAACTCCCACAGGTTTTATCTCTTCAACAAAGCAATTAATAAAGCATAGCTCAAGCCATTAAAGGTTTGTTTCATGCCCCTCTCAATCCCCTGAGATAAACAGAAATTGATGTTTATTTTGAGACTTTTGAAATCTGAATAATTTCTGCAAAGTCCTGCAGTCCCAAAACTAAAATCTAATTACCTGCAAGTGTTTGCAGATGTAAGTATAAATTCAAACTCACTCTTCTATGTGGCGAGCTTTTTAAAGATCAAAGAGTTACCTCTAGCCTTGAGGCTCCTTATTTGAAAATGCACGTTAACATTTAATGGTGTCACATTCCAAAGCCCTGCACATTGCTTTGAAAACACACCCCAGTGGTGGAAACAGCTTTCCTTGCTACCAGCACTAATCAAAGGGACCAGGAATATGTTTTCAGAAGATCCATGGCCAAGGCCTCCAACACAAGAGATGCAAAGCCTGGTTATCTCACAAGCACTTATTTGCAGCATCCTAACTGAGTACATCAGCCCAATGAAAGGTTGAAGAGGTCTTTCCCTTCAGTTTTGCCCTTGAGGAGTCAACAAACAGATCTCACTGCATTTCTGCCCTTGAACAGAATCACTTGTGAAACTCAGAATCACAGAATGACTGAGGTTGGGAGAGACCCCAGGAGACGATTTTGTCCAGCCCCCTGCTCACACAGCGTTCCCCACAGCAGCTTGCCCAAGACCACGTTCAGACTCATGTTTGTGTCAGCAAGGCGCTTCCCTAATCCTTAGGGGCAGCAAAACAAGCTTGTGTTTGTAGGTTCATTAAATCTACCCTATCATACAACAAAACATGGGACTCAGGAATAACAAAGCTCACGTGGCGTCCTGATGGGCTGTGGCCTGGAGAAACTCTATGAAAAACTGCCCTCTGTGTCCTACTAAGTTCAACAGAAGCAGATGAGCTTAAGATAAATTATTTTTCCAGGACACAAAAAAAATCATTTATATGATAATAACATATTTATGTTTATATAAATTTATGTTTATATGATAAGGGAGAGCATTAAAGAGATCAATACATGGAGTTTGTCACCCTTCTGAGGAAGGTTTAAGGAAGGATGATCATTTTCTTGTCTTCACCTGTATTATTATTATTTGTTTTCTATTTTCTTGAAATAGAAATCATTTCCAAAACAACATGCTATGTATTTGCTTATGTTTAGGTGTTTATTTGGATAGGCTTGTTCATTGGAAGGGCACATCTAAAACATGGAAAGAATCAGGGATATGATTAAATAATGGAGTGGTCATAATTTGGAAAGGAGGGGCATAACTTGTTTTTTAACCTCAGGATGTTTCAAAATTGTGGAAAAAAAGCAAAAGGAACATGTCAGAAAGCTAACTCTAAGGCATATTCTCTGTTACACTTATTATTAACCATACGAATCCTGGGTTACCCAAACAATGCCGAAGTTGGACCATGTTATTAGAGACCATGTAAGACATCCACTGACTTCTGCTACTGTTCAAATTGCTCTTTTCACCTAGGTTGGTAATAAAGGGAATGACAAGGGAAAGTGTAAAAGCCCTTCCCAGAAAACCGGAGAAGCTCCAGAATGACCTGAGAAGTCCCTGTCACACACTCATCCCTGGAAGGTTAAGTGGATTTTGATGAAGCCATCAGCTTCAGCTGCAAAGAGCTTGAGTCAATGCCAAATGAGGTCAAAGGGATTTTTTTCCCCTCCATTAGCTTCAATGGGCTCTGAATAAAACCCAGTGGGCTCCAGCCGGCCTACTAATTGTTAAGGGAATTAGAATTCCAGTAAATCATTCCAACTATGGTCACTTGAAACCAGAATGACAAAGGGAAATTACACGATCTCCTGCATATCTCTGTGTGAACCACTGAATTCACGTTGAAACTTGATAATGTTGCAGAATTGAGGAATAACCCCTCAGGCGATGCAAACCAACACCTACTACACCAGAGTAATTCTCATCCCCTCAAATTCCAGAGCAATAATGCCTCATAAATTCAAGTGACTAGTTATGTACCCGCACTAAATCCCCTAAACAGCCTCTCTCAAAGGTAACCTCCATTTCACAAAAAGATTTTGAAAGTTCATGTGTATTGGTATAAAGCAGACTGATTCAAAGGCCATGAGACTATGTATTTTATGAATAAAAAGTATCAAGTATGCAAGGTTTTATACAGATAAATATTTAGTATCTTACTGTATATAATAGATACTAGTATATTATAAATATACAAAATATATTTTTAATAAAGCTAGATCAATTTCATAATCAAATTCACAACACAGCGACACACAAGCTGTTGCCATTTGAATTTCACGCCGAACCATTCTTTAAACACTGGAGACCAACATGATGCTACATAGCCTTTATTTAGCTATTAACTGGAGGATGCTTATAGCATCTTGTCATTGCCCTGGCTAATGCTCAAACACGATCAGAGCCATGTTATTTCATTTCAGTGTCTTGTCTGCACCAGTGTTTCCAGAACAAGCCCACATCCGTGTGACATTCATGGACACGCTCTGCAGCCCCTGCCCGAGCAGGGCTGTACACAGGAAATCCAGCCAAGTTTAGTTAAATGAACAGAAGCAAGTCCAAGCTTGTTTGCTATTCAAGTTATACACAGCAGGCCTAAGTGCAGTAGGGAGCAGGCAGGGGAGCAAATGCAGACAGCAGGGACCACTTTGGAATGGCGTTTTACATAACATTAAGCATGGCACCCGTTTCTCTGGCAGGGTGTTACTCTATCCCCCACACTGCAAACATGGAAATGAGGCAGGAGGCAAGGTCACACAGAAATCCTTTGGGGTAAGTGGGAACTGAGCGGCCTTCCAGAGCCCCTCAACACTGAGGAGCTTTGCTCCCATTACTCTTTTTTTTTGTTCTCATAGAACCACAAGAACAAGTCATTTGAAACTCAACAAATGCATGAAAATTGCCAGAATTAAGTCAGGGAAAAGGATGGGGAAACTAAAGGAGAAAATTAAGAATACAGGCATTAGGAGAGTTGAATAAGACAAATACAATTAAAAGAGGACAAGCAAGAACAGCTGTAACCTTCCATTTTTTAAAGAGCTCATATCTGTTTGTATGGTGTTTGCATGAAGAAAAATGGAGTACCATGAGGATGGTAGAGTGGAAGCTAATTTAGGTGTATGGAGCTTAGGTTGATTAGGTCATTCACAGCCTGAAGCTTTCTGGCCATATTAAAGCCTATTCCAAACCATCCCTGCTGTGTCTCACTTCTGTTTATATGACTAGTTCTGTTCGAGGTCCAGATTTGGCAGAGCTTCTGTTTCCCCCAATGTGCATTTCATTTTCAACCATCTGCTAAAGACTCAGAGCCTCTTCTCTGAAATTTGAAAGATTTAATGACAATTAGGATGAAAATACTCTTTTTAATTTTATTAACAGATTGTAGAATCAAGAAAATTCACAGGGGAAAAATGTATTTAATAGCATTGCCTTTCCCCATCACTAGACCTGCCTACCAAGTGGTACGTACAAGGCACATATGGGTAGCTGCAAAGCACTTTGAATTCAGAGCTACAACATTAATCCTGTAAGAATAATCACAACAGCCAACTTGTTCTATCATATAGCTTTACTGACTCCAATAAGACCTTGCAGAGATGCACTAAGCCATGTGCAAGTCATTCAACAGAATCATGTTGTTTGGTTTCAAGTCCCCCACCTCTGGCCCAATCTGCCAGCTCCCGGCCTCCTCCCCAAGTATCAAATTCAATCAATGTTAGAGGAAAGCACATTCGCACACCGCTGGTCTGAGAAGTTCAAGGGAATAAGACTTCATCTAGAAAGCTTCATCACTGCATGATATGTCTACTATTCAGGACAAATTCTGTATTTTGGATCTTTATTTTTTTAAAAAACAAAGCCACTTAAGTTTTCTTGTTTAAAGAGATCGATACATTCATGACATTTCCATATGAGTAAAAGGCACTTGGCTTTCATTTCTTGGAAACTCCTTTTTTTTTTTTAAATACACACTGTCACTGCACAGACTCTAAGATTCACAGTAATTCATGTAATTGGCAACCGTTAGAAACCTGACTTACACTGGTAATGTAGTGAAACAAGGCAGGCATGTAATTATGCCCTGAAAATAAAATCTTTTGTAGGCTTTAACAGCATCTCAGATATCAATTGAATTAGCTCCACCTGTCAAAAGTACAAGTGGTCAGATGGGTATTCTTGAGACACACCTATTTGAGAGTATATGTGCAACTACTTAGATTTTTTCCAAAGGAGAAATTATCTCTTTTGACACATTCTGAAGCCAAAATATTTAATTTTCTTCCCTATTAGGAGAGACATCAGGTCTTTCCCTATGCAACCTTGTAACCAACCCTGCCTCACGGCTGCAATGAGAAAGTACAGCTGCAGTTTATGGCCAGATGTATTTATCACTCAGATTCCACTGTGTCCTCCGTACGCCCAAGCCACTGATTCTGCACAGCACCATCCAGATCAGTGCAACTCAAGTCTGTTCTCAGAAACCATTTATCCATAAAAATCATACAGACTAGGGCTCCTCAGCTAGAGTTGGAGGAGAGGCAGCTTTTCAGAAAACTGGGTATACAAAAAAGATCCTGAGTATTTTGGGAGTTCTGTTTACTTTACATCCCTCTGCATTATGTAATCTGGAAACCTTAAGTTTCAATGGGCTGAGGATAGAAATCAAAAGGTGAGTTACCTGTGTTCAAACAAGGTACATTTTTACTTCATTCTTACTGCAAGCACAACTTAGTATTTTTAGAAGCGCAGAGGAAGAAGGTTGGATTTTGGAGCTAATGGGAAAGCAATAGCTAATAAGTCAAGCCACTGCAGCATGAAAATATGACTGGTGAAAAATTATCTTCTGTATTTCCATGCCAACCAGAGTGTGCTTACTCATTCATAATTAAGCTTTTCACACCTTATGTAGTTGAAATGGATTTCTGGCAACTTTTACTATCATAACACTTTGCTTAATAGCAGAGACCCCAGTGAGGAAAAGTGCCTTTTGATCACACAAACAGGGACGAGGTCTCCAAGCCCTGCTTTCATATTTTATATTATTATTAAACCACTAGAAAACAGTTTGAGTTTTAATTTCTTCTACTTACTGAGTAGCACTGCACAGTTCAACAAACACCCTATAAAAATATAGGCAACTTGTACAAGAGGAGAAGTTTTATAATTTTAGAACTGGTGTTATTTTGAAAGCTAGTTCATTTACAATCTTACAAACTAGTCATTCTTTCCCAATACATTCCACAATTTTTTTATATGCAATCTCAGTACCATTTATTTTAAACAAACTCAAATATTGTTACACTTTCTTATCAACTTGGCATGTGAAATAAGGTGTATCTATATTTCTCTATAATTCAGCATACTGGGTATTGAGAAATTCTGATCAACAACTAAGATGGGAAAGTATTGTAGTAAAATAGAAGTATCCAACACTGGTTAGAACAAATATATGTATCTGCATTTCCCTCTTGGGGGAAGAGACCTAAATGTGTGCATAATTAAACCCCACGGACATTCTAGAAGGAATTTTTATTTGAATAACATATTTAAACTAATATGTTAATTGAAATTTTTTTTCTTAATTTCTCATTTTAAGACCTAACACTGGAGGTTGGAATAATTTTCACACAGCTCTTTGACAGACCTGCCATTTCCATGTTTGATGCAAGGGAAGGTTGTGTTTCTCATTTCATCATTTGACTTAAACAATCTACAAACTGGAACCTATATTCAGTTCAGACCTAAAACAACCAGACATTCCAAAAGCAAAGTTTGGTTTTTAAACATGACAAGTAGGGGTTTTTTGTCAAACTTACCAAGCAAGATAATTTGCATTGTTCTTACAAGTTCTCCAAGACTGGACCATGTTTTACTCTTACTAATTTCTTATTACTTATCTTTTGTGTGGTCCATGCACACCTCAGCATGCTGTCTGATGAGGGATGATGGTCTGCAGGGCAGGTCTTACCCAATAGCTCCTTCCTCCCTTCTTCCCCAAGGCACAGCAGGTTTCACAGTGAAAGCTTATCAGACAAGCTGAAGCCTCCCCAGGCCTGAAGAAAGCCCTGCCACTACTGTTTTTGGCTCATCCTTTCCCCCTTTCTTGGAAAGCAGCAGCGGACACATCTTGTGTGGTGCAGTACAGCGAAGTACCTTGGTTGCCCACCTTTGCTGCCACTGGGACAGAGTAGCCCGTGACAAAATCCCTTCCAGGACCTTCAGCTGTGCCTTTCCAATGAGACACTGCAGAGAGAGACCTCTCTCTCCATGACAACGTGCTCCGAGCCAGTGCTCAATTGCTTTATTTTTTAGTCTTCTCCTCTTTCACTCCTTTGTTTTTTGCTAGATTTGCTAAAAATTGAACCATCACATAACATTCAAAGTAAGTTTGCCTTTAGGCTATTTCTTCATAATTTTGCAGGTGATTTCATCATCATGCAAAGGAAGAGAATCACAAGTCTTATTTTCTGAACTAGATGTACCAAATACTGTCACCGACTTTTTCCATCAAGGCATTTCACTATGGGCTTCATTTCATCACCAGTTCAAAAAGCCACAAACCCAAATCCCAGAGGATTAATTTATACTTGGGATTATTCATAACTGGCTATTAATTGTGGGTGGCATGGAAAGAAATTCCTACTAATGCATCTCTACACAGTCTTGCTCTGTATCTGGATCTATACATTTCTGAGGATTGAAGGGACTGTTACCTTGTTTAACCTCCAGAACAACTCAGGCTCTACAACTCTGCATAGCTATTCTTACACCAAACACAACAGACTTGTATAAAGTACTGGAAAACTTATTTGAGGTTTAGGTTGGAGTTTTTTTCTGTTTGTCCTTTTTTTTTTTGCCTGCTTGCTTTTTTAAAAATGAGTATAGGTAGGCGTTTTTAAGGAAAGAGCAAATTACCGAAAAAAAAAAAATCCAAGAAAGAATTTATAGCAATTTTTTTTAAATGCATGAGGAACTACTTTTTTTTTTTCTTAATGTGCAATCTAGTGCTTCCTTCCTGCACTGTGAATTACTGTAATCCAACCATTATTTTCATCTCTGCACATTTGCAGGGTCAGCACTGACTATATCCAGCTCCCCTAAAGGCAATTCTGAAAATGTTCCTTCCTGTACTTTTCCTGCATAAGAAGCCTAACAAAGGTGTTATTTAAAGATCCCCCCAAGCCTCTCAACAGCGCTGCTACGTAAATGCACTGAAGTAAAGCTGTGCTGATAAGATGGCAAGGAGGGGGAAGAAAAAGTCCAATATGCACTTCTGGGCATGATTCAGCCCCTTACATCTTTCATGGAAAGAGCAAATGCACATCCCTATGAATCTCATGACACCTCTTTCAGATAATCCATATCAGTCAAGATTCCCACACACTGACCCTTTACACTACACTGTGGACTCTGGACTACTGCTCATAAACAATCAGCAAAAAGGGACATAAAGAGATGGATTAAGTTCTTTCAATATTAAAATCAAGCTATTATATTTGGTTGCTATTGTAGGGAGGGAAAAAAATACAGACAAAAATCCACCCTGGTGCTGCTGCCACACAAGGCTGAAACCAGTGACCCATGTCAATTCTCCCCTAACAAAGCCAGCAAGGATTTACTCCTGAATATCTTGCTGCTCTGGAAGGAGGAGGTCTAGAACCAAGCATGGACAGTGGTGATATCTGCCAGCATCAACAGAAAGGCAAGTAGAGAGGGAAACGCAGTGAAAAATGAACTTCAGCTGAAGGATGTTTTTTCAAAAGATGAATGACCTGGGACCTGAGACACACTACTCTGACTGCAACACACGAGGATAGCATTTTTTCAGAGTATTATCACATGATTAACCCAGAGAACCCATTGGTTCTCTGCAAGCCCCACAGACCAGAGAACAGCAATAAGAGTTGAGTAGAGGACCAGCTACAAAGCAACCTGATTCCTTCAGAAACTCTTCCATAGGGCCCAAAAAAATGATGAGAAAACTGCTGATGGGGAGTTCAGAGACAAGGGGAAGGTGTCTCTCAGCACTCCATGGATAGGACTGAACTATGGAGAATTTTATGATCAATAAAAAGGTCAGATAACTGCAAAAATGCAACAACATCTGCATTACTCTCCCACTTCCAAAGAAGTCATAAAAAGAAGAAAAGGAAAAACTCAACACCCTTAACTTAAAAAAAAAACCCAAACAAACAAAACCCCCACATTTTCTCCACAACTATGACATGCATAAATCCTCTGCTTCTGTTGAGTAGTATTTTTTCCTTCAATTCCTCATCTCACTTTTCTGAGGAATATGAGAGAGAAAGGAAATTAAGTAAGCAAATTAGGAAAAAACTACACCTATTTCAAGAACTAAAGATTTTAAAATTAAAGAAAAAAAAATTGCCCACCAACAGAAACAAGAAACACACACACATTTTAGAATATTTAAAACATCTGAAAAGTCTAGTTTTCCCTTTGATTCAGTATCATCAGGATGAACACACATATTCACCTGACAAAGCACAAGACTACAAATATAACCAAAAAATACTCTAGGCCATTAATCTTTCCTATTTCTTTCTTTTTGACTATATCCCACAGAGGTATAATGCTTCTTTACACTGAAAGAGCAAGATGTAGCATAAAGTATAAAAATTTTTAATTTTAGTACCTTTCACAGAGAACTGAAATTACTTAAAAAAAAAAAAAAAAAAGGCAAAAAAGCACAGCTCAGGAACTCATTACTAATTAGGCACATCCTCTTCTTTATTTTGTATTCTCCAAAATGCAACACTTCAAAGTTGGGGGTTTTTTTTCCCCATGCACCTAACTTCTAGACTTTTGAACTAACTCACAAATGCAACCATCCACTTTCTCTTATCACAAAATCAATCACCTGTCACTCCCAGCAAATTGCACATAGCCCTAAGAGTTATACGAGCCCTGTAAAAATGCCTACAGAACACACATGTGTGGTTACCTCCAATTTTAAATGAAAACAGTTTAAAGAGGTTTAACAACATCACGGCACCTATTTCCACCACCACCCTCCCTCATCAAGAATAAGAATCCTCAGTTATTTTTAACTGCTCTGCTATTTCAGCTATTGGGTCTTGAAGACAAGTGTCATGCAGAGGCTGAAACAAGGAGTACTGCAAATATTGTTCCTGGTGAAAACAAACAAAAAACCAGTACAATGGTCAAGATGTTATGCAGAGTAAATTAAAGCAGAAATTGTGCCCCTGTCCTAGAAGATTCTTGCCTGTACAGCTACAGGAACAATTCTCTACATTACTACTAGCAATAAACTCTTCGGGTAATTTTACAGTAATGCCTTCTATTTCAGCCAATATAGTTTAACACAGCTTAGAACAGGGAAGAAAGTAACTGGTTTTGCTTTATCAGTTTATATTTTAATGTTGCACATTGAATTTAAGGATTTTTTTTATGCCACCAATAGGAAGCTATAACAATCAAAAAAGAATGTTCAGAAGCAAAAACTTACTGCATGCTCAGCCAAAGTGCCTGTGGGTTTGTTTTCATTTGAATGGGTTTCTTGTAAGTTTTTGATGCAAGTAAGCATTCTGGGTGCTTGCATGAAAAGAAACACAATGTTTTCAAAAGGTACTTTGCAGTAAGAGGTTACCTCTACACAACCTAAGCAAAGGGTACACCTGTACCCAGTGCTCTGCCCAAGAATCACAGAGTCTTGTAACAGAAATATTATCTAGAGGTTGGTATATGTGTGAAGCACTAAAGCAGCACAGAGAAAAAGAAAAAAGCCTGCCTTAATAGTGCAGGACCCAATTCCCAGGACAACAGTTCCAGAAGAAATACAGAGAAACATCTTTCTTCTGGCACAATCACAAAGCCACAAGGGCAAGAAGGTTGCAGCGTATCACGTATACCCACTCTTTTCTTGTTAAACAAAACAAGGCCAGACCTCCTCCATATTTGAAATGAGTTTAAAAATAGACAATAGGTAACAACCCAGATGAAGATTTATGGAAGCTGTAGCCAACAAGTTTCTGAGACAAAGGGCCATACTGCAAGAGTTGAAGACTCCCAAACACCATAAAGTACCTCTTCAGAACCTAGTCTTTCACCTTTATCAAGAGGTACCTCTCAGACGTGATGAGAAATTGTCAACTTGTGTCCTTTATTCTGTGCAATGAGTCCTCTTGGATGTGCTCATCTTGGTGCTTGCAAATTCACAGATGTGAGAGAATGAAATCTATGAGTGCAGAGTATGAACACTTAAACTCAACTTCCTTAAACATTTTGTAAAATAAGTATCACCTTCCCCTTTCATAAGATCTTACTTTGATTTTTATTACACTATTTTCCCTACGTGCTTAGGACTTAAAAACACCTATTGGAAATCCTGTAAGTGCTAGGAAGACTATTAGCTCTTAGGGGAAGAGGCAGGAGAGTCTCAACATCCTGTATCTTCCGAAGCACAGGCATAGGATTACCTCGTACATTAAGAACAGATATCAGCTGAATAAAGAAGATAATTTTTCTCCATGCAGAAATCAGTTGTTTTGCTAGAATAAGCCTCAACTGGAGGAAAATAAGGCCCATTTTTGTGTGCTTTGTATCAGTGGCTCAAAACCAGGCATCTAATTGCTGCTTCATTGTGATTATCAATTCATGCAGGGACGATGCATAGCACACAGTAAAACATAACAGTCCAGCCTAAACGGAGTACATCATACTTACAGTGTGATAGGAAAAACTGGCAGTAATTGTAGAGGAGATGGCAGGCCAATTTTTATATTTACATTTTGGGTAGGCTCAAGGAAAGCAGTGCCTCAGGGAATGTGAACAAAACGCAGATCATTCAGGTTCATCCCAAGAGTGTTTCAAGCAATGCTGGAAATAGAAACTCTACAGCTGCTACTATTAGGAAACCATGAAGGTGTTGAAGTGCCAATGAAAATTGCTCTTGAGGGGAAAATACACCTCTTTTTCCACCTGTCAAATTTTTTTCAGCTCCTTGAGGCTGAGTACTATGTCCTGAAGGATGTGACTCATGTTCAAGGACAAGCTCATGAGAGAAACTCTGTAAGGAAAAGCCATACATTAGTAACTAGTGCGTGCCAAGGTACTTGGTCACTCAGCAAAACATGTCCTGTTTCTTCTGCCTTACTGGTGAGCTCCCCATGATGAGGTGAGCTTCCACTACAAGTTTCACAGGTTACAACCAGGTCCATGCATCCTGTAATACCCTTCCGACTTGCTCCCAGAAGAAAAGCCTCAAATGGTGGGAATTTGCCCTTCATTTCCCTACAACTAAGCTTATGAAAATCTACGTATTTACTAAGTTTTCTTTCATTTCAAGGTCAGTTTACTACTTCAGAAATATTTAAACTGAAATGTGATAGAAAAAATTCTAGTGCAGTCCTCAATGTGAAAGGGGTTGGGGGAAGAATAAAAACACCCTAAGAATATATGATACAATATTTTTCTTGAGCTTTGTTACCTCCTTCCATCCCTATTTTTTACCCACTTTTAGAAACAGATGTCTCAAAGGGCAGTTACCCTGGTTAATATTTTTCCGAAAGACTTCATTCTTCAAATCACATGACTCAGTGATAACCTCATCAGAAGCAGCATTTTTGCTGTGGTCATATATGGAAGAGACCACATTTATGTCCAAAAATTCTTTTACAGTGCTGTACACAATGTCTTTTTTTTTTTTTTTTTTTTATTGTTTCTTCTTTCATTTAATATTAAGTTCTTTTTGTTCTTA